>QLSR01000051.1:0-43037 GCA_031780015.1 Citrullus colocynthis
GTCCTACATTGAAAGAGTTTAGAAAAGTGTAGGCTATAAGTACTATAAAAGGGAGCCTATGCCTTTGTTTTTCGATTTTCTCGGTTAGAAACACTTAAAACTTAGTGTGCTAACTCTAATTAAATTCCTTTTGTATTTTCTAGTTTGAGAGTGAGAAAAATGTATGAGTAGTCAAAAGTTTTGAGAGAGTATTCTTTTAATTGAGATCGGGAGAAAGAATTATTATGTGTGATTGTAACAATTTTTCACATAATGGATTTCTTTTTGGTGGGCCATGGTTTCTCTCCGAGATTTCCACGTAAATTTTTGTGTTTTCAGTTTTCTTGTTTTCTCCTTAATTTCTCTATTATTTTTTTTGCTTATTCTTAGAAGTGAGAGGTTTTTCCCAATAATTTGAACACCTCTAGAGAAAACTAAGAAATAAAATAAAAGGAAAAAAAAATTAGCCTAAAGGGATGAAAATTTTCAAATTATTTTTACTGACTATGCTTTTAATGATAAATTGAAAAAAGCTCAAGTTGACATTAATATTATCACTTTCAAGAGATTGGAGTTCAAATTTAAGACCTTGAAGAAGAGATAGAGATGTCTATTATTAATATTCATATTGGTAGATAATTACATGTACAACATATTAATAGAGTTATCAACTTGAATTTGCTAACTTGTTAATTAAGTTAAGTCATGTGTCTTAGATCAAAGTGGTCAAGGCATTAAAACCTCTCTTATATATTGTTAAACTCAATAAACAAATTGACTTGTCAAACTTTAACTTTTAAAAAACAATTGAACTAACAAATTATTATATCATTTTTTTTTAGTTAAGCAATTGTTCATTCAAGAATTGGTTAAATTGTAAATTTATTTAGTTTTTATGGTTTATAATTAAAATTTAATCTTTATAATTTGATAAAACATTCATAAATGGTCTCTACCCAAAGACTATTTATGAATGTCTTGTCAAACTAAATTATCTATGAACTTTTTATTGAGTCATATGGACTATTTACGAGGTCTTACCAATTTATAGTCTCAAATTATCTATGAACTTTTTATTAAGTCATATAGGCTATTTATGAGGTCTTACCAATTTATAGAGACTAAATTTTAACATTTTTCAGACTGTTTTATAATTTCACCTTAAAATTTTAGAAAAGAAAATTAGAAAATCAATGAAAAGTTTCTTCTCCAAACATGAGTTTAACTTAATTTTGAAGTTGTGATTTAAGGGAATGAAAGCCATGAATAAGGATTTTACTCTACTAATCCCACTAACAATATAATTAATAAATTCCATTATTAACATCAAGACCTAAAGGAGGACAAAAATGAATCATCAGAATTACAGACAAAAATCAACCAAACTTAAAATGTATAAATACTAAAATAAAGATTTTAGAAAATATGAACCAAAACGAAGTGAAATCATAAATTTACGATTGCTAGAGACTCGGATGATGGGTATGCAAGTATGATTGATAAATTCTATGTCGTTCCATATTGTCAGATATGGATTGAGGAATTTTTGCTCACATTGTATAAATTTTGACCGAATTCAAATTCATTCCGATTATTTCTCCTTTTTAATTTATTATAACTTTAAAAACTCTAGAAAAAAAAGAAGGATCGCTACCATACATGGTAAATTTACCAAAAGACAAAAATAATTTATCCAATATTATAAAACGATTCAATAATTGGTTACAAATGAATCAGGTGCCTAAACCAAGATTCCAACCAGGTGCCTAAACCAAGATTCCAACCTTGGGCTTTTGGTACATGTACATATATACGACGATTCAATAATATACACATATATACAACATCATCATTATCATTGAAGGTACATGTACATCCTCCTTTATCCTTGCTAATGATGATAGTTGACTAATTTATTATATCAAAATAAAAGTTCTTTTCAAATATAGTAAAAGAAATCAAAATATTTACAAATATGACAAAAAAAATTTCACTGTCTATCGCGATCTATCGTAGATAGGCTGTGTATTTTGCTATTAGCTAATTTTGCCATGCAAGATAATTTCTTTTAAATAAAGATATAAATAATTAGAAATGCATTATGCCATGTTACGAGCTCAATACATTTTTTTTAACTTAAAATATGTATTTCATTGGGCCAAGAGCACTCCTTCGAGTAATGTTATAAGCTTATGATATTAGATTTACAATCAAATAGACTCTAAATAAATAAGAGATACACGTGAAAGTAAATTTGGGTAAGTGATATTTAGTTAGCTACCTTCCATGAGGTGACGTTGAATCCCAGCTCGCAATTATATTAAAAAAAAAATAAATAAGTAAGATAAATATGTGGTCAATTTTATAACTAGTGTCCTTTGTGGATAGGATTGGCTTGACTGACACGTGTGCTAAAAGCCCACTTGAGGGGTTTGGACCGTAATGATGAACGATCGCGGCGGCTAAACGCTGTAGTGGAAGAAGTTTCTATCCACTGCGCTGCCGGTCTATTGTTTCGTTTGCTCTATCTTGAACCTCAGCCGTCTGATCGGTCGTCAGACTAAATTCTTTAACCGGTGATTATGATGCAAATTGGAGATGAACGGTTCGATGGCGATTAATTTCGGTGTGATTTGCTAGGCAATATAAACTTAGTCAAGATCAATTTATTTCATTATTTTTCTGATTATTTTGATTGGTAAGGATATTTAAGACGGATATTCAGTTTTCAAAATTTTACATCCAGGTCTGGCAGAAAAAAGAAGAAAAAAAAAAGGCCATTTTTATTCAATTATAGTGTTGGTGCTTTTAGGTATCAAAATGGTTTAAATAATAATAATAATAATAATAATTTTCATTAAAAAAAGAAATGGAGTGGGACAAAACTACTTATTTGTCGTCTGTGAGATTTGATCCTTTTTTGAAAAATGTTTTCTAAAATTTAGAAAAAAAAAAAGAGTAAAGTGTAATCAAACAAGTCAATTTTTTGAACAATAAAAAACGAAAATATTATTAAACAACTCCAAAAATAATACATTAAGAACTAAGTTAGAACTCCCGATACACATCAATATATAATATAAGATGACCTAATTCATACTTGCATTGCAATGATCTAATATCAACCGTAGTCAATCTGGTTGATTTCTGTTGGAATATATCGATTTATTCCCTAAATAATCTTTCATAAAAAAATGCTTGCACTTTTTTTTTTTATTTTAAAAAAACGTAATTAACATTGTTATGGATCATTTTTAGACAAAAATTACAAGCTCGAGAAGGGACTATTAAGGTAAAAATTAAAATAATGACAGTCACGTGAGGGCCAAAGGAGTGTATGAAACGGGTCAATTGGGCGAGGGAGGAAGAATAGACCAGGGGAAAGGAAAGATGTTGAATCAAACGGCCCAACCTACCAGCTTCAGCCTTGAAGGTTTGAGACCAAGGTGAACTTTTGTCCATCCCTGAAGAATTACTTCTCGTGGGTCATGATCCAAGCCTCTTTGACCGATCCAAATTTGCATTTCCTAATCTCTTTTAGATTCAGAACCCTAGGTTCATCCTACTATAAATAAGGAGTCATAAGCATCACCCAAGGTAAGCTTTTTTTTTTTTATATTTATTTATTATTATTTTTTTTATCAACTTCTATCTTGCTCTGATCCTCTATTGATTAGTAACTTAAGCATTCGAGGTTTTGTGACATAGGAACTACATCGATGTTCTCTTATTTTATGTTTTTCAAGTCGTCTTTCTTCTCAATCATAAACCTACTATTGTGATGACGTAAAAGTCAAATAGACATATTTATCTAGATTTTACTACCAACCAATACTAACCTGGAAATTCAAATCTACTACTTTAGAAGTAATGCCAGGGTAGGTAAATTAATTAAACAAATTATGAGAATTACGTACAAGTTGAAGAAAGTTTGAAGAGGTTTAGTGATCAAATTCTAGAAGAGAATTTCGTTGTGAATAAAAAAAATTGCGAAGATTACGTAAAGCATATAATATAAGATTTAGATAAAGTCAATATTTGAGTTTGATCCAAAATATTGGTCAGCGGCAGGGCCACGAGTCGAATCAGAATACCAGCTGTCCTTCTCATAATTAATTAATTAATTTCGTTTAAAAATAATTAATAATTAAGTAGACAATTATATGATGGGACAACCGCCACATGCCCACCATTTCATTTTTTTCTTCTTTTCGTTTTTTGAAGATATTTCAATGCCTTATTTGTTTCTTCTCTGTTCTCCAAATTTGTATTCAAATGTCCCTTCAAAGGGTGGTTGCCCACTCCATGGTTGAGGTTTTAACATTATAAAAAAAAAAAAGAAAAAAAATATTCTGAAATTTGAAAAATAATTTAAAATAAATATATTTTAAGTTATGTGTTTAGATGATGATTGAAAAGGAAAAGAATATTCAAAATTTACTAATATAGACTGTTAACCATGATGTATTAATCGAAAATTAGAATATGACAAGATTAAATTAATAATTTACTTCTAAATTCTACAAAATTTTACAAAATCCAACTATTCTAGCCATAAAAAGTTTTAAATCATTGTCTTTCTTACCATGACAAACAACTAAATTCATTTAAAATTCAGTATGACTTGAATTCTTCATACTCACAAGGTTTCAAACGCTAGTATGATAGTGATGTAACTATTTATAACCTAAAATTATTTACAATATTACTATTAAAATTTTTTTTTGCTATATTGTTTAATATTTTCTACTCATTAGTTCATTTTTATTTTGTTACAATGTTGGGCTATTTCTTATTTATTTTCTCTTTATTACCATGGTTATTATTTATTATTGAAGTAAGAGAAATAGTTAGATATAAGTTTAAAGATAAAAAAGTCGGGTGTCAAAAGTTTTCAAATAATTGATCTTTTAATAAAATTTTGAATTATTTATTTGGTAAAAGAAATTCAGATGTAGCCAACCAGTCATGACTTTTTTAAATGTTCAAAGAAAGTGGCCATTCACAAAAAAGAAAATTAAAAAAAAAAAAAAGAAAAAGAAAAAGAAAAAGAAAGAAAAAATTTACAACCCAACCAGCACTCAAAGCGCCCGCCAATATCCAAAATCAAATACTGCGGATTAAAAAATAGCAGCCAAAAGATGCGCAATAAATAATGTTGTAATCAAAATTACGTAAATACCCTTGTCGGCTTCTATAAAATAAGCATCATCTTCCTCCTCCCTCATCATCCAGTCTTCCTTCACATTACAGAAAAACATGAGACCGCCATTGTTGACGCCTCTGCTGCTCTCTTTCTTCTTCTTCTTCGTTTCTCTTTCTCTTGCTCTCGTTCCTCCCAATGAGACCTTCAAGTTCGTCAATGAAGGCGAATTCGGAGATTTCGCTGTCGAGTATGACGCAAATTACAGAGGCCTGAGCATTGGCAACTCACCATTTCAGCTCATGTTCTACAATACGACGCCGAATGCATATACGCTCGCTCTTCGAATGGCGATTCTCCGCTCTGAATCCGCGAAGCGGTGGGTGTGGGAGGCCAATCGCGGCCGTCCGGTTCGCGAAAATGCCACATTCTCTCTCGGCACCGACGGAAATCTAGTCCTCGCCGAGTCTGACGGAACCGTCGTATGGCAATCGAACACCGCAAACAAAGGCGTCGTCGGACTCAAGTTGCTCCCCAACGGCAACATGGTGCTCCTCGACTCCAAAGGCAAATTCATTTGGCAGAGCTTCGATTCGCCGACGGACACACTCCTAGTCGGCCAATCGCTCCGTATCGGCGGCGTAACGAAGCTAGTAAGCCGCGCATCGGAGAAATTGAACGTGAATGGACCTTACAGCTTCGTAATGGAACCAAAAGCCCTAGCTCTGTACTACAAAAGCCCTAAGTCTCCAAAACCAATGCGCTACTTCGCATCCTCGAATTGGTTCACAATCCAGAAAGGCACTCTCGCAAGAGTCACTCTCAACGCTGACGTAGATCCAGACCAAGGATTCGCCACCGAATTGACATTGAACTACGAGGTCTCCGGCTCAACCGAGAGCGGCAGCCCAATCCTGTCACGCCCAAAGTACAACAGCACATTAACATTCCTTCGATTAGGAATCGACGGCAATCTCCGCCTATTCACATACAACGACAAAGTCGATTGGGGCCCGTCGGAGATTTCGTTCACGCTCTTCGATAGGGATTCGGATACGGAGAACGAGTGCCAGTGGCCAGAGAGATGCGGGCAGTTCGGGCTGTGTGAAGAGAACCAATGCGTGGCCTGCCCGACAGAGAACGGGCTGTTGGGATGGAGCAAGACGTGTATGGCAAAGAAGGTAAGTTCCTGTGATCCTAAAAGCTTCCATTACTATAAACTTGAAGGTGTGGATCACTTTTTGACTAAGTACAACAAAGGAGAAGGGCCTATGGGGCAGAAGGAGTGTGAGAAGAAGTGCAATTTGGATTGTAAATGTTTGGGTTATTTTTACCAAACCAAAGGCTCTCTTTGTTGGGTTGCAAATGAATTGAAGACTTTGATAAAAGTGGCTAATTCCACTCATTTGGGGTTCATCAAAACACCCAATAAGTAGACTTTGGAGAAGATTAGGGTCTTCATTAAGCTTCTCTTTCTATGTAATTTCTAAATATGTGTGTGTATGTTTTAAAATGTCTTTGTAACTCTTTTTTTTTCTTTGGTTAAATTAAATGTAATTTTGAAATAATATTAAATACACATCCTTTGATTATGATGATATTATTTGAGTAACTCTCTCTTATTTTCATTTAATAAAAAATTTGCATTTACTCTTCTTCAATGTCAAAATCAAATAAAAGAGCACGTATCGTCAATCACTTTGATAGTTCACTCTAACATTTAAGTTTGTATTAGAGACAAGAAAATGGTAACTATTATCTCATTAGAGATTAAATATTTGAATTGTCACAATCCCACATGTTGAATGTTGAAAAATTGAGAAATTTGAATGGGTAATCCTATTATTATTAAATAATGATAAATATATATGTATGCTTACTATAATTTTTTTAGGCTAATATTTACTATAATTATAAAACACTATTTACATAAGTAATAGTGTAACCAATATCTAATCTAAATATTGATTTATTATGAACATAAAAAACAATTAAATTAAACATTTGTAAATAGACATTTTTGTTCAATAATATATGATTCAAACTTTGACATTTTGTTCTAGGGTACATTTTTTAGTTAATTATTTGACCATAATGTAGGAGCTAAGTTTATAGTTAAAGCATCAACTCCATTATTTGAAGGTCAAAATTCAAATCTTCCTTCCTACATTTGTTGAATTAGAAGAACCATAATTTATACTATATCAATGATATAAAATGAAATTAAAACTTTTCTTTTTAGAGTGAAATGTATTTTTGCAACCATAAATCAAAATCAATGTGTGTACAATCAGAGAATAAGAATTTCGATCAAATTGTTGAATTTTAAAAGATAATTAAATTAAAAAAAAAAAAATTGTTCGAGACCAAATAATAAATTAGTTAGTGGTGATAATAAAATAAAATGTATAATTAAAACAAGAATATTTGAATATTTCTTTCAAATAGTTTTGGACTTGAAGTAGCACTTGCTCTTTTGCGTTAGACTAAGATTTAAAATAAAAAGAAAAATAATACTTGGATGCAACTTAATCTATAATTTCAATTCTTCCAATTATAAAAATTAAAAAATTAAAAAAGTTTATCACGTGGCTCCATTCAAAGGTGAGATAACTAGATAAGTGCATTTTGTTCATTGATTCTTGCACGTTTTGCCCTATTATTTTTTCACTAAAAAATCCAAATAGCACATTGACTATTACTATAATATAGTATAGTTGTAATGTTTATTCTAATTTTCTTCTAAATCTTTTGAACATTCTTATTTAATTAGTCCAACGCTTTGAATTATTAGATTTCCGCCACTATTTCATTAGTATTAGTATTGATCCTTATCTTCTATAAGCTACTTGAACCTAATATAAAGACTATTTTATTTAAAAAATGTCCTCAAAAAATTATCTTTAAACTTTGAAAAGTTTTTAAAATATCTTTAAACTTTCAAACACGGTTCAAAAATACCTTTACCATTCGTTTTTTATGGAAATCGCTAAAGTTCTTTTTTTCTTTTTTAAAAAGATACCCTTAGAATTGTCAAAAGTTTAAAAAATACAATCACTATTAATATATGAACAAAAACCATTAATACTTCGTTGTAAAAATAACTTTAAGCAGGGTGATCTATTTGAGTGATCAATTTGAAATTTTATCGAGTTAAAAAAACCTAATTTTAAACCATATTATATAGATATCCTCATTTTTTTTTTCATATTAATACTCTCATTTTTTTCCCCAACTGTTACAACAATTTTCTCAACAACCAAATCAAAAACGAAAAATCTAAACCCCCTTAAAACATACCAAAACGATAACTAGTCAAATAAAAAAAAATGTATTTAGTTATTAATACATACCCAACAACTAATGTACAATAAGACATGTAAGTCTTAAAATCCATTGATACTTTCATTGTTCTCTTACTTCTCATTATATGTGATATACCTTAGTTGAACGGTACAATTTTGTTTATTTATTTATTTATTTTAGATAAACAAATGTCAAATAGTTAATAAAAAAAAGGAGTAAGAGGGGAGAAAAAAAAAGGAAAAATAGAGAAGTCGGACAACATTAACGGTTTTTGTTCATATAACAATAAAGATATTGTTAAACCTTTTTTCCTTTTAAGTTTAAGGGTATTTTCACACAAAATACGAACAGTTTTTCATCCAAAACTAACGATAAGGATATATTTCTGACTCATTTTGAAAGTGTAAAGGTATTTTCGAAGCTTTTAAAAGTTCAATGATATTTTTTGTACAAAATATAAAGTTTATGGATATTTTGTATAATTTATAAAATATATATATATATATATATATATATATATATATATCTTAAAGTAAGATATTTGGTCAGTATCTCTAGATGCCTAAAAACACTATATTAACTAACACAAATGAAAATGGGATAATTTAAATGTCTAATATCTGTGATCTCATTTAGGTAATCATTTGATTTATTTTCTTTTTAAATTTGACTTACTACACCTTTTCCACTTCTATATTTATGGCTCAATTATACACTTTTAATCAATGTTTTAAAAAATCAAACTAAGTTTAGAGAACTAAAACACAATTATTAAAAATTTAGTTTTAGAATTTGCCTAAAAATTGAACTCTTGTACTAAAAAAATTGAAAACCATCATAAAAAATTAAGAAGAAATATGTTTAATTTTCAAAAATTAAAAAATTACAAAGTTAAATATATCATCGCGGTTCACTACGTCACACTCCAAGATATTTTCCTTTCTTAACGTGTAGGGAAGTTTTGGGGTCAAGCCCAAACAATTTCCAAATTTGTGGTTCTAACATCTAAAATTATAATTATTATCAAAATAAATAAAAAGAATTATGGTATATAAATCTCGAGGCACCTGCATCCAATTAAATTGTTCTATGGTAATTTACTGCTTGATAAATTCTTCTTTCTCTTTTTAAAAATATTTTAATTCATTTTGTGTGAGTGAGAAAAGTGGAATGCACAAAAATTAGTTAGTTTGGATTCCCCAAGTATTGCTTTTTTCATTTGGATAAGACTATTATAGTCGAAGGAATATTCTATGTATAATTTGTTCATCATCTTATTTAACTACATGTATATATATTATTAAAGAAGATGATTGACGACCATATTATTATTGCTTAGCTTTTTGGTGACCTTTTCTCTATCTTGGGTCCGGGGGTGAAAGAGATAAATTAGGGAAACGAATTTTAGGTTTATCAAAATATTCAAAGTGTCCAGTCACAAGTTGCCACTCATCTTCTACACCCTCCTTAGTTACAATAATAATAAAAATAAATAAATAAAGAAAAAAAAATAGTTGGGTGTATTATGGGTTACACTTATATTTGTGCAGCCCCACCTAAAGTGGTCAGTCACAAAGTTGGCACGGGACAAAATTTTATTTGTTTTTTAAAGAAGGATTTTTTAAAATGTTTTTCCCATTCTTTTATTCAAAGAAATGCATGGAGATAAGTGCCCAAGTATTACTAAAAAGTAAATAAATAAACAAAGAAAAGAATGTTGGTCACATGCTTGTTTTGCTTTATTATTATTCTTATTATTTTCATTAAGAATACGGTGATGGTGATGGTGATGATTATGTATTAGTTGAACCAATGATACACGTAGGGGTTGTGGCACATGCCCTCCTCAAATTATCGGTTTTTGCATTTTTAATATAAAAATCAAATATCATTTAAGAATATTTATATATAAAAATTTAGTAATTTCATTAAAATCGAATGTTAGTGCAATAGTAGGGGTACACTTCTATCACAATCGGATGACAGAGTAGTGACATAACCACTGAGTGGAGTTAATAAGTCTGGGTTAATATGTTGGAGTTAATAAATTTGTGTTTGGGGTTTAGAGTTGTAAGATTGAGTTCTTCAATAAATGTGAAAAGTAGATTAAGAAAATAAGATAGAGTTCTTTGATAAATATGAAATAATATATATCAAGCCAAAAAAAAAAAAAAAAAAAGTCATATATGATGTAACTTCAATTTCTTTCTTTTATACATTATTGGTTTATGTTTTTAGAATTTAATTTAAAGCAAGAGTTTTATTTTGATGGAGAAAAACTTGAGAATGATGAGAAAATATGAGAAATGAAATTAACGGATATAAAAGAGGAGTTGAGAATATTCTAATTTTCATTCTAAAATTAAAAAAAAAAAAAAAAAAAATGTATTCCCTATTTTGATCAAGAAGAACACAATATGATAATGGTGAGTAAATCGAAAGCCAATTTGAGAAAATTAGAGAGTAAGGATGTACGGAGGAAAGCTTTAAAATATTCTAAAAAATGTAATTATTTCTTCAGCATTTTTTTTCAAAATACACACGAAGGATCTTCTGAATGTTGAAGAAACGGGGAAGAGGATGATAAATTTGAGAAAATTACAGGATAGATATGGGGAATTTGGATGTTGACACGGCGGGGCTGGAAGGTTTCTCCATCCCCTCCTCGATTTCATTCTCTATTCCCACGAAATTTATCGCATCGGATTTCTTGCAGCCAATTTTTTCCTATTTGATTTCTTTTAGTTTCTTAAAAAAAAACCAATTAACTTAAAATCACTGCCATGGATAAATATTAATTGAATATTTAAATTTCTCACTAATTTTTTTTTTTTAATATGATTAGTTCTACCTAGACAATTTGAATTTTCAAGAAGAATTACTCAATTTCTCTAGTAAAGAGTAGTAAAACTTGAAAGTTAGATATAATAATAATAACCTAATATTAAAATATTAAAATAAATAAATAAAAGAGGCTAACGAAGCGGATAATGCATTCCCCCTCCCCGTCTACATTTATTTTTCCTCCCTACTCCCTCCTCCATTCCTCTTTCCATTCGGGATGGGTCCCCCCCCCAGGAAAATGAACATCTTGGAGAATATTAATGAGATATGAAGTAAAAATTGACTTTCTAATTTTAATTTCATCTCAATTTTAAAAGCTATATCTTCAAATGCACTGTGATTTATATTTTATATTAACCAGTCAAGTAACACGTGCAATATGCGTGAAATCTTGTAGTTCTAATTATTTTTTTAAAATAGTAATTTTATACTAAAAAAGTCACAACCACTCGACAAAAAAGAAATATATAAATTTATAAAAAAAAAATATGTAAGGCTAAAAGGAGCATGTAAATATTCTCCCCACATAACCATTTTTAATGTGAAGTTACACGAAATAATGCATTGTGATTCTCCCCACATAACCCTTTTTTAATATGCTACTTGTTTTGTTGTATTGTCTCTAAACTTTGGATCTCATGGAATTATTTTTTTAAGAATGTAAATGCAAATATATATTTTGTTTTTCTTTTACATGTGCATCTCACATATAAATTGGAAGAATCAATACACTAATTCGATGTTTGTAACCACCTCCACCCCGATCAAATATATCTAATTGGCATTTATTGCATCCTATTTCGAGGAGTCACGTTCCATCAACATCAAGTGCACTTATTCAGCCTAAGACTTTATTTTTTTAATATATAAATTTATTTTGTAAACTAAAAATTGGAAAAGTCAACTTTACTGCTTTTCAAATGGATATCTATATCAGAAAAGTTACAATTACTCAACAAAGGACAATACGGAAATTTTTGAAAAATGTAAGAGCAAAAGAGACATGTGAAGATTGTCCCTACATAATCCATTTTGAATATAGTAGAGATTTTCGTCTTGGTTTTAATTTTTCTTATATTTTTTTTATTACATTATACATTTATGAATTAATGAATAAAATAGAGTAAACTATTAATGTCTTGAAAATAAGAAGATTTATTTTAAAAAATAATGATAAAAATAGGTTTTCTGGTGATCATAAAATATTGACACAAAATTTCAATTTGTGGCAAAAAGGTGGTTAATGTTTTATTTATAGGTGAATATCTATTTTACCGTTTTAAATATACAAAATTGATGAAAAAATATAATAACATAAGATTGAACAAACAACATATTTGAAATAAAACAAATTAACTACTCCAATTATTCTTAAATTTAATAAAACTGATTTAACTTTTTCTCAAATTATAAAATATTGCCATAAATATTAAATTAGAGTTTTGAGATTTATGGCAAAACAAATTTAATATTTTACTAAAAATGATGTATCTATTTTACATTTTAAATATAAAAAATTGTTGGAATTTTTTTATTAGTAACTTTTAAATAAAATATTTTCTTTTCATATTTTATAAAGCGAACACAATCTTTGAAAGAAAAGAAAATTAAGTACCGCAGTTATTCTTACATTTAAAAATACAGATGAATAAGACTATATTTTTCATAAAAAATGTTTTAAACTCAATCTTTTGAAAAAGTTTAAAGAAACAAACTTATTTTATGAAAATAATAAAGAAAATCTAAATTATAGAATTAGGATTTCCTAATCGATGAAAAAAAAAAGCTATAAATATTTTTTTAAGACAATTTAATTGTAACCTATAATATTTTTCATGAGAACAAGGCTTAAATTATATGTATTTATGATATAAATAATATTTAAACAAAAATTAACCCTCCTCGGTTATTTTAAATTAAAACTATAAGCTTTTACATAACATGCAACAAATATGATGATAACATTGAAATAAAAATTGTTATATTATACATATTAAAATATCAAAATGTTAACTATTTATTTGATAACTTAATTATGAGGACAATTTTTATTTTAATACTACCTAGAAGAATTGTCATGGAAGAGTAATGATAATATGAAAATATTAAAATTAAAATTCTTAAATTATTATTATTATTATTATCTTAACAATCTTAACAAAAAAAAAAAAAATCAAATTAGGAAAAACAATGAACAAACTTTTAGAAAGGAATCTATTCATCTTTAAGATAAATTAATGTTAGTCTATGTTTGCGAGCATGTGTTAGCTAGTTCGTGTGTAACGAAATGATTAATAAAGAAAAAACCCCAGAATGCCCCTACGATATAAATTATGTAAGAGTTTGTGAAATACTAAATCTCATTATGATCTATTTAGAAACAATTAAAATTGTTATTTAACTTTTTAATGTTATAGTAATTAAAATTTAAAACAACAAATACATATTATTTATTTTATTACATGTTAAAAAATTAATATATTTTTTAATTAAAACAATAGCAATACATGTGTGATTTTACTAGTACAAATTAAAGGAGAGAAGAAGAGGAATTAGATGTAGAACTTATTAGTAAGTAATAGAAATTTTTTTAAAAAATATATATTTTAAAAAAATGATAATTACCTATTGGGTAATGGTATCTTTTTTAGAAAACTAATGTATGACTTAAAATGCATGCAATTTTTGTTTAATACATTGGTTTGGTAGCTTTGAGCTAGTTTGGGTGGTCGGTTTTTATGGGTAAAAGTGACTTCAATCAACCGATCGAAGTTGGTTCGGTCGATTTTATGGATCAGCTCAATTTTTCAGTCTTTCGTGCTTACTTTATTCAATGGGCTACTTGCAAAATAAATTCTTAATACTGGCTAGTAGTTCATATTTTTAATTTGGTAAAAATAGCAAAAATTAAATCGATTTAAAACATAAAATATAAAAAATGTATGGAGACAATCGATACACCTGATGTACTTAATACATATTTGATACAGTTGATATCCTTGATACACTTAGAATAATAATAATAATAATTAAAAAAAACTTGAGCTTCTTCTTTTTCGAAAGCAACAAACCCCTCCCCCTGATATCTCTTCAAACAACCAACACTGCTCCACACCATCTGCCGTCGTCCATAGCTCCACCTCCGTCGATTGCTGCACGTCTGGTCACCGATCGCCGGTTTTCGGTCGTCGTTTTTCTCTTTTTCTCTCTCTTTCTTTCACCAACTCCACACCATTTGAAGCTAACTATTGCTCTATCTCTCCCATACTTACCTCCGTTGACCACTGCACGTCCAGTCACCGATCACTGGTTGCCACTTTTTTCTCTCTCTATCTTTCTTTCTCTGTCTATCAATTAATCATTTAGGGATTATGTAATAAAAAAAATAATTAGAAATTCATAATTGCTAAACCAAAAAAGTATTTAGCGATTGCATATTGCCATATGTACAAAGTTTGAAAAGTGAAAGTTATAATTGCTACACCCTAAATTTAATTTGCTACCTAATACAATTCCCTTATTCAATTTTAACCACTGAATTTTCAAATGTCAAATTTTAGTTTATGTTATTTAATAAATATTAAATTTAGGGCTCGTTTGATTGACTTAAGAAATAAATGTTTATTAAAAAGCTCATTGTTATTTAAACTTTTTTTCTAAAAATTGTTTAGAATACACTTTAAAATCCATTTTTAGTGGTTGTCAAACACTGTTTTCAAAATGATTTATTTTATAAATTAAACATTTAAAAATGTACTATAAACATACCTTTAGGTCCGTTTGGATTAACTTAAAAAAACAAGTATTTTTCAAAAAATTCATTTTTATTTAAACTCTTTTGATAAAAACGTTTAAAATGTACTTCAAAATCTATTTTGAGTGGTTGCCAAACACTATAAAATTTTTCTAAAATGTATTCTAAACACGCCCTTAGTCCCTAATGCTAATTCATTATTAGATGTTTTTAAACATTTTCTATTTTCTATGAAATTTATTATTAGGAAAAATTGTAAAAACCACCCTTAAAGTATGATGATAATTGCAATTGTACCTTTAAACCTTCAATTTTAAAAATTGAGCTCTCAAACTTATATATAAATGTTAAAATTGGGTAAAATTGGATATTCAAACTTACCTAATTCTTAAAAGGGTAACATTTGTATAAGTTTGAGAGTTCAATTTTTATAATTTGTGAGTCCAATTTCTATAATTATTATAAATTGTATGGTCTCAATTTAGCAACTACAATGCGTTTGAGTGATTTTTATAATTTGACCTGTGGTAATAATAATAATATTTTTGTAGAAGCACAAAATTTGTTATCATAATTTATTTTAACCATCATAAAAATAGAGTATGACGTGGCGAAATCACAGTGAACGTGATCTCCTACGACGAAAAACATCGTTGAGGATAATCCACCTAATCATTTCCGCCATAGCCAAAAGCTCAAGCTGAAGACTACCGAGAGCTACTCTAAATTACCTGTTCTACCCTCCCAATAAATATGGCAATTTCCCATTTAGTACCTTTTTATTCGCCTCTTCTACGCTTTTCTCTCACTTCGACAAAGCTCCCTCCTCAACTCCATTCTCACAGATACCGCTTCTTCTCCCTCCGTGCTTCTATGGCGTCTTCACCTGCTCGCAAGGTCCTATTATAGCTGCTCCATTGAAATATCTTCTTCTCTTACCGGTTGCCTTTTTCTGCTGTTTGATTTTTGACAGTTCGTTTGTGTTTGCAACCTAATCGTCGAATGTTTAGGTTTTGGTTCCGGTTGCCAACGGCACCGAGCCGCTTGAGGCAGTCATCACCATTGACGTGCTTCGACGTGCTGGAGCTGATGTTACCGTTGCTTCCGTCGAGAATCATATTCGCGTTGATGCTGCGCATCAGATCAAGATTGTTGCGGATTCTCTCATTTCCGATTGCGCGGATACTGTTTTTGATCTCATCGCCCTTCCTGTACTAGTCTTTTTCTCCCTCGTTTTTGTATTTCTATGCTGTATGTTTGGCTATGTATTATATTTCTATGCGACGACGGTTTCTGTTTCCCACGAAGTCTGATTTCTTTCATTTTGAATCTCCCAGTAATGATATTTGGCCTTGATTTATCGAAAGTTCTCTCAGTGTGGGGGCACTACTCATATCACTGCATTTATGTCCATCACTTTACGTCATGTTTGACAATATTTCTTATCAGTATTCTGCATTGCTATATTGGTTGGATCATGGATGATTTTTCTGCTTTGAAATTTTAAGTATTACAAATAACACTAGCAATTAGAAGAAGAGTTTAAACACTTTCATTANATAGCAACTACAATACGTTTGAGTGATTTTTATAATTTGACCTGTGGTAATAATAATAATAATAATATTTTTGTAGAAGCACGAAATTTGTTATCATAATTTATTTTAACCATCATAAAAATAGAGTATGACGTGGCGAAATCACAGTGAACGTGATCTCCTACGACGAAAAACATCGTTGAGGATAATCCACCTAATCATTTCCGCCATAGCCAAAAGCTCAAGCTGAAGACTACCGAGAGCTACTCTAAATTACCTGTTCTACCCTCCCAATAAATATGGCAATTTCCCATTTAGTACCTTTTTATTCGCCTCTTCTACGCTTTTCTCTCGCTTCGACAAAGCTCCCTCCTCAACTCCATTCTCACAGATACCGCTTCTTCTCCCTCCGTGCTTCTATGGCGTCTTCACCTGCTCGCAAGGTCCTATTATAGCTGCTCCATTGAAATATCTTCTTCTCTTACCGGTTGCCTTTTTCTGCTGTTTGATTTTTGACAGTTCGTTTGTGTTTGCAACCTAATCGTCGAATGTTTAGGTTTTGGTTCCGGTTGCCAACGGCACCGAGCCGCTTGAGGCAGTCATCACCATTGACGTGCTTCGACGTGCTGGAGCTGATGTTACCGTTGCTTCCGTCGAGAATCATATTCGCGTTGATGCTGCGCATCAGATCAAGATTGTTGCGGATTCTCTCATTTCCGATTGCGCGGATACTGTTTTTGATCTCATCGCCCTTCCTGTACTAGTCTTTTTCTCCCTCGTTTTTGTATTTCTATGCTGTATGTTTGGCTATGTATTATATTTCTATGCGACGACGGTTTCTGTTTCCCACGAAGTCTGATTTCTTTCATTTTGAATCTCCCAGTAATGATATTTGGCCTTGATTTATCGAAAGTTCTCTCAGTGTGGGGGCACTACTCATATCACTGCATTTATGTCCATCACTTTACGTCATGTTTGACAATATTTCTTATCAGTATTCTGCATTGCTATATTGGTTGGATCATGGATGATTTTTCTGCTTTGAAATTTTAAGTATTACAAATAACACTAGCAATTAGAAGAAGAGTTTAAACACTTTCATTAAACTCACACATTTACAAGTGCTCTTCTCTAGTATGAAATAGCAGTTGAAAGTAACTGCTAATAACAGCTAAGAACAATCGTACAACCAACTGCTCAACTAAAATACTAGGAAAATTCTGTTACAACAAACTAACAAAAGCTTATTTGCTTAATTAAGTGTAATATTAAGCTCAATGATGCAACATTATGAAGTGCTCTGGTTTGTCAGATGCTCATTTACCTTTTCTTCATGGACTTTGGTTCATTTACTGTTTGTTTTACTGAAGCAAGAAATTTATGCTTTTTTTTTTTTTCATGCTTTAGGGAGGTATGCCAGGTGCTACCAGTCTTAGAGATTGTGAAGTTTTGCAGAACATAGTGAAGAAGCAAGCTGCAGATGGTCGACTTTATGCTGCCATCTGTGCTTCACCTGCAGTGGTGCTTGGATCATGGGGTTTGCTGAAGGGGTTGAAAGTAAGTTAGCAGATATTTTTCTTGAGATTCAAGTCATGTTTTGATTCTATGATGAATTGCCTACTCAATTAAACTTAAAACTTGACCTTAAAAAGGCCACATGCTATCCATCATTTATGGAGCAACTGGGATCTACTGCAAGTGCTGTTGAATCCCGAGTACAGATTGATGGCCAAGTTGTGACAAGTCGTGGGCCTGGTACTACCTTGGAGTTTGCCGTTGCTCTGGTTGAACAGTTGTATGGGAAAGAAAAAGGCGACGAAGTTTCTGGACCTCTGGTACAGTGCCGTTCTCCAATCTTTATTTTTTGCTATTTTTGAATATTTGTGTGTATATTTAGCTAATGTACTGGAGATGTCTACTGCCTTTGTTTATTAATTCTATTTCCTTCTCATCACATATGATGTTCATCAATTACCAGAGTGAATAATGCTTTGTAATTGTATTTTGTCGTAAAAAATCCTGAGTTGCTGTATCGTTTGCTTACCCCTTCTTAATGTCTAATCAGTTGTTGCGTTCCAACCATGGTCATGAATATACCATAGCTGAGCACAATCAAGTAAAGTGGACATTTGATGATGGCCCAAGGGTAAGGTTTATGTCCTCTATTCAGTTACTGCGGTTGCAATCACTGTAACTAATACGTCTAATAATTGTCCCTTCTGCTTACTGAAAGATTTGAGTTTTTTATTGTCATGTTTAAAATATAATACATATATCTATTTCAATATCTATATCTGTACATTAGTACGTATCTCATTGTAGTCGTTGGATGGTAGGTCTACTGGACTATGAAAGAGATAGGAAATAATTTCTGATTAACATAGCCTGTGAAAGTTGAAAGCTCGTTTGTGATAGAAATGCAACTTGGGTGTCTTTTGGAGAAAATAACCGAAAGAAATTGACAGCATTCTGCAAGGCAGCTGTAAAAAGCAAAATTACCTCAGGAATGGAATTATTTGATATGTATGCCTTAGTGATCACTAGAATAAACTAATAGTAAATTTGATTTTTTCTTTTTTCAAATGTAGATTTAGAATAAACTAATAGTAATAGCATCTGCTCACCTGCGAAATCATATTTGATAGTGGCAAGCTATCTTTTCCTTCTGGTTTTGGTTTTGGTTTTGGTTTTGGGATGTGTAACACCTTTATATTTCTTGGGGTTTTGAAAAGAGTCGGAAGGTAACATCTTTGGCTGGAAATTGAGATTAAGTCAAGATTTAGAAACCAAATTGATGCATGAAGAAATTTAAATCTTTTGCACGGCAATAAATGTTGTTTCTACAGAAAGTTCAACACCTTATTTAAGACAAGGATCCAATTACTATATAGGAGCTATCATGTACATCAGTTATCACAATTCACAATCATGGGGCATTTTCAGTGTTTTTGAGGGTCGCTTATATATAGAAGAATATGAAGAATTATCAAATTGGTACTAACTTATTAAGTAGATAATTTAATGTAAGCAGTGTTGATGTACAATTTAAATTTATCCCACAGATTATACTAACACAAAACAATGATTCCAACTAAATGATAGCCTTGTTTTAATTTGAAACTGGAAGTACCAGGTGTATAGTGGGTAATATTCATACTTTGCTTTCAGATTCTTGTACCTATAGCAAATGGTACTGAGGAAATGGAGGCTGTTATGATCATTGACATTCTTCGAAGAGCAAAAGGGAAAGTGGTGGTGGCTTCTGTTGAGGACAAACTAGAGATTCTTGCATCTCGAAAAGTTAAACTGGAGGCAGATTTACTTCTTGACGAAGCTGCTGAAAAGTCATACGATCTAATTGTTTTGCCTGTAAGTTTGAATTTTTGGATTGTATGTATTAATGATTCAGTTAAACTAATTTTGACCTGCATGCTTGCAGGGAGGGCTTGGTGGCGCGGAAGCATTTGCAAAATCTGAAAAACTGATTAATTTGCTAAAAAAGCAGAGAGAATCAAACAAACCCTATGGAGCAATATGTGCATCCCCGGCTTTGGTCTTAGAACCCCACGGCTTGCTGAAGGTATTATCTTAACATATTTTCAATTACTTTCCTCTCCTAACTACGGCCCTATATATTAAGATCGCCCCAAATGGAAAATAATAAATCTCATACAGCACAATTTTTGCTAAACTAGAGTGCATCGATTGTAATTAATCAGCCGTTAGTTTCATGCTCTTCCAACAATCGTGAGCTTTCATACAAACGTAATCTCAGTAGATTCCACTGTGAATATTTTGAAAATGAGATACTGATTTGTTTATTTTATTTTATTTTTTTAACATTATTATTATTATTATTATTACTTTTTAATTTTAATTTTTTTAAAAAAGAAATCAGACTTTTTATAAATAAAATGAAAAGAGGCTTATGCTCAAAATACAATGAAACAAAAACAAATACAACCATTACAACCAATTAAGAACTCAAAAAAAGCCTATAGCCCAATAATCAAAGACTGAAACAAGGATCTAAACAGCAAAAAAAAAAAAAAATTCATTCCTTTGTAGGCTTTCCAATGGAGAATGCTTACTAGTCCAGCGAGAGAAAGACTCCAAAACACCAGTATGCAACACAATAATCTGACGACGAGGACCAGACACATCTGAAACTTCATTCCAATGTAACCATACGGACAAAAGCCCTATCCCTTAAAATTTTCTACCGCCGAAAAATTAAACCAAGGATCATCCACTTAAAAGGCCTCCTGAATTATCAAAGAACTCCACAGTGGACGACCAATCAATTTCCTTGTGACTACACAGGGATTGATGAAACTTTGGCCAAATTTCTCCCTTTATCTCCTGAGGAAAGCTAAACCATACAACAAGAGTTCTTTTCCTACAACCATGTCTTTGTAGAACATCAGAAATTGACTTGTTCATTCTCTTGGCTTGTAAGAACATCAACTTAAGTACGCCTTGCATTCTTGCATTCATCCCTCATAATAAGAAGACCTCCTGAAATCCAAAAACTTCCACAAAAACCCCCAGGTCCTTTTGACACCAAATTGATTTGATGAAAGAAGAAACAAAACCAGGTCGCTTCATTACCTCAAACAGCCTGCCGAGTAGAAGGGGATGAAATCTTGAGAAGTTGAAAACCACAATCATTAACCATAGAAGAGAACTTTGTGTGGGATTTGAGAAGACAACAGGAGAAAGACACTGAAATAATTTGAAATATTCTTCATATGATCTTCAGTCAACCACTTCTTATTCTGAACTTTTGCATATCGGGCATATCTACAATATCGGTTAAAAAGTTCAGCTGACAACTTTAGCCACGTTCTTAGTTTCGTTATATCATAAATTTTTTCATTCCCTGATATCCATAATTCATTCCTAGTCCCTAATTTCAAACCTGGTAAACAAAGAATCCAAGGATCTTTAACTACTACAAATTTTTGATATAGACCATGGCCATTAAGTTATGGTTAATTTGAATAAAACATGATTTTTCGACTATAGTCTATTCTAGTAGTCTATAATATAGACCATGGTTAAAAATAATCGTGGTCTATACTTACACCATAACTAACGTCAGTCTGTATTGTCATAGACCACTGTTGACATTAGTCACAGTCTAATATTTTACATAGAGCATGACGACCGAGATTAGGTGTTATATATTCCAATAGAATATGGTTTATGGCAACCGTAGTCCATTAGAATAGATGACTAATGAGAAATCATTTAGATGAAGTTAACTTCCAATGGTCCACATGGATCTTATTCAAGACCCTTTTTCACTTGTTCTCATCATGTTGGTGTCTGGGCATCAGCAGAAAACATCGCATCACTTTGCATGTGATTCTGAATGTCATTTATGACATGCTTTGGGGCCAGCTAAAGGCTAAAAGTTTGGGTGCGTTGATCACTTGCTCGGCATAACCAGCACCTGGAGCACTTTGAGGAGGAGCCTTGATAGGGTTCCTCTCTAATCCACCAATACCATCAACCTTAATGGATTGGTTAGGCCTAGTGGTAAAAAACAGAGACATACTCTTAATAAATGATTAAGAGGTCATGAGTTCAATCTATAGTGGCCACCTACGTAAAATTTAATATCCTACGAGTTTCCTTGACACCCAAATGTTGTAGGGTCAGGTGAGGTGAGTTGTCCCGTGAGGTCGGACACTCACATATATCAAAAAAAAGAAAAAAGTAATCAACCAATACCATCGCTCATGTTATGAAAAAGTATAGACATATGCTTCCATCTTCTAGTACTCCGTCATTGTCTTATAAATTTTAAAAAACCACAAGTCTGAAAGACCGAAAACCTGGGAAAAGAAGAGGCGCACGAAAGAGAAAGAGAAGGAAATAAAAGAACTATTGGGAAACAGAAAAGACAGTCTGACAATTTGTAAATTATAAATTAAAATTAATTGGGTGCCTCTTCTTTTGAGGACTCTATATTGACAATTTTTTGTTTTTATTTTTCTTCAAATATTTTTTTCCCTCGCACAGTACATTTACATGCATATCACATTATGTTGGTTTAATAGTTAAGGTATCTTTCTAAAATGTTTTTCCTACATATTTTAGAGTAATTTACGGTTTTTATCGAATATTATTTATCAAATTGAAATTTACCGTACACAATAAGTTGTGATACTCCATACATTAAATTTTGATGTCGATATTTCTTCCGTTTCACGAGTTAACAACCTTGTTCAGAATAAGAAAGCCACTGCTTTTCCTGCATTATGTGACAAATTGTCCGACAAAAGCGAAATTGAAAATAGAGTGGTGGTTGACGGTAACCTGATTACAAGCCGGGGACCTGGAACTACGATGGAATTTTCTCTGGCAATCGTGGAGAAGCTTTTTGGAAGGGATACAGCAGTTCAACTGGGAAAAACAATGGTTTTCATTCAGGATTAAAGGTTAATCGAGCATAATCACTGTGCGTGTTCCATCTTCTTAACTTCCAAGGATGAGTGGAAGGACTTGTATTAACTGAAGACTGGATTCTCATTTGAATGTGTGAATCCACTTCTAAATTTTGTATATATGTTTGTGGAATAATATACTGAGTTCTATATAGCCTGAAATGCAAGGTCACAACATGAGGTTTTCTTTCTCAATCTATGTTTTTCGAGTCCATATTGTATGGATGATTCATCCTACAATTGCTACTTCTCATGGCCTGAGTTTTGATTGTTTTAGACTAAAATGTAGATTCTCTCTTATCTTCCTTCCTACAGTTCAAGTTGATTTGGTTAAATACTCTCGATGATTGTTAGGTTTGAGTGGAATTTCATGTTTATGTTATAATATGGTAATAAGGTTTATGGAGCTCAAGTGGATATTTGTTTCAAATTAGGATTTGACTTGAGAATGATGCACTAAAAGAGACATAATCTTTTGGGGATGTTGAGAATTTTACATTAGGAAAATATAAGAAAAAGCTCACAATTTTTATAAGGTATATGGGTTACTCTAATCATTCTTAGTTATGAAATGAAACTCTAGGGACATTTGAGACATTGAGTTGGTTATTATAGCAAGTGGGTTGTAATAGTTTGTATTCATAGTGCAAATTATTTTAGTGTGGGTTATAATAGTTTGCGTTTGGGATGCAAACGTTTTTTATTTGGGTAAAAAATAGTAAAACGGTAACAAAAGAAAAAAAAAAGAAAAAAAAGAAAAAAAATGAGAAGATGAGTGGAAGATAGTAAATATTGTAGCAAAGAGAATAGAAGATTGGTGGAAAATAGCAAATAAGGTAGCAAATAGGGTTTTAAATTGATATTTACTGTACTTAATTGTAGATTATTGATAGTTGTAAACATGTCTATTATAGTTGGTTCCCCAAACATGGTGTGGACTATAATAACCACATAGGGTGTACACAGGTCGGGTTGGGTCGGGTTAGGAGTTTTTCTTGGACCAACCCAAAAATTTGAGTTGACCTACACTCAACACTATCGGTTCCATCTTGAAGAATCAACCCAACCCAACTCAATATTTTCGGGTGGGTCACTAGGTTTTTAAATCTTTGACTTGTTGATCGATTATATATATTTAACTAATTAAAATATACTCATTGGTTCAAATTGACACACATATAAAAGTAAAATTTGGCGATTTGATTATATGGAATAGATAAATAAAATCCTACCATTAATAGTAAATTATGTAATCCTTTCTTTTAAAAAATTATTATATAATCTATGTAACGACAAAACTTAAAAAGAGTCTTGATTAGAGTTAGCAAGGGAGCTGGGGCGGGGGATTCCGTCCTCGCCTCCGTGGGGGAACTTACCCATTCCCGTTGGGAAAACGGATCCCTGCAAGGAGCCCATTTCCCGTTTCCCTCTTCTGCTGGAGAGAGCAAGAGAGAGTGTGAGAGAGAGCGAGAACGAGAAAGATAGAGTGATTGTGAATGAGGAAAGGATGAGAGAGCGATGAGAGAGATAGAGTGATTGTGAGTAAGGAAAGGATGTGAAAAAAATACATCTTAATATATATAATATTTAGATTGGGGTCGAGGCCCGTCCTTGGACGGAGATCCGAAAAAGGTCCCTAGTTTGACTCCCATCCCCGATCAAACTGGGAATTCCCCCAACCTGCAGATTTTCTTTTACCAACTCTAATCTTCACTAGGAAATTTGCTTTTAATAAAATACCACTGAGGCCATTCTTTTACTCATTAGATATAGTGGGACCCACCATCAATCATCTTTAAAAACTGCATTGAAGGAAAAACACGACCGCCACCATGATAATAAACTCTATTCTATAACTATGGGTTATGCATGTAATACATCACCACAAAGTCAATAATAATACTACTAAACAAGATAAAAATAAATTTTATAGAAAGTAAACCAATAAATTTATGAGTTATTTTTAAATATGGTAAAATAAATCAATTTATTTATAAATATAACAAAATATCATGGTTTATCAATAATTGGCTACGATAGACATTGATAGACAATATTTATCACTGCATATCACTAATAGATATGACATTTTTCTATATCTAAAATCATTTTCTGCAATTTTGCCATTTAAAACAATTACCCTAAATTTATTAGGTGAACCTTTGAAGTCTTTTATTTATAGCTCTTTTTTAAATACTCTATTCAAGGGTTAATGTGTGACATATAGTATATAACTAAATACTACATTATTAATGGTTGATAGCTCAATAATGTAGAAAACGATTCGAATTTGTGAATCTTATGAATTATTTTTCAATATAGATTATTTTTTTTATTTATGCAAAGATTTTTTCAAAAGTGATTTTGAAGTGATTGGGAATTGTTTTAGCAATCACTTATGCGTTGGTTATTGAGAAATACTTATTTATCAATCTAATTACGTTAGAAGCATTATTTCTTTATTGTCAAACACTTAATAAAAAGAAAGTTTTTATTTATTACAATCAGTTACACTGTGGTACTCGAAAAAAAAATCTCTCAAGGCTAATGGATCACTTATCCTCGTAATTCTTGTACTAGAAACTACTCACAAAATTAATTTGAACACTAGTAAATCTCTACTCCATCATAATTATAATAAAAATGAATCAAATGTCTCTAGGAAATTAAAATTATTTGAAGAACTACGGATGAAAATATCCGTCAATATATCTACAAATCGAAGGATTCGACTTCGATATTAAATATCCTAATATCTTTTATAAATGCTTGTAAAACATAAAAATATCTATCTATTTAATCCAATATGTATAGAAATACCAATAATAATATGTATAACTTAGTTTGACAAGTAAAAACAACTTAATCATTAATCATAATAAATTTTAAAAATATTTTATCGATATATATAACCAATAACATTTCAATCAATATTTTAAAGGAAAGCACGTTGAAAAAGGTAAAAGAAAGACGGACAAGTGGGTTTTTGGTTGGTTGGCGAATGTGAGTAGCCGGCGTGGAGGTATAATCTTCTTCATTTCGGTTCGTTCAAACGCACTGTTCATCTTAAGAACCACGAATTCCACCCGCAAATTCTGAATTGTAATCTCTTTCCGTTTCTGCGATTTTTGTTGCATTTCACTCAACACAACACCAAATTTTCATATCTGTTTGTTGTTTGAATGCAGTTGAACTCGGTTCGTGTTGCGGTTTACTTCTTTTCGCGTTTGGCGGCTCAGGAAACCACGACTAAACAAGCTCTGTTGTTATCTCTCTTTCCGTGAGAGAGGAGGCAATTTCTTCAAGCTCTCTCCATCAGGTCAGAACTGTCGGAGACTTGTTGCGGTCGAGGTGAGTTCAGTTGAAGTTTTTGTTTCACCTGGATGAGAACTGAGTTAGAATTTCGATAATTTTGAATCTTTTTCCTTGAATATTTTTTCACCGTTACTCTGAGTTCTCAAGGTTTTGCTCTTGAGTGTTTTTTTTTTTTTTTGGGGGGGGGGGGTAGTTTTTTAAAGTTCTTGATTATGTAGCCTAAGCAGCGTCGAAGTTAGCTAAATTTTGCAAGAACTTAGAAGGTTGTTTTAGCTTAAGAAGCTTATTAAATCCTTGCTTACTGAGAAAGATCGGGTGCCTGAATGGATTATTCGAGCTCAAGAGAGCTATTTACTCAGTTAATCCTGATGGAATTATATGAAACACAAAAGCGATCTTGGTTTCTAATTCTAATTACTTCGTCTGGATCGAGATAGGTTCATGGATTCTCAAAATGAGTGTTATCATGTCTTCCTAAATTGCCTGCTTTCGTCAGTGTTGAAAAAATGAGTGCCTTAATTTCGCTTCTTTCTTACGGTTATATTTGATAAGCGGTACCAATTTAAACAAGAAAGTTCGTTGAAACTTACTGGGATCAATCAAGATTCTCGAAGTGGCCAGAATAGTATGGACAGTGTTGTCTTTAACTGTTTATTTATCTTAATTTTTCGTATAGCTTCTAAGATATGCTTTAACAATTAACACATCAGATTATAACGAGCGGGCCCATCATGATTGTATGCACAGTGTATTCGTTTGTTTCTACTTTTACGAGGTTGGATTTTGACCGTTGGTAGGCCAGCTTCCCTTAAATCCCAGTAGCATTTTTTCTTCTAATAAAATACATCATTTCTTGTTAAAGAACCCGACACTTGTTCCAGTAATATTTTTCATTTATCGATGTCAAACGATTATTATATCAGATTCCTCTATTGTCCCTCTTCTTTTGCTTATGAGGTAATTCCATAAGAAATTTGAGTACTTGACAAACTCATAGTGTGGGTATATGTCTAAAATTGGCTTTTTAACTTTGATTTTGATTTTGATTTTGATTTTTGATTTTTTTAATTTTTATAATGGCAGAGATTGTTGGATCAGAAGTTGAACATAATAGAAGTTGTGATGCCTTGTTTCTGTTTTAGTTCAAAAAGAAACAGAGATTCATCGGATGCCCAAACAATTGCAGCAGTTGAAGGTATGCTGGTTTAGCTTGAATTAGCACAAGTGATTCTGCAATAATTTATTCATATATGATGGCTGTTGTATGAGATACATGCCTAGAACTTTGGCTGCATTACACTTCTATCACAGCATCATGAATACAAGTTATTGCTTAAATGAATAGGTCTACACCGATGGAAGAGGATCCAACCCTTCAGAAACAATGGCTTTCTTATATGTAATTTCTCAAATTTCTCGAAGTTTTTTGGTCTAACCTTGCTTGAGGTGCAACATAGATGACCATAATTGGATGATTAAAATCATATTTCCAATCTTCTATTGTTAAGAGAAAAAAAAAAAGGCCTGTTGATAAACATGGGTGGTGTTGGCTGAGTCCAAGATTTTAAAAAGAGAGAAAAAAGAAAAACAGATTTCGTTCTTTTCATCCCTCTTTCTCACTGCTCTTATGTGGCAGTGTTTGTCTAAGAGTGTGCGAGGATTCAATTTCGGATTGTTTAGTAGAAAGAGTTATTTTCCGTAGGAAAAACTCTTCGAGCAATGTTCTGCCATGAACTTCTTGCCTCCATTAATTTTTCTGATGTTCTTTTTTATTTTCTTTTTGTGGAAAAATTGCAAGTCGTAACTGCATCCTCCCACAATTTGCCTAAACAACTCAAATCTTCTCCCTTCCTCTTATTTGGCTAATGCACTTGCACCATCTCTGTCTTCATTTTTTATATTAAAATTAGATTAAATTTCTCTCTTTTCCTCCTCTTTTTTAGGAAGTCAAGCCATTTCATGGTCTTTCATTTGAAGATTTTTTTTTTTCTTTCATTACGTTGAAAAGATAATAAATCATCAAAATTATTCATCTTTTCTGAGCACTGAGATTTTTTCTAGGCCATCTATAATAGGTTTATTTGATACAGAGATTTCAAATATTCCGAACGTTCGCTTGTACTCATACGAAGAACTTAGAAAAGCAACTGAAAATTTCAGGTCTGGAAACAAACTTGGGCAGGGAGGTTTTGGATCTGTCTACAAGGTATAGCTGAAGCAGCTTCTTGTGGTTTCTTGCTGATAACTAATGTCCAAAAGTTGTTTCTTCAGCCCTCCTGGTACTGAGTCCTGTTTTGAACTATTTCACTTGAGCAGGGAAGGCTCGGAAATGGAACCCTGGGTGCCATAAAGGTACTGTCCATGGATTCAAGCCAAGGGATGCGGGAGTTTTTGGCAGAAATCAATGTGATCTCAGTTATAAACCACGATAACTTGGTTAAATTGCACGGTTGTTGTGTGGAAGGGCAGCACCGGATCTTGGTCTATCCGTACCTAGAAAATAGCAGTCTTGACAAGATGCTTTTTGGTGGTTAAATATCCTCTTCTGTTTTAGTCTCTCAGTTCTGTAGTTTTCCCGGAAACAACTTATTCTAATAGACCTTCTTATGATAGGTAGAGGACATGGGAATATTCACTTAAATTGGCAAACAAGGTGCAAAATATGCATTGGCATCGCACAGGGGCTAGCGTTCCTTCATGAGGAGGTTCAACCGCATGTTATACATAGGGACATCAAGGCAAGCAATATCCTGCTTGATAAGGATTTAACCCCAAAAATTTCTGATTTTGGTCTTGCTAGACTACTCCCTGCTCACTTGACCCATGTTAGTACACGTGTTGCCGGGACAGCGTAAGTTGTGCATGCTAGTGATGTTAAATTTTTAATCTCAGAAAATAATAGAGCTAAGTCCTTTGAAAATGATATTTACTCTCCCTATGTTATTTAGTATCTTTTTCTGAAAAGCTTCGTGATGACCATTTCTGTTTGAAGTCCTCATGTATTATATTTCTGGGACAGCTCTCATGTTGCATTAGTTCTATTTAAGTTTAGATGACTGCGTATCTTGTTTGCAATTTAAACATCCATACAAGATGGCAACTTGTGAAAGAATCTACACACGATAATACAATATACTGACTACACATGTTTGTAGAAGTTCATACTTTTGGTCATACAAAATTTTCTGATCTAACTGGAATATGCAATGATAGTAAAAGGTGATGCTGACAAATTGTATGTCCTATGCTAGTTCATGCTGTTCTTTTAGATGCTCCTTCATTTTCCTTTTTAATGCCCAAATAGTTTTAGCCCTTGTTTGTGCATTGAGTTTGAATTGGAAGCAATTGTCTAACCTTGCAATATTCATATTATTGTAACTCAACAAGGTATGCAACGTTCTGATGGGCCTTTGCTTATTCAAGAGAACTTCTGGTTCCACTAACCTTAGCTCTCTCTGTTTACTAACTACAAATTCGGACAAGCAGACACTTATTCTAGAGTCTTGCAATGTTCCCTTGCAAACTTACCATTTTTACTTTCTTTTGGAAAAGAAAAATGCTAAAACTAACTCTGCTGCTGTATTGTTTCTGAAGAGGTTATCTTGCACCTGAATTTGCTATACGGGGGCAAGCGACAAGAAGAACAGATATTTATAGTTTTGGTGTCTTACTCTTGGAGATTGTTTGTGGGAGATGCAACATAAATAGACAGTTTTCTGCTGAGGAACCATATCTTCTTGAAATGGTATGCTTTAGTTGCTGTTTTAGATGAAAATAAAAGGTGGGGTGGGATGTAGTTGAATTTGATTGGACAAATCAAATGGAAAACCTTTGATAGCTGGGTATTCCCTGTAATTTACCAAATTACTTTATAAACACGTGCAGTAACTTGGTCATGATGGGCATCAAGACCTAGCCAATGAGACTGTAGTAATCATACTCTATGGTTTATTGAACTTCTAGATTCCTTCCACTTTTCAGTTTTTTCCCTAAAGATGGACATACTATTGTTTTCTAACCTAGCCATCCTCAGCCCTAAGAATCCAAAATTTTGAGTACAATATTTGGCTATGCATATTGCTCTTGAGTACAGCATTATAGTTTCTGAAATGCATTCCAATAATTGTTCAAAACTTAAGGTAAACAGTCCTTTCTTCTGGCATTGGATGTAATATTAAATTCAGACTTCAATTAAGACAAAAATGAAATCATAGTCTAAATATACAGCAAAAGATTTACATTACATTTTGAGGTAAATTTTGTAGAAAGTTCTATGTTATCATTGACAATGCTATTATGCCATCAGTTCCAGGATCATGCTCTTCGTGTAATACATAATGGAATATTTTTATCAAGATTGATAGGTTCCCATATATTTTTCAGTAGTCGGGCTTCTGCTTCTAGTTCTCTTCCCCCATGCCTCAAGGTCTATGGTCTTTAGGTCTGTGCTTCCATTTGTTTATTTTTATTGCTCTATGCTTCTGCTTCTGCTTGGGTATACATGATACATCAGATGCTTTTACATAGATGTGCAATGTGCAGATGCGAGTTAATGAAAACATGTAAAAGATCTCTCTCTTGACAGAGCATAACGTGAGAGGATTATTAATTTTATATCGAGTTGATGAACTGGTTAGTGAAACCTAAAGAAGAGGAACGGAAGCTAGTTGGAGCTTTGCTTTCATCGCACTTTGTCTTTTGTCTTTCAAGGAATATAATTCGTTTTTTGTGTGAAATGACTAATGTGTGTAAGTAACTGTATTACGAAATTGATACTTTAAATCTGTTCTCTTTATGCACGACTTCATTTGGTTTTTGATTCAGATTCCTTGAGGTGTTTGTTGATTTATATATAACAACGGAATTCTGAGAGCAGAATTATACTTATCCCTATAAATTTTGATGAGTAAGGATGGAAATATTGAAGCATATGGGTAGGACCTGCATCCTTTTGCAATAAAATGTGAAGAAAATATTTTATCATGCAATGTCCAATTTGCAATATATTGTTAGTCTAGGCTTAATGTGATGGTAATTCTAACAAATAGATGTGAATGCTACAGGTATGGGAGCATCATGAGAAAGGGCAATTACTGGAATTGGTAGACCTATCATTACATGGAGACTATGGGACTGAGGAGGCCTGCAGATATTTAAAAGTTGGTCTTCTCTGCACCCAAGATATGCCAAAACTCCGTCCATCTATGTCGACCGTCGTCAAGATGCTAACAGGTGATATTGATATATCTGATCAAACAATATCAAGACCAGGAATGCTTTCAGAGTTCATGCTTCGAAAAGATGTACTATGCAAGAAGGGCGAGTCAACAACTGAAGACTCAGGAAAGCCAATTGATTCAACTTCATCATCAGGATACATTGACACCTCACATGCTACAATAACCTTCAATTCGATATTTGATCGTAGTAACTGAGTTAGAAATTACTTGTTGGTTAGCAAGCCTTCTAATTAAAGGGAGGTACATATTTATTTTTTAGTTCTATCATGAATAAATGCTTGAATTCTACTGTGACACTTTCCACCTTCATGTGTCAGTATCTAACTGTGCCATCTTGTAGGAGTTCTTAGTGATGATTTTTCAGTGAAATCACATGACGTGTTGTGTTCTCGAGGTGTATATCAAACAATTCTTTGTATTTTTTATTCTGTTAGCGTGAACAAATGTTGATATATTTGCATGTAAAAGCTATGGAGCTGCTTGATGTGTTGTGCATTTTGATTGTCTCTCTCTCCCCTGCCGTCTTGTTAGACAAAGAACAAGAGAAACTCAAGTAGAAATCCCAAAAACAAAAACCAAAACCAAATTTTTACCAAAAAAGAAGAAGAAAAACAGAACCTATATTTCTTTTTCAAATTTAATGATCTCTTAAAAGATGAGCCAGGAACTTCCTCACTGTTAAGATATAGAGGATCAACATGGAATATGCTTTGTGATCTTATTACTTCTTTATAACGATGCAACATTCTAAAATTTTCAACAAATCTGAACAAAGAAAATATAAATAAATTTGAATGAAGTGAAGAAGAAAGAAAGCTACAAACAAAAACAAATATCTACCCATATAGGCTATAAAATCTAGCTTTTGGTTCTGTTACATCTGTACCACAAGATCACAAAAGAGAGGATTCTATACCCAACAATGAATCCCAACATTACTGCCAAATTGCTCCATTTTTGTGACTCTTTTAGACCTTGTTGTCTTAAGAACATTTCTCCATGTGTTGTACAGACTCCTTGTTTGGACTCTATGCATCTTCCCTTCCCTTGTTCTCCTCCATACTCATTTATCAAGAAACACTCAAATGGGTACTTGAAAAGACTCAGATAGTGCACAAATATCCAGTAGTTGGGGATGTTCTTCTTTGAGATAAAGTAACCAGAAAAGAGAAAGAAAGACCCCATTAACCCTGCTATTACTGAGTTTCCTGTAATGAAATTTGGGACAAGAGCACTGAAACATGCTACGAAAGAATTGGACATCAGAACAACCATCCAAACGACTAGAGAGAAGTAAAAGAACCCAAAAACTTCATTTTTAAAGCCAACCAACCAGTAAACACTAGCTGCAAAGAGGAGAGAGACCATCAGAAGGAAAGGGAGAAAGATGAGGGTGTTTGCTAGAACATAGGAAGATACTCTATAAGCACCTCTTGATGTCTCTCTCATTAGGATCATTCTCTCTCTCAAGAAGATTGGAAGACCCTCTGTAGTTGATGACAGCAAGAAAGTGAGACTAAAGGCGAAAAACCCAAGCCGGGTTTGCAATGCAGTTTTGCCGTTATTATTCCCAGTTTTGAAGAATATGGTCCCAAGTACCAATCCAGCCACCAAGGCTTGAATGACTCTTGTAGCAAAGAGTTGTTTGGTCCTAAATGTGTTTTTGAAAAATCTTTGTCCTAGTATTACAATTTCCTTGGATCTAGAATTCTGGTAAGAAATAGGTTCCTCGTCCTTGTTGAGACATGGAACTCTTATTGTCTGATTTTCAACCCTGTTTTGTAGGTAATGGAGTCTGTTGAAAGTTTCTGAAGTATGCATAGCCAAGCTGTCCACAACATCAATGGCAAATTCAAGCACATTGACATGGTGAGGAATCTGATGATTAGCAAGCTTAAGCCTCTCCTCAAGATGATCCAGTGATCCATTATGCATCACAACTCCACTAGAAAGCAGAATTAGATGATCGAAAAGTTCCAGGATTCGAAAACCGGGTTGATGGATGGTTAAAAGAACAGTCTTACCTTGGCTAATAACCATTCTTCTAAGCACTGAGATAACATGAAGTGCTGAGACTGAATCCAACCCTGAGGTGGGTTCATCAATGAAAATCACCGCTGGGTCATGAACCAATTCAACTCCAATTGAAACTCGCCGCCTTTCACCTCCCGAAATGCCTCGGTTTGATCCTCCTCCAACCCTCGATGCTGCTACATGTTCCAACCCAAGGTCTTTCATAAGCTTCCTCACTCTAGCTTCAGCCTCATTTCTCCCACCAGCAAGCCTTAGTAGAGCACTATACATGAGTGTTTCTTCAACTGTGAGGAAAGGGAAAAGAGCATCATCCTGCGTGACGTACCCTGAGATTCTTGGGAACATTTTCTCAAGCATATACTGATGATTAACAAGCACTTGGCCTGAAATCTTCTTCAAAGGTATGTTTCCTCCAAGAATCTCTAGCAATGTTGTTTTGCCAGCTCCACTAGGACCAGCAATGGCTGTAATCTCCCCAGCTCTGGCCTCACAATTTACATTCTTTAAAATGAACTTTGGACCTCTCTTTGAACTCCCACCACCACACACCCAATTCAACCCATCAAAACTCTCACTTATTTTGTAACAAAGATTTCTGGCTTCTATTCTGTAATGGCTTCTCTGATCACCTGAAATAGGCCTCTTCATTGGCAAGTCCATGAAGAAGATAGACAGGAAAACAGTGAGAGAGAGATAAAGAAAGGTGTAGAAAGAGAGAAAGAGAGAGAGAGAGTTTGGTTCTAAGAATGCCTATAAGGAGATGAGCTAACCCACCAAACTTATGAATATTGTGAGAAGTTATATATGGGGGGGCAAGAAGAGAAAAAACATAGATATTTCCATTCATAAGATAGGCAGCTTTTGAACAACAAGATTTGACCTCACTATGTTCTCCGTTGCATTTCTCATTTTTAGGCTAAGATGAGGTTCTTTTTGGGCATGTGTGGAAATCAAAGAGTGAAGAGATAATGAATACGTAAGAAAATTGGAGATATTATTCGAGGCTACACTACATATAACAAGGTTGGATGACAAATTTTTTTTTGCATAAGAAAATTAAAGATGATTAATAATCGACGGCCTTTAAACTTGCATCAAATAATTTTGGGTCTGACAAATGGATGACCCAAAATGGGAGAGAAGATGAAAGTTCTCGCACTTTTTGAAAACAAGGTTTTTTTTTTTTTTTTTTTACTTCAAGTACAGGTGAAATTATTAAAATGAATGTGTACATAGAAAAGTCTATCTCGCTCTCTTCCTTTCATCACTCACAAATTGCTTCCTCTCTTGCTCTCTTTTAGTAGAAGTGAGAAGAAGGGAATCGCATTGGAAAAGAAGGAAAGAAGAAAAAAAGAAAGAACAAATTAGTAACTTCAACAATTTTTAATTTTTAAAAAGTGAGATGTGCTATTAATTCAATAATTTTTGGAGATGGCTTTTATTTTAACAGATTTGAACATGCATAAAAGGAGTTAATTGCTGGTGAGCTGCATGTTGACTGCCTAATTTTTGTTTTTGGGTTGCTTCACCCTCTTTTGGCCAACTCTTAATTCACAACACTTCATCATCCATTTGGTTTCAAAATTCTATCCTCACCACTAACCCCATACAACTTCCGCACACCCAATCTTCAAAACTCTACATCTTTACTTATCCGGGAGTTAGTTATTTTTTGGAATTAATTTGATTGCGTAACCAAATTTATTTCCATTTTTCTTAAAAAAATATATAATAAATTTTCGGAAAATGGAAATTATCGACTTTTTTTTTTAATATTTTTTTATTAATATATATTGTTTGTAATGTTAATTTAAAAGCTAAATTATTCCAAATTTCCTTAAACTTTGTATTTTGTGCCAAAAACAACCTTAAACTTCTAAGATGAATTAAAAAAAATACTTTATAGTTAGTTTTGAATAGACACCGTTAGTATTTTGTGTCAAACATACTCCTAAACATTCAAAAGTTTAAGAAATATCCCTAAAACTTTAAGAAAAGTTCAAAAATACTTCTACTATTATATGAACAAAAAACGTTAATATTGTGTTCCTTTCCTATTTTTTTCTCTTTTTTCTCCTCTCTCCTTCAATACTTTCTTACTCGCTTTTTGTTAAATGTTTGACATTTGTATATCTATAAATAAATAAATAAAATTGTACACCTCAATTAAGGTATATGGATTAAAATAAGAAGAAAGAGAATAATAGAATGACACATGGATTTTATGACTAAAATGTAGTAACAAAGTTGTATGTTAGTAGTTGGGTAGTTTGACTATTTATCATTTTGGTATGTTTTAAAGGGAGATTCTTTATTTTGGAATTGTGTGAGTTTTTTGGTTTTAACTTAAAAACTTTGGTTCTTATTTTGGCCACTGAAAATTTTGGTGTAAAATTATAGAAATAAGAGAAAAGTGAGGGTATCTATGTAAAGAAGATAAGGTATTTGTATATTCGTTTTAAAATTGTTTTTTTAGAACCCAAGAAAACTTCAAATGAATTAATCACCATATTAATGGTAGGAGTATTCTTAAACTTCTTATTTTATTTTATTTTTTTAAGTATAGAGTTATTTATTTAACGAGGTATTAATGATTTTTGTTTATATACTAACGGTGAAGATATTTTTGAATTTTTCTAAATTTAAGAGTATTTTTGAAATTTTTGAAAGTTTAGGGATATTTTTTTAAACAGAACTTTAACATTTTCCATTCAAAATAAGGTATTTTTTTAACTTTTTTTTTTTAAGTTTAAGGATATTTTTGAAACTTTTAAAAATTTTGAGATATTTTTTTTATATATAAAATGTGAAGTTTATGGCCATTTGTTATAATTTAGCCTAATCTAAACTTATGAGAACGTCATAACTTGATTAGTGGATTATTTATATTAAGAAAATGAAATAGTTTGCTCGATAACCTTTTTATTTTTTATTTTTTAATTTCATAAACACTATTCAATCGATGGGTATATGTTTTTTTTCTCCTCTGTCTGCTTCTTCATAAAAAATATTCTACAAAATATAAGCTAAAATTTCAAAACTCAACAAAGTAATTTTAAAAGTTTTTTTCTTTTTTAATAATTTGGCTAAAAATGTATTCGTAAAAAAGTATTGATAACGTAGAAAAACGAATAAAGTAGACTGAATGATAGAAAATTTCTCTGTAGTTTAATTTAAAAATACTTTTTTAACTCTCAAAAGTTTTAATAATATCTTTAAACTGAAAAAAAAAAATTCCAAACTATCTTTATCTTTGTCACTTTGATTAATTTTTTTTAAAAAATATAACTACCAATAATACATTTTAATGTAAGTTTTGGGTCTTAATGAATGGTAATTTTAAATGAGGTACTAATCGTTTCTTTTTATTTCAATAAGAGTGAGGAGATTTAAACCAAAAATCTCTTAGTCCCTAATTTATCGTATTCTAATTTGGTAATGGTAAATATATTTTTCAACTATCTTTGAAACAATGTATTATTCTAATTCCTTTTATTCTTTTAATATTTGTGTCTTCTGTTTTTTTTTTTAACTCCAAATTTTTTATCCATAAATTTGACAACAAAAGGCTCAAATTTTACTTTAGAGCAAACTTCGAACATTAAAATGAAACTAACAAGGTTGGGAGTGTAATGCAAAGCTGTTGATAATTGAACCAAGAAATAACAATAGAAAGAGAAACCATGAACAAACGCCAAAACTGAGCTGTATCATAGGAACCGGAGATTTGAGCGACTAAAGGGCATAGAGCAAGAGAAGAAGGTCGTCAAGTTTGATCTATTCTCAATTTCAACGCCACTCCTTCTCCGACGAAATCATGAAGGCAATTTCACGTTCCCCGTTGCCGGAAAACTTCCTCAGACTACCAATTAAGTCAACCAATTTCCCTTCCCCACGTCTTCAATTCACAAATCCACAAAACCCTTCAAATTCTAGACCCCCACTTCCACGTTTCTCCATCGATTCATCCAAATCTCCAACCCCACTGACCCCCGTCGGGCCACCGCCGTTGGTCGTCGTCGGCTCGGCCAATGCCGACATCTACGTGGAGATCGACCGGCTGCCGGAGGAGGGAGAGACTATCTCCGCCAGGAGTGGCCAGACTCTGGCCGGCGGGAAGGGGGCCAATCAGGCCTGCTGCGGTGGCAAGCTCGAGTACCCAACTTACTTTGTGGGTCAGGTTGGTGAGGATGCTCATGGGAAGTTGATCACGGCGGCGCTTGAGGACGGTGGCGTCCGGCTTGATCATTTGGCTACTGTGGCGGAAGCGCCGACGGGCCACGCGGTGGTGATGCTGCAGTCTGGTGGGCAGAATTCTATCATCATTGTTGGTGGTGCTAATATGAATTGTTGGCCTGACGCCTTGTCTGACAGTGATTTGGAGGTTATAAGAAATGCTGGGATCGTTCTGCTTCAGAGGGAGATTCCTGATTCAGTCAATATCCAAGTTGCAAAGGTCAGGGATTGGAGTGAATATTAATTATCTTTCTGCGTTAACTTGTTAGTTCTACAATTACATTACTCTTATGACTCTTATGATTGATTAACTATTTGGACTGATTCTGCATTACTCTAATGGTTGAGATTGTTGTGTTAGTAGCAAAATCAGTTAATTTTCAAGTCAAGTATGACGACATTTGTAAGAATTTGACTTTTAGGAGTTTTTGATTCTCCGGTAGTAGAAAGCTCAAGACCATCCGTGATAGATGCCTATTTTCTTTTAAAAAACAATTTCAAAGTGTTCATAGAAGTGGGTTTACATCATCCAGGCTTTAGAGTACAAGGTCAAAGAGACATTATTCTTGAACTTATCTGAAGTATCTATGTTAGGGGTCCTTACTCCTTTATTTAGAGCTGTTAAAGTTCAATTTAATGATATAAAAGTAGCTCAACAAAGATTTTTTACTTCATGATCTGCGAATAATTTATCTTGTCATTCAGAATTCTCACACTCAACTACTTTGTTTATTTAGAACTTAAAGGTGCACTTGACTGATAGCTCTAAAGTTTGAGCCAATTCTCTCACATTCATAAAAAATGAGAAAGGCATATCCATGGAGAAGTGTAAAGTTTTAATTTACATTCCCTTGAGCCCTTAGAATTTTGATCGTTATTGATGTTGTAGTCAATGTAAAGTAAGGAAATCCGTAACTTTCTTCGAACAAATAATGGGAAATATGTATGGTTTACTTGGGGACTTCCCTGCTCGCACCCCCACACAACTCGCCCACACACAAACCTGCCTGCATCCGCCCGAGCACACACAGACACAAGAAAATTCATAATTCTGCCTAGATTTTTTGTTCTTGCTTGCATTCAGTCCTTGATTCTTACTATTTATTCTTATTATTGTTTTGATTGAAACAAATGAGAATAAATGAATGAATACGAGACTGTACAATCCTTGATTCCCATTTGAAAGTATGGTTTAATCTGAATGCACATGCTGGTTTTCTTTTCCTCCCCTATTTGCTTGTTATGTTATTGCATTGGAAATAGAAATTGAAAATATCCAGATTTCATAATGAAGGGTTACAAACATATCATGAATATCCAGCCATAGTAATGGTCTCATGGCCTTCCATAGAGTGGTGAACTAGTTCTAGTTTGAGTGGTTTCGGTAAAAAAGTATAGCATTCACAGTTCAATTACCTTAGAAAGTAGCCAGTCATTAGTAAGATATTTATTAGTTTTTTATTTTCATTCTTTTTCCAAACTTTTTATCACAAAGAAGAAACCCCAGCTTTGAAGTGATCAAACTGGCTTAGTTTTCTTTAGTCCAGCAACTGCAATTTAGAACTGGTTGCTATTTCTGTAAACATGGAATCGAAGGACCACTCTGAAAGATTTTCTGGTGCAGCAGCTGTACAGTCAACAAATTTGGGACATCACATCACATCTCCTTAAATCCCTTATTAGCTTTTGTGGAATAAATATATCTTAGCTTCTTGTTTGGCAGAGCAATTTAGAAGGCCTTGAGTTTCTGAGATGATATTGAATTATGCAATGATTAAGCTAAGCCTTTTGGATTATTTCATTATCAATGAAATTGTTTCTTATCAAAAAAGTGTATATATATATTATCTGACTAGCCATAATGGCTGCAGGCTGCCAGGAATGCTGGGGTTCCGGTTATTTTGGATGCTGGAGGAGTCGACGCTCCTATCCCACAAGAACTGCTTGACCATGTTGATATTTTTAGTCCAAATGAAAGCGAGCTAAGTCGCTTGACAGGATGCCCAACCGAAAGTTTTGAACAAATTGTACAAGCTGTAGAAAAATGCTATAAAATGGTGAGTCACCGACACATGGAATAAATCATGATCATATCTCAAGTGTATTTTCCGTATCTCTTAACTTTGCTAAATGCTTGATTTCAGGGTGTCAAGCAAGTTCTTGTAAAACTTGGGGCCAAAGGGTCTGCTTTTTTTACACAAGGGGAAAAACCAATCAGACAACCAATTATATCAGCCGCGAAAGTACTTGATACTACTGGAGCTGGCGATACTTTCACCGCATCTTTTGCTGTGGCACTCGTCGAAGGAAAGTCGAAGGAGGAATGCCTGAAATTTGCTGGTAAGTCTTGTATCACATTCTCTATCTTATAACATTGTCACCATTGGTGGGTGGGGAGAAGAAATCAGGGTCTTACATTACGATACTCTTGATCCAATAAAATTATAATGTATTGGTAGATGACGAGCAGCATGCTGTTTATCCGCTGAGGACCGAGTTTTCTTCGGTGCCAATTGATTGATATTTCTTCTTACTTTGAACAGCTGCTGCAGCCTCACTTTGTGTTCAAGTGAAGGGGGCCATTCCCAGCATGCCTGATAGGGAATCAGTGCTGAATCTCCTTCAGTCTGTTTGAGGGTATATATTTGATTTTTAATGGACATGTAATTTTCTTGATGTGAATAAATAATCTACAAAGCTTCTTCAACTTTTGAGTTATTTGATAAGAGTATGTTCTTGGCCACACCAATTGGTTCTTCAAGCTTTCTTTTAGTTCTTTTTCGTTTGGGGGCTTTGTACGCCTTTTTTTTTTTGAAGAAGCACACAAAATGTAAGAACTACACAAATGAAAATCTTTTATTCTTCACTCTCACCAACATTCATCAATCAAACGTCCCCTCTTTTTTTTCTTTTTCTTTTGGTACTCATGAGTATCCAGATCAGCTTACACGCACTTCGACTAATCTCACGGGATAATTCGTCCAACCCTACAACATTTGAGTATCAAGAAAACTCGTAAAATATTAAGTCTTAGGTATGTGACCTCCATGAATTAAACTCATGACTTCTTGACCCTTTATTAAGGTCATACCTCATATTTACCACTAGGCCAATCCATAATGATTCAACTAAATATGGTTCTTGTGATTCAAAAAATTTAGGAGGCATTTTGGTACATGGATGAGAATTTTGTATTGCAAATTAAAGGTCAAGTCTATATTTGATACATGAGTTTGTTTATTGGTTTAAATACTACTTTGATTCTGGTACTTTCGAAATTAATTTATTTAGTTTTTGAACTTTCAAAGTGTTAAATTTAGTTCTTGTACTTTTAAAAAGAGACCATTTAAATCCATAGTTATAAATTTTTAACATAAACTTTAGAAGAAAAAAAGAGCTAAAAATGAAAATTAAAGGACCAAAATAACTATTTTTTTTATAGTATAGGGACTTGTTTTTTTTTTTAAAAGTACAAAGATCAAATTGAACCAAAGCTAAAATTAGTTGGACTAAAGTAGTATTCAAACTTTGTTTGTTAATTTCATAAACTATAATTTTGAGGTAATAAAACTGATGATTTATGTTACAATTGGTTTTTTTTTTTTTTTGATCATAAACTCACAAGTTAACGTTGGTTTGGTTGTATAGTGTATGTTCTAAATTCATTCTTTTCACCCTCAATACAAAGATTTAAAGAAACTTTCGGAACTTAATAATCACATCCAAACATCTCCAAATATTTGTTTCGCGAAGATTTTGATATTAGAATAATGTATTTCATAATTTTTTTTTTTTAATAATCATATTTATTTATAATGATTTCTTTTTGTTATCTAATATTCCATCGGTAAGCATTTTTTAAAGAGTTTTTTTAAATATTATGGAGGGGACAATAAATTTCTAATTTAGCCCATTAAACTATGTTCATATTACAATTAATAATTGCATGATTAATTCTATTGGATTGCTTCAAACTATTTTTATAATTTGTTTTAAATTAAATATACTTTTCCAGTTCGGTTGTTTTAAAGAAAAAAATAACGTTGGGGGTTACTTGTTGTTACAGTTGAAGGTTCTTTGGTGGGGGCTTAAGGCTTCGTTCTTGGGCCTAATCCTTTAGCTAATTTGGTGGTGTCTCGAGTGTCCGATACTTGAAGGTACTATAGATTCTTCTCTTCCTTTAGTGTTCTCTCAATATGATGTCTTCCCTTTAGTAGTTGATTATCGATATGTGGCTAATGAGTCTAAACTCTTGGTGAACCTCTAAGACATCTTTGATTTGTCAAAGTGATGTAGACGACAAGTCTTAGAGAATTGAAAATCTTATTCATTAATTGTCCATACATCAGGGGAATACTCCTACTTATAGAGTTTTAAAACAAGCAGAGGTAAAAAGGGAATTAATCTAAACCTATTACCTAATTATCCAATTTAACCACATTCTACTTACATCACTAAGGATTTAGGATAGTTTCTTTTGTTGTCATTTCGATGATTTCTTCTTAGGGTGTGAGCTTATCCGTTTTTGGTTGTTTGGTTTGTGTGTGAGCTCCAGCTCTTGCACTTTGGTTTTGTTTCTAGCTAGGAGGTTTTTATTATTATTATTATTATTATTGCTGCAATATAATATATCGTCTTTACAAAATAATAATAATTTAGTGAAATTGCAAGTTTTTTTTTTATTATGTCAACGTTATTAAAAAAAAACCTAATCGAAACTAGAAAGACACACACCCATCTCAAAAATTTGACGGATCCAAATAGGGGAATCCTCCCACCACAAATGTAAACAAACCCCTATTAAAGTGTCCAGGAGGCCAAATGATCAGCCACCTGATGGTTATTCGGTTCAAACGTTCACGCCCACACTAACCTAATGAATCTCTTCCACAAGGGACCGAATAACCATCGGATCAACCTCTTCAATCTTCACCAATCTAATTACAACTAAACTATCATATTCCACGATGATCAAATTAAAACCCCAAAAAGCAACAACCTTGAGCCCATTTGCTATAGTGAAATTGCAAGTTTATGAGGTACAAATTGAGGTGATTTGATTTTTTTCCTTAAAGTAACAATATGTATGAGTTGCAAAAGGCATTATAAGATCTTGCAAATCCAAAAATTAAAAGTATATAAAAGAGCTTTATGGGCAGTTTCCATGTTCTCTCTCTCTCTCTCTCTCTCTCT
>QLSR01000051.1:43298-55223 GCA_031780015.1 Citrullus colocynthis
TTTTTTTTAATTATAGTTTAAGGATGATTATATTCTTGTCCAAAGAAAGATGTTGCATGAAGTTCATTCTGGACCCAACCCTATTGGTAATTCTGTTCCACAACCCAAGCACACCACTTCACAATCAGATCCCTAACACTTTTTTTTTTTTTTATACTTTGTAGCCCAAAGGTATATATATAATTGATAAAATAAATTAATTGAATACTTTTCTCATGATAATTATGTTTATGATATCTTTTGTTTTCATTTACTATGTATGTGTTTGTATTTATATATTATGTATTAATATATTATAAACAGGTCTTAATCGAAGTTCTTTTATTTATTTCGTATGTTTGGAAAGGAAAATATATTAATTTCTTTTTAGTCACTAAAAGAAAGATCTCTTCAAATATAGTAAAATGAACCAAAATATTGACAAATATAGTAAAATTTTACTGTTTATCTGCAATAAATCTACGTATTTTACTATTAGTTTTAAATATTTTCAATAATTTTTTCATTTAAGATAATTTTTTATTTTTATATTCACTATAATAATAATATATGGAATAAAATCAATTGAGTTGGTTTTTTTTTCCTTCTTGAAAGCCATTGAATTGGTTTAGTAATTATTTAAGAAGGGGACTTTTCATACTTTAGTACATCTCTAAGCCTTTTTTTTCTTCTTCTTCTTTCTTTCTTTACACAATCCCTATGTCTGTTTTTAAATTACTTCTTTCAAGATAATATTTTTTTGCTCTTCAATTTAAAAATTCAATAGTGCTAGAAAGTTTTCATTCTTTTGTCTACATTCTTGGAACTAAATGATGTCTTTGTTAAAAAAAAAAAAAAAATTAAAACACTCTTTTAATACATGTGCAACTTTAATTAGTTTTAATATATACAATAATTTAATTTTTTTAAAAAACAAATTGTAATAATTTAATCTCTACAGTAAAAACCATTCATAAAATTTAAGAGTCAATTTTTATTATGTAACGATCTAATCTTTGTAATTTATAAACATAATTTGTTCTCATCAATTTATGGATTACATACACGAGGTACTCATTAAACTATATCAATATTTTCATAATAAGAACTATTTTTAAACTACTATTTTAGGTTAAAATACTATTTAAGTCTCCATAGTTTGCTAGTTGTTCAATTTAATTCCTACACTTTTAAAAATCTAATTCAAGTATTTATGTATTTTTAATAAATCTTAAATTTAGTAATTTGTAAATTACAACTAAAATTGAACAATTTAAAAAATAGTATTTTAATCTAAAATTTAATATAACCCACAATTTTTCAAATATATGACAAAAGCATGAAGGGGGAGGATTTTTGCCTCACCTTTGGTGGGCAAAATATTAGAAATCATGTGGATATGGCAGAGCCAAAGAAGAGCAAAGGATATGAAAGGGATTAAAATTAGGTTTTAGTTTGACCAATGGGAAAAAAGTAGAGGGAAGGAGTGAGAGAGATTTTTTTTATTTTTTTATTATTTTTTTATTTTTTAAAAAGAATATATATAAACTTTAGAAGAGATCTTGGGCAGGGATTTTTGCTAGAGAAAGGCATTGCAGAATTGGGAATCTTTTGATTTTTTTTTTTTTAAAAAAGGCAAAAAGTCTTTATATTATATGTTTCATGATATTGCATATACCTATTTAAAATGTAAATGCTTCCTTTTTGGAGCAATAGCCTTTGAAGAGAAAGTAGAAAGGGGGCTCTCAAAAGCATACTATGTACAACTCTATAGGGCTAACCATTCTTCTTGCAAATGTTGCCAATGGAGAAAATTATAGAAAAGACAAACAAATTTAATCTAAAGTAGTTAATATTGGTCTTTCATAAAAGAAAAAAAATGTTAAATAAGTAAAATGTCTTTTCTTTTCTAGTCCATATACTATAAGTTAATTGTATATTAAATAGATTGTTCACTGATAAAATTGAATCTTTAATCTCGAAGTTGATAATATAAATTTTATATCAATAGTAGTTATGCTCGTTTCGACAATGTGAAAGATTTTAGACAACAAATCTATCTAAAAATATCTTATTAATTTTTAAGATTTTTATTTTTATTTATGGAATAATTACGTTGTTGTTTTGATAAGTTTCGTCAAAAATATATTTACACATTAAAAATAATATAATTCAGTTGTTTCCTTCTCCAAGGAAAGTTGTTTTAAAAAACACCTTGAAATTGGAAATTTGATTCTTTTACTTCATATATATAATATATTAAAAAAAATATATATCCAACAAAACTCTCTACGTTAAATATGAAAAAGAAAAGGGCTATCCAAAGATAGCAAAATAAGCCAAAATATTGTGATAGAAAATGACATTTTGCTATATTTGAAAATATATTCACCAGTTTTGCCACTAAACTCCATAATTTTTTATTGTATGTCTAAAATAAAACACTAAAATGGAAAGTCTTCCACAACAAACCCTTGATAAGTAATAAATTATAAATACAAAAAGTGGAAGAAAAAATAAGAAAAATTATCTTAAATGGCAAAACTACTAAAAATATTTACTTGCAATAGACTGCTATCTATTACATAAAAAAATCAATAATAATAATATTGACTATATACTATTAGAATTTGATTAGATATACAGAATAAAATATTTTATTCATAGGTTGAGAAAAGAAACTTCCGGCCATCTTACGACAATGTAATGAAAGGAAAAAAAAAAAAAAAATTTTATTCAAACCTTGAAAAAAAAAAATTCCGCCCCTCTTACGACAAATTAAAAAAAGGAAAAAAAAAAAAAAATTAAAAACGCTTTAGTTTCTAAAATTTCTGGAAATAGGAACATTACTCTCTAACCTTTACTTTTTAATTTGGACTTAAAAAATATATATTTTAAAAAATCAATTTTTGTACACACTTTAATTAAAAAACATTGTTTAAAATACACGTAAATAAATAATAATAATAATTTCATGTAAAAAATATAATATGTAAACTTGTTTTCGAAATTTATAGTAAAAATGTTAATAGATAACAATTAAAAAAAATCAATAATAAACTAGCTGTGAGACTAAATTTAAGATTTATTAAATATATAGAGAAAAACCAAAATTGAATAAATTTCAAAATATGGAGACCAAAATAGTATTTTAATTAAAATATTTTCTTTAACAATTATAAAAATTATTATGGAATATTTTCAAAAATAAAAAAAAGTTGAAAATAATTACAAATATAACAAAATTTTACTTTCTATATGTGATAGACTATGATAGACGCAAATAGACATCTATTACTTTACCAAATAGATTCGGATAGATGTCTATTTAGGTTTGTCATTTGTATCACATATAAAAAGTAAAATTTTGCTACATTTGTAAATAGTTTGATATTTTTTTTATTTATAATAATTTTCTAATTATTATCCATCATTTCTGATTTTGGATTTCAATTGGGCTTAATATTTGGGCCTCAAAATTAGCTGCAGTTATATGGGACCCCAAAACAAGTCGTTGGTAAATGCTCCTCCACAAAAAAATAAAAGATAAAAAAATTAAATTAAATTAAATTGTAGCCAAAAAGTTACGGTGTCAAAATTAAAAATTAACTTTAAATTTCACAAAAAGCAATCTAATTATATTTGCTATTAAGGTTTATTACCGTTTATCCATCAATAAAATATTTTTCCAACTATATCAATTTTTATTATGATTTGGTAAAGGTGACTTTATTTCAATTATATATTTATTATTTATTACTATTATTTCGTATTTTAAACCAATTTAATATCTCCTTTTTGAGAGATAAGGACCATAAAATCTAGAATGTTTGTGTGTGGCAGAGCTTAGAGAAAAAGAGAGGAGAGGACACAAAATCAAAAGAGAGGGACTAAGGAGAAAGGAGAGACCACAAAATCAAGACAAAGAGAATAACCAAATTTGAGAGAGAGTATGGAGGATAAATTTTCTTTTAAAAAGTTTTTAAATAAAGTTGTAGGATGTAGTTGTCATTTTATAACCATAGAATGTAGCTTAAAATATGAAAAATACTTAAGTGCATCCTCATATTACTTAGTTTTGGAAAATTCACTAAATTACTCGATCATAATTTGTCACGTCGCAACTTCTTCCTGCTGCTGCTGTTTTTTTTTTTTTTTTTTTTTTTTTGAATATTCTAATTCTTTCTTGTGTGTGTATTGGAAATGAAATGCATAAAAATAGGTGCATCCCAAATATTACTTCTAAAATATTTATATGTATAGTAATTAAGTTATATTTGTTATAGTTTCTACTAATTTTTTTCCATTCACTTTTATACTATTAGATGTATGATAAATAAATATTACTTTACTCTCTCTTTAAATGTTTAGAAAGGAGGACAACCTTGTAATGGCTCCCTTGAACAATCTTCTATGGAGGAAGCCAAAAGAGTGACATGGAATATATTACAATGTTACGGGTGATTTTTAGGCTAAGGGGTAGAAGGGACATAACGAAGAAGAGGAAGCAATCAGGCCAAGAAAATGATAGTAAATAGACAAGCAACTGGACCAAGAGGATAAAATGAGCTTCTAAGTAAAAGGGCTAATTTGACTTTGAGCCAAAATAGCCTGATTGGCCTTAACCTTGGCCAAGGATGAGCCTAAGGTTGACTCTCTTCTTTTGGTAAATGGAGCGTACTAACAACCTATTTGAGCCTCAAGAAGAGGATAGTTTGGGTCAAAAGCCCAAATCAACCTCCTCGGCTTCGAACTCAGCCAAGGATGAAGTCGAGGCCGAGCCTCCAAATTTGATGAATAAGGTATGTTGAATGCATGACTTAGCCCGTTTGGCTTGAGAGTTAACCTAATATCACTCAAAAACTTTGATATAGATGCCTTAGGATACTATTTCACTATAAATATATAATCATAACTAAAAAGAAAGTAAATTAATTCTAATACTCAAACTCTCTACTTGCTACACATATATGCTTTTTGACTTAAGTATTAGAGCATGTGTGGCAAACACCTGCAAATTTTTTCTTCTTGCAAGTCACGTTTTTCTTCAAACTATAAACTTATCGTCGTTGCCATGTGAAAATCAAATGTATTTTTTTTTTTTTTTGTCTAAATTTTGACATCGATAAATATAAAGGAAGGTAAATTAATGAATACAGTGGTGTACATTTAGAGGCACCACAAGTTAATAAATAGCACCAACAACCACTAAGTGCAAGTAAAAGAGTAGCACGTGGCGTTCCTTTAAGCCTTTAAACCTTAAAATCCCTCACATTCTTTCCCTTGCCGCAAGGCATTCGCTCTTCTCCCTTCCATGACCTTTCTTACACGTTCTACATCTCATTCTCATCTATCTTTCAACAACCCAACTCTTCATTCATTAATAACATATTAACTACATCTTGTAATGACAAAATGTCTCGATTTTATTTGAGATGTCACTCCACATCATTTACTATAATAAACTAGAATAATGATTAGATGCAGTTTAAATTGCACCTAATCCCATACTCTTTTTTTTTTCTTTTTTTTTTATACCAATAAAAGAAGAATTAAAAAAAAAAAATCATTTTTTTTTAGAAAAATACAAAACTGTCACATGATAGTTTCTTATTGAATAGCTCTCAAAGATGCACAGAGATAGGTGTAGCTCAGGAAGTACCCAAATATTTTCCAATAAATTATATAAATTAAAATTGAACTTTCCTTAACCAACTTCTCTCTTGTTCTTTCTTTTCTCTTTATTTGTTTCAACTCACTCGCTCTCCATGCCTATCTCTTAATATTTTCTTGTTTTTTAGTTTAATTTTATAGTTGGTTAGGATGTAGTGTCACTATTGTAAAGTTGAAGATTCAAACTTTTACTCTGTATATATAAGAAATATTGTTTGTGAGATATAAATTACTCCGTCATGTTTGGATTTGACATAATTTGATAGTTGTTATATAGTACATAAAAAGGAAATTAGAGATTTTTTTTTGCATTTTTTAAGGTGCAAAGCAAGTAAATAGATATCCCTACTAAATTGTATAGTAGTTTTTATTAGTTTTGAAAAATATATAAAATTTAAAGCTAAACAATGTTGTAAATAAGATATTGAAAATTATGTGACACACGAGCTTGTTTTACATATACGTAGACATCGAGCATGGTCGATTTGGTTTGAAAATTATCTTTCATGGACAAATATTTTTGAATAGTTGATTGTTGTCGCTCTTTATATATAATTTGTTTCGTTCCATGTATTTTCTTTTTAAAAGGATCTTTATAATTTTAAATTCTTAAAGTCTCTTGGAGTTGGCATAAGGCGTGGGTGAAACCTCTCCACACCATTCAGAAGATTGGTGGGATGGGTCATGGAACCTAATGTGGTGGGTGAAATTTCTAATGGTCAAAAAAAGAGGAAAAAAAAAAAAAAGTGAAATTCTAATGGTCCGTTTCAAGATAATTTGTACTTTAATATAACAACACAATAATTAAAAGTTCTTATTGACAATTTCTTTATTTTATACATTACATTCTTTAAAAAAGATATTTTTTAATCTAGAAAGTTGAACTTCTAAAATATATATATAACATGTCAATTATTCTAGACATGATTTTAACCAAGAAGGTTATAGGTATAAATATGAGTTATTTTCAAATATAGCAAAATGAGCTAAACTATTTATAAATATAGAAAAATTTCAGCGATAAAAGTCTATCCTAGTCTATCGCTGAAATTTTTCTATTCTAAAGTTGAGGCTTAGTAAGATTATACCATGGTAATTAATTTGTTTTTATTTTTAAAAATTAACTTTATTTCCTCTCCCTTCCTTACCGTAGTTTTTTTTTTTTTAAACACAATAGTTGAATTTTTAGCTAAATTCTAAACAATAATAATAATAATAATAATAATAAATAAGGAGTTTTTGTCACGCAGAGTTGAGTTGATTTGATTTGATAATAATTATATGAGGAGTTAGATTATCTGTGTTTGGGTGCAAAATTGGGTTGAGTTGAGCTGAAATGTCTGTGTTTATGGTGCTGAGTTGAGTTGAATTAAGTTGAAGTATATGGTTTAGTTTTTGTAAACAAATTGATTTAGTCATCTACAAAAAAAACAAGTTTGTATATGGTTGATCTTAAAAAAACAGTAACAGAAAACAAAATCGAAGAAGAAAAAATAGGGTTTAAGAAGACGAATGAAAATAAAACCTGTACGAGTCAAATGGAGAAAGAAGACAGAAGATGAGGGAAGATAAACCAGACAAAGAAAGAAGAATAGAGAAGAGGAGTAATGTCGGAGATGCATGAGGGAGAGAGAAACGAAGAGTAATTGAGGAGTTGGGGGATAACCAAAACGCATGAAAAAATGAGACTGTTTTATTTTTATTGGTGAAACAAACGCGGACCCAAGCTTGATAACCGACCTAACTCAAGTTGGGCCATCAAACACTCCTTAAGTTTTTTAAAATGTTTTTTTTAGTTTTAAATTTTTGGTTTGGTTTTTGAAAATATTGATAAAAAGTAGATAGTAAATCAAGAAATTTGGAGATGAAACGAGTGTTTATAAGTTTAATTTTAAAAACAAAAAGTCAAAAAATAAAAAGAAAAAAAAAACCAAATAGGGCCTAAATTTTTAAATTTCATTTTCAAGGGCATTATCCTCATTTTACAATTAAGTTCCTATTTAATACACCTTGAAACAACAAAACAAGAGCCAACAAAAACTTGGATCAAATAGTGAAAGTATAAGTACTGAAGACCTGAACAACATCTATCTTCTTACAATTCCTCAATTGTTTAATGATCACAATTAACGACATGACAAACTCTTCTTTTTTATTTTCTTAAATAAACTCTAAATTCTTTTTTTACTATGGGGTTGAATTGGACAAACGTGCTTTTAAATATGATTCCATAGTATTGGTACCAAATTTAGGTCGAGTAATTTGAACTTACTTTAAAATAGTGCCAGCAGTAAATTTGTATTACGAAGGAAACACTTGCTTGCAAATCAAAGAGAAAGTACTGTACACCAGTGTGGTATAGTCCACACGCACTCTAATGCCTAAGTTAGAAGAGGGTAGTTTAACGTAGAATTCTTGGTGTGAAGTTACTTACCTTATTTGTCTGCTCTCTCCTTTATTTATAGGCTTCGAACCCTTTCCTTTTGCTATTAGGATTTCTCCCTCCAGAATCCAGCTTCCTTCTTGGATTCCAATGCCGCTAGCCTAGTCCTACCCAAAGCTGAGGCCCAGATTGGACATTCCGGCTTCGGTTTTGGTTGGGCTCTTTTCATCGACTCACAAGAGTCTCTACTAGGCCCGAGAGCCTGGTCTAGTAGGCTCGGCCTTGGTACCGAGGCCAACTAGGGCCAATTCCAGCCCCTATCCACTTTAGCCCATTTGTTGTTCCTGTTTTAACTGCTTTTCTAAAGTTGTCCTCTCCTTTATATGACACTTTCGCCCTTAATTCAAAATTACCCATAACACATAGATTCAAATAATTTTTTTTTCCTCACATATAATGTAAAATTTTGAAGGTTAAATTGCAAATTTAATCTCTATGGTTTGAAAAACGTTAGAGTTATCTATATGGTTTGAAAAACGTTAGAGTTAATTTAGTTCTATGGTTTGATAGAAACCTCCTAAATAGTTCCTAAGGTAGGAACTAAATTCTTAACTTTTTCCAAACTATAAGGACTAAATTCTAATTTTCTAACTTTTAAAATCACATAGACTACATTTTAATTTTTTCCAACCCATAAAAATCAAATTCGTAATTTAACCAATTTTGAAAATAAAAAAGCAAAAATAGAGAAATGATTGAGATTAAAACAAACAATGTAAATGAGTCCTTATCCAAAAAAAAAAAAATATATTCCTGATCTCATATATAGTCAAATTAGGAATATTATTCTTTCCCCCCTCTATTTGGATCATATTCTTGTGAAAAGAACTCTCACATTTTTTTTTTTATTAACTTAAACATTCATCTTTTTTCAATATATGTAGTTTTTTTTTTTTTTTTTTTTTTTCTAATTTCATAATGGTTAATAGAAGATTGAATTGTGGACCTTTAAAATAGTAATTACTATTTTTATTTACTAAACTATATATACTCAATTGATTTATTTATTTATTATTAAAGGAATTGAATTAGTAGAGTTGACCCAAATGTTAAAAATGATAACCATGTTTTACTAGTAGTGCAATGTGGGCCAAATTACATATAATGCTTCAAACAAAAAGATTGGGAGCTTTAGAACCACATGAAAAGCATGGTCTTAAATTTATGCCCATAATATTATTGCATGCCATGAATTAATTTTGTTTAAAAAGAAAATCCCAATCCATGAAAAAGCAAAGATAAATAAAGAATGGTTTGTATATGGAATCAGAAAAGGTTTGAAATTGACAAATTTGGGTTAGGATCCAATATTTATACACTTTGACTTGATCCAAATTATTTATGGGGAATTTAATTCTGATATATTCTCTCTTTCTAATAAAATAGAATAAAAAATCGAATTTTTGAACATTTTTTATTTATTTATATTGTTGTTGTTTTTTTAAAACTTATTAGGAAAATATAGTTGGAATAATAAAAAAAAAAAGAAAAAGAAAAATCCTCGATTGAGAAAGCATGTACCCGTTAATTAATCATTCGAGCTAAATTGGACTTAATATTGATATTCTATTTCTATTAAAAGTATTAATATTGTAAATAGTTTTGAATTATTTATAATTGCATGGATGAGTTAGAATTTATTATTACAATGCATAATACTTCTTTTATTCATACATTTTTTTCCTTATTTTATTTTATTTTATTTTACTTAATTAAAAGAACGGTGGAAATAGTAGGGGTTGTTGTCAAAAGTTGTCTTTTTGCTTTTGTCTTATTTAATGTATTAATTATGTATAATTATTTCAAAATGTTTTATTACTGTTTTTTCATTTAATATGTTACATTTTTTTTGTTTGAAATCAGAACTTCTGATTTTGTGATATGAAAGAATATTCAACCAACATATAAATATCAAAACAATGATCATTTTATGATGCACAATCGATTTGTTCGACAATTCGTATTTGTGGTAAACATTTTTGGAATCTTATAGTCTATAGCTACTTTATTTTTTCTTGTTCTTTTTTATTCTTTTTAATAAGACTAATTTCTTTTGAGATTTTCTTTTTTAAAAAATAACAACAATACTTGTTTTTATGCGTCAGATAATATAATGTTACTTTTAGGAAATATATAATATAATGTTTGGGGCCACGAGGCAACTTTAACAAATGGAATGATGATTTAAGTGTTGACTAAATGTATGGTTGAGAATGGAATATATGATTATTTTTATAACAATCATATCTAATATTGTCTTCAATATTGCTATTTTATTGGGAAAACATATGTCATTTCTTAAATTATACACCAATTTTCTGTTTCATTCTTAATATTTAAATTCTCAACATTTCCCCATATTTTGGTAAATAAATTCAGTTGTCCTACCATATTTTAAAAACGGACTTTTTTTTTTTTTTTTTGTTATTATATGATTGGTAAGAACACATGATAAAAGAAAAAAACTAGAATAAGGTTTGGCTTGATAATATAATTATTATTAGAGCGGTTTTCAAATATAGCAAAATGAGTTAAAATATTTATAAATATAAAACAATATCATTGTTTATCAGTGATAAACTGTGATAAGCTTCTATCATTGGATGATAAATTGCGATAGACTTTTATTATTGAGCGATAGAAGTCTATTGCAGTCTATCGTTGATGAACAGTAAAATTTTTCTTTATTTATAAATAGTTTGATATTTTTTCCATTTATAATAATTTTCTTTATAAATATTGTCCTACCTTAAAATGAATGTGAGGCGAAATAAGAACAGAAATTGTAATAATCTTTACATTACATTGATTGTGAGAACTACAATGTTCTATGGACTACCGTTTCTAAATGAGGTTGTGATTAATTTAAGGTTAAACGTTTGAAATTAAATAATTTGTTCATTTAGTTTAGAATTTTCGTTTAATATCAACGAGTTTAGTAGATTGACTAAGATATATCAAATATTGAGTAGGAATGTAAATTTTAATATAACAAAGTGTAATTTGTTGTTTGTGAAAATAAAAGGACAATACACCAAATTAGAGTTTAGGATAATCATGTTGGACATTGATATATAAACGTATAAAGTTCAACAATATTGAAGGACAGAGATTTGAATTTAATCCTTAATTACTTAAATTATATTTAGATTAAGGACTAATATTGATATCAACCATATAATATATATTTAATTTTTCACTTTTAGAGAGCATCATAAGTAATACTAGTTTCGATTTCACTTAAAATTTTGTAATTTATTAACAAAAAATGGAAAAATACAAAACTGAAAATGAGAATTTATAGAAATTACCTTAGGATTATAAGCCAAATTTGGCTCAAATATTATGGGTAAATTCATCCTTCAATTTTAGTTTGTACTAGACGTTTTTAATGAAGATTGCCTATAGAGGATGTCTCTAAAATAAATGATTATAAATGGAGAAAATCAGAATAAAATTAAAACCTTTTTAAAAACCGGATAAGATTAAATTCAGCAACTTTGTTATATAAAAATCAGCATCTTTTAACCAAAAATTACAATGAAAAGTGAAAACCACTGCCGTAGGGTCAGTCATCACCGCACCCAAATTTGAAAAAAAAAAAAAAAAATCAGAGTAGAAACAAAGGAAGGAATTTGCGAGTGTGGATAAGGAAGAAACCACGCAGCACTCCAATTCAAATTCCCCCTTAAATATTCCAACAATTTCTCTCTCACACTATATATTTATATTCCATTCGCCTTTCAATTTCATTTCTTAATTCCTTCATCTTCGCCTCCGATCTGCGTCTATTTTTTGCCGCTCATTTTGCTGGTTTTGTTGTTGTTGTT
>QLSR01000051.1:55705-78492 GCA_031780015.1 Citrullus colocynthis
TAACCATGGGTAGGGAGGATTAGAAAGATCTTTGATGATGAAAAGTTGGTTTGTTTTATTTGAGATGGGAATACTGTTGTAGTTTCCTTTTGGATATAGAGAACTTCCTAAGAATTACTCTGTGTTTGATTCTCTGTTTTACTAGCAATTTTTATGTATAACTATCATGTTTTCAGTGGTGATGTATTGGTTTTAGTTCTCCTCTATTTTTTATTTTTACTCAATATTGGATTGCATTTTGTGCAATTTTCTATGATTAGTTTTGTCCAAAAGTTAAATATTTGGATTACAGTCATTCTTTGTGTTCTATTTCTGATGATGATAACATAATTCATTTGATCTGTAGGATGCCAAAGAAATAAACTTTTTTACTGAATATGGGGATGCTAACAGATATAAGATTCTTGAAGTTGTTGGAAGGGGAAGTTATGGAGTTGTTTGTTCTGCTATTGACATGCAAACTGGGGAGAAAGTTGCAATAAAGAGAATTCATATTTTTGATCACGCATCTGATGCTATTCGAATCCTTCGTGAAGTTAAGTTGCTTAGATTGTTGAGGCATCCTGATATTGTTGACATCAAGCGTATTATGTTACCACCTTCTAAAAAGGAATTTAGGGACATTTATGTGGTTTTTGAGCTTATGGAATCTGATCTTCATCAAGTTATTAAAGCAAATGATGACTTGACGCGTGAACATCATCAATTTTTCCTCTATCAAATGCTACGTGCATTGAAATTCATGCATACAGGTACTTCAACTGCTTCTTTTTCTGTTATAATATATGTGACTGCACGCTTTCGTTTCATCTGTTGCAACAGTGTCAAGTATATATTTCTCTTTCTTTCTTAGATTTTGGGTATGAATGGTTTTTTTTCTCAAAAAGAAGTGGGAATACTGACCTGGTAAAAATCATGTTGCAGCAAATGTGTATCATAGAGATTTGAAGCCGAAGAATATATTGGCAAATGCGAATTGCAAGCTTAAAATTTGTGATTTTGGGCTTGCAAGAGTTGCTTTCAATGACACCCCAACTACTGTATTTTGGACAGTATGTTCTTTATTCTACTACTTGTAAGTTGTAAATTACTGATTTGTTTTTCTGTGTTTTTAACCGATGCTGTTTGCAGGACTATGTTGCTACTCGATGGTACAGAGCTCCAGAGTTGTGTGGATCATTCTGTTCCAAGGTAGGCAGTTGATTAATTCACATTGAAAACTATCTCTGTTATTGGTTCTTTTACTAATTTTTGCAATTGCTTGACGTAACTGTGGGCTTGTTTATTTCAGATTCTTTCCAAGACATTTAGTTTTGATGTTTATGTACATTTTCATTATATAGTGAATCAATCTGATTTTCCATCACTACGATGACTTATGTTACTTATGTTGTTATTGATTCTCTCAATGTTTTAAGTAAATAATGTCCCCCCAACCACCCTCACGCACAAGGAAAGGCCACAAAAAGGGGAAAAAATGGTCAAATTCCCTTGCAGTCTGAATTTCCTTCCTGAGGTCAAGGCACAACATCTTCTAGTGATTTACTGGCCATGGTTCAGTTGGAATTACTTTCGTTTTCTTCATGTATGAATAGTATGTAATGTATTTATAGGAAACAATAATGCATAGATTATAATAATTCTTGTTCAGGGGGGACTATTGAACTGTCCTGGAAGTTGAAATATCTTTCATTCAGGTAACAGTGTCAGGTTGTCTCTGTTTTTCCGAAGTTTTTGCTCAAAGTTGGTATCTTTTTTTGTTGGTTTTCTAATGTTTGTTATCTTTATCCTGTTTATAGTATACTCCTGCGATAGATATTTGGAGTGTCGGCTGCATATTTGCTGAGGTTTTGATGGGGAAGCCACTGTTTCCGGGTGAAAGCGTTGCCCATCAATTGGACTTGATTACTGATCTTCTTGGGACTCCCTCATTGGAAACCATTGCAGGAGTATGTCTTGCTTCCATTTTCTCTCTCCTCACTTATTCTTCCATCCCCTTTTTGTTTATTGATCAATCTTTTTTCGTCTTTTAGCTTTGATAATAATAGTCGTGTTTTGTTGGCACTGTTTAGGTTCGGAATGAAAAGGCCAGGAAATATTTGACAGAAATGAGAAAGAAATCTGCAGTGCCATTTTCACAAAGATTTCCCAATGCAGATCCTACAGCCATCCGCTTATTGCAAAGACTATTAGCATTTGATCCAAAGGATCGACCATCGGCTGTGGAGGTAAAAGTTCTTTTTTTTATTGTTATTTCACATCTGGGGATTATAAAGTTATGGTCAAAGAAATTACTTTCCTCTTTTCACTATAATTCAATTAAACCCCCTTTCTCATTTATATGTTGACAGGCTCTGGCTGATCCTTACTTTAAGGGCCTAGCTAAAGTTGAAAGAGAGCCTTCTTGTCAACCAATCTCAAGAGCGGAATTTGAGTTTGAGAGACGGAAATTAACAAGGGATGATGTGAGGGAATTGTTATACAGAGAAATATTAGAATATCATCCTCAAATTCGTGAAGATTACTTGAATGGAACTGAGACTACAAAGCTCCTTTATCCTAGGTTCATATAACTTTTCCTTTTCAACCTTAAGATTTTCAAGTGATTGTGAGTTCCTTTGTGCTGATTTTGTAGTACCTAATATGACAGTCTTCTATTGTTGTCAGCGTTACAGGTCATTTTAAAAGCCAATTCCCCTTCCACAAGGAGAATAACGGTAAAAGCGCACCTGTTTTGCCTCTAGAACGGAAACACTTCTCCCTGCCACGGTATAAAGTTAAATTTTAGACAATTACTTTTTTCTTTCAAAATTTTCCCATGCCTTTTAATCACTCCCGGGAGCAAGTGTGGAGTTCCTTTTTCCTATGGGGAGCGTTTTCATGATTGTGCCATATAATGACAGCTAAGGAGTCCATATTTTTACTACTACATATAGTTAGGTTCGGGGCGGGTGTAGTGTGATATAAGTTTTGGATCTCAGGTTGTGTTCTTACAGAGTCAACCATTTTGCTAACTGTTCTTAGGTCCACTGTTTGCACAAATTTGGCTTCACCTGATCGTGAACCCGTTCGACGAAATCCCAAAGTCTTTAATAATAGTATGGGATTACCTGATAGAAAATTTGTGAATCCATCAAAGGCTCATCCTCCACCTAAAGTGCCTACTGGTATGAACATATTTCTCATTGTTTTCCCCCTCAAAGTTTCTCTTTTCAATGGACAAACTCTGTTAGGGTATCTTTTGATTGAGAATCTTGTAAGCTTGTGTAATCCAAGATTTTACCATCTTAGATCTTTCAAGCCCAACTACCACTGTGTTACTGATATACTTCTCGCTTTTGTTTCGCTGCAAATCTAGGACGAGTTGCTGGGCCTGTCCTCCCTTATGAGCACAGAAACATAAAAGATGTTTATTCGAACCTAACGTCACAAATTAGAAGTTTGGATTTCTGAATGAGGAATTTTCTTAATTCAATCCCTGATTTCCCGGCATTGTAATTTGATGAGAGCCTCGCATGGTTGTTCGCTTGCCTGAAACTGACCATTGTTACCCGGCACGGGCAGCAGTCATCCATAGAATGATTCATCCATTAAAGAACTTAAGAGGCTGTTGCAGGCAAAGCTTAAGTCGGGAGTGGCAGCCATTGCCATTGCTGCTCACTGAAGTAACTGAGATAGGCATAACCAACAGTAGGGTATTTCTGATTGAAATGGAATTGTTTTAGTTGTAGGCTTATCTCTTATTTCAAGGGTCTTTTTGTTAAATGCATTTGGTTCTTACTTCCTATCATGCCATGTAATTATTAACTCTTAATTGCTGTATATACATTTGAGGGAAGATTTGTATACTGTGATGTGGGCCAACTATATGTGAATGATTGAATCATTATCAATAAAATGGTCACCAATCGAGACATCTTTGTAAACTGAGATTAGGTGAAACCATAATTCCAAATTATTATAAATGACAAGAATAATAAATATATAAAAATTTCAATCTCTATTTACGACAGTCGCGATAATTTCTTTTGATAAAAATATTACTATTTGTAAATATTTTAGTTCATTTTGTTATATTTGAAAATAATCCTAGTTCTTCAGGGCTCTCTTATAACATATCGGTCTTTCTATATATTTGGATAACTTCTATTTAGTCTTTCGATTTTAAAATGACTTTTGAGTTTTAATTATAATTTTTATTTGATCCTTAGGTTTATAGACATTTTTACTATTGATTTTGAGCTTAGTTTTTATTTAACCTCTTAATATTAATTTTTTTTTTTACGGTGAGTTTTAGGTTAATATTCATTTTTTTTTTTACATCGAGTTTTTATTAATAATCACTCCGGAATTTGACTTTTAATTTTTAGGTGGTTAATCTACAATAATTTTGTAGTTTTTTTTTTTAAATGATAGTAGTGGATAATTACTGAAAACTAATTTATTTATAATTTATAATTAATTTAGTTTTTATAAATTAATTAATAATTAGGTGGTTAATCTACAATAATTATGAAGTATTTTTTTAAAAAAATGATAGTAGTGGATAATTACTGGAAACTAATTTATTTAGAATTTATAATTGATTTAGTTTTTATAAATTAATTAATAATATTAATACCACAATATTCCGTGAAAAATCAAGGTTGAAAGTATGAAATTTGAAATTCTGTGGACCAAGTTAAAAAGCAACTTTTAACTTGTAAAAGATATAATATTTTAAAATTTTAGAACCATATAGAAAATTAAACTCAGAATCCACTAATAAGAGTATAATTATTTGAAATCTAAGACATAAAAAGTAAATACATTTCCCATCTTAATCTTTTAAGGACTGGATTATGATATAATCCTTATGTTTTAAGACTTCTTTTTTAAAGAAACGAAATGAAGCAAGAAAAAAACAAAAAAAGTAACAGCCTTAAACATTATACCGTCAAAAAGTAACAGTAATTAGGTTTTTATATATATAGAATACAGTAATAAGTTTTTAGTACGATGATACTTTACTTTAATAGTATGTATAAACTCTTAGATTCCAATTATCTCACCTTTAATTAAGATTAATGAAATTATTCAATAACATTGATGGCTATAATGGAACTTAAAAACTAATAATTATTAAAAGGACTAAACATGTAAATGGCTCCAAGTTTATCGAAAAATGAATATCAATCTTTGAGGTATTGAGTGGTATGGGTATTACTAAAGCGAGGGATTCACCAAAATCACAGAAATGGGGAATTTGGATTATCCCCAATTGGAACTAGAGGCGGCAGTAGCTGGCTGCAGCTCCACCACTAAACTGCGAAGAAGCTGCAGATTTGTCGCCTACTTACAAGGCGCTTAGGCATCATGCGCGGCCCATTGTTGCTTCTCAAACCAAAAGAAGATACTTTCTCTTGGTACGAGCGCCACCTACCTCATAACTTCCTCTTCCTCTACCTACTGATAAGAAAAACAAGAGAGGCCCCTATATGGGCTTCTTCTGTCCACTCAATTTAGCTCCCACTTGTAATCTATCAGTCTCTGCTAAATCAGTTAATTTTCATTGTCCATGTTAATCACCTGTGTGAAGCTCATTGGGTTCTCTTTTCCTCCTTATATTTCAATACCCAACTCTTATTTTCTGCACATTTAGTGTTTGATGGTTTGTCTATGAAAAGTTGAGCGGTCTTTTTGAGCTGGGTTTTTCATTTTACCTTGATATTTGGTGGTTTTAGATTTCTGGGTCTCTGACTAGGAACGATGTCTGTCATATGCCAGAGTCTTGATTTTGGAAGGCATGTTTTGGATTATGTTGCTTGTGGTTGTTCCTCCAATACTCCATTGGATCCACATACGGTTAGGAGTCATGTCAAACTGTCTACTAAGGGTAGAAAGAAGCGACACCAAACTCGAACTTTGATTTGTTCTCGACGAAAGGTTGGCCCGTGCAGAGTGTTTTCAACTACGAAACGACATACTGTCATGAATGGCAAGTGAACTTTTGGGATTTGGCAGCTCCTTTTATCTCAATGGTCGTTGCTAAAGCTTGCGGTAATAGCTTTTGTCTGTTTCTTTTTTTTGCTAAAACAGACATTACTCGTGGTCCTCAACCATTCTTCGAACTGAGGAAGGAGTCCAGAAGCCCAATCTCATCGACAAGTTTGTTTGAAGTCGTAGCCGATGATCTCCAGAAGCTTAACCAAAATCTCCTGTCTGTAAGTGGCGGCAAATTTCACACTGTATTATGTAGATTTGGGGTTTTTTTATTGCGGCTGAGATTGCATTCTATGGCTTATTATTATTATTATTATTATTATTATTATTATTATTATTATCTAACTCTCATTTCAACCTTTTGAGTTGAAGATACTATAGTTTCTGATGTCGGCCTTTTTCCTAAATTTTGGGAAACTTCCTCTAATCTGATTCTTACTTTTTTGTACCATGTTTTTATGTAATATATATCGAGGAAGATATTAGTTTTAAATTTTTGTCCGCAATGAATTTGTTCTGAAATCCACCGATAAATTGTGCAGATTGGTGAAGTAACTCGCACGATAAATGTGTAAGCAAAAATTAAATTGCTGAAAATTTAATCACAGACAATCTTTAACATTTCCTTGTAGCTTGATCAAAAAAGGCATGCTTGGTTAAGTTTGGGAACTATTTTCAGTTCAGTTTATCTGTTTTTGGAAAAAGAATTTAATGAAACATAGAGGGATTCATATGAAAAAGGTTTTGATGGAGTTGAATGATTTCAATAGAAAAAAATTGTGTTTATCATCTTCTCACAAAAGCTCTCCCTGTAATCAAGTTGGACGGTTTGAAGTCCAAGTTTGGGTTTTCATTAATAAATATGTCCAACTGAAATCAAGTAGTTTTACTCTTTTGATGTTCTTATAAAAAGTTTAAAAGAAAATTAATCGAGTAGTTTTGCCTACAAGAACTTTTCCTGTTATTTTATTTGTACTACTCATTGTTATTCTATTAATTTATGAAATTAGCTCTTGGGCACTTCTTTGATTTTCGTTTCCTAACAGCCTCAATAATATTCTTGTTTGCAAAGTATTATGTTTTAGTAGGACCGTACATGTTTGTCTACTGATTGAAAAGACACCAATGTTGTATGCTTTCTTATTTCTTCTTCTTTTAAAATTTTTTCATTAACAGATTGATAATGGATGGGAACCTGTGTCATTCCTTTTTGTGAATTCTGGATCAAGTATTAGGATATATGTAGCATGTCGAGGATGGCTATATATGTCTTTCAAACTTCAGATCACATACTCATCAAATTGCTTACACACGAGTTAATGTTATTGGTTTAAATTTTCAGACTCGTTTATTAACTTGATCTGATGGCTTTTCATCTCCCGGGTGTTGGGCTTCTTCCATCTCACAATCAAATGAACACTGTTTTAAGAATAGTGTATTTGTATTAGGAGTCTTCATGTTCTGATATGTTGATCATGTATACTGTGGAATTCTGTAATACTATCTATCCTCTATATTAAAACTGATCTCATTTAGAATATGATTTTATTATTTTAACACTTAATTTAAAGTCTGAAAGTTCTTAGGTCATGCAACTAACGGAAATACCCTGCAGATGGTTGGTAAGGAGAACCCAGCCTTGGTATCTGCTGCTCAGCGGATATTTGGTGCTGGAGGGAAGAGGATGAGACCAGCTCTGGTATTCCTGGTGTCAAGAGCAACGGCCGGATTGGTTGGGTTAGAGTGAGTAATTTCAACCAGACAATTTGAACTTAATATGGCATTGGAAAAAGTTCAATTATTAATTTGGTTTGCATTGCCTCCAGGGAACTCACTGTGGAGCATCGGCGTTTGGCAGAGATCATTGAGATGATCCACACTGCAAGCTTGATACATGATGATGTCTTAGATGATAGTGATATGAGGAGAGGTATGCCCCCTTTACGTGTGCAAACTTCAGAGATTCTTGTTGATGCTTTCTCCATAAATCAATAAATGGCTGTCTGTTTAACACTACGTAATAAGAGTGAGTTTGCTATGAGTCTCAAATAATGAAAATTGTTTTTAGTGAATTAAAAATGTTTCGTCTTCGTTACTGGGAAATGGGCACTAGAGGGCCATTTTCTCTATGACCTGAATTCACTCCATTTGTTTTCTTCTTCTTCATCCCTGTTGAGGCTGTATCTTGTAAGGATCCCGATTCTAAGAAAACATGGAACTATATTACAATATCACAGAATTATTTCAATATAATAAAAACCTTTCGATCTCTCTCACAATCTTCCACTATGGATAATCCAATAACTATGATGTCAATATCCCCCCACAAACCTTAATTTCCTTTATTTATAACAAAATCCTCCCAACACTCTCCTTAGTTATTTACAAACCTACACTTAATATCTAATAATATTCCCACTCCTATCCTAACAGTTCTCTCACAGATCCATCATGGAACTCTGGAGAAAAGACTGCCTGGATTCCTCATTGTTTTGTTCACCCAAATGATGACATATCAATCTCAAGCTCTTGGCAGACATGCCACCAGTTTGAATGTTTAAATGATGATGATATTATGGTTGGTTCATCACTTGTTTGGCACGCCAGTACTTCCTCATTTGGATGACTACAGTAACTTGTTAGTTGCTCCGAAACAAATAGCTTAATTTTATTACCAAATACATATATGATTTCCTGGCTTCAATACCTTTTCAGGATATAATTTTGTTAGGACAGAAAGTGTTGGTTCTGAAAGGTAGAGGAGAGCATTAAGTGGTAGAATAAGTTTAATCATGTAGTGTAAAGTTTGAGATTGTCTGAAAGGATGAGACTTCCAAATTTCTCCATCTTGCATTGTCTTGCACTTTCTCATACATTTGCAATGTGTCACTTTGTTTACCGCTTCCCTTGCCTCCTACAACTTCCGTTAGCTCAGCTACATATTTATTGTCTTGATGGTTAAAGCTGTTTATTCCAGGGGAGGAAACCTTGCATCAATTATATGGTACCAGAGTGGCGGTGCTGGCTGGAGATTTCATGTTTGCACAGTCATCGTGGTGTCTTGCTAATCTTGAGAACCTTGAAGTCATTAAGCTTATCAGTCAGGTAAATTTGGTCCCCATTTAGCTAGTTAGTTTGTGATATCCCGTCGATGTTTATGTACTGATTAATTAAATTCGGTGATTTCTATTGACTTTGTATGAAGCATCAGAATGACTGGATCTTGATTTGCAACCTCTAGCTTATACAAGTTTCAATTAGTTCTATTGCAGGTTATTAAAGATTTTGCAAGTGGTGAAATAAAGCAGGCGTCAAGCCTGTTTGATTGTGAGGTTGAACTGGAAGAATATTTGATCAAAAGCTATTATAAAACAGCTTCCTTGATTGCTGCTAGTACCAAAGGTGCTGCGATCTTTAGTGGGGTTGATCGGGATATGACCGAGAAAATGTATGAGTATGGAAAGAATCTTGGTCTCTCATTCCAAATTGTCGATGACATATTGGACTTTACACAATCAACAAAGCAGCTTGGGAAGCCAGCGGGAAGTGATCTGGCTAAAGGAAATCTGACAGCCCCAGTTATATTTGCTCTGGAGAGAGAGCCGAAATTGAAAGACATTATCGAATCAGAATTCAATGAGCCGGGGTCTCTCGAAGAAGCCATCCGCATAGTCAAGAGCAGTGGTGGCATTGAAAGAGCGCAGGAATTAGCTAAACAAAAGGCTGATCTTGCTATCCAAAACCTACAATGCCTTCCACAAAGTACCTTTCGGTTAGCGCTCGAGGATATGGTAATGTTTAATCTAGAACGGATCGATTAGATTAGTTTAAGGAAAATATACTTGGAACTTGACCAAAGGATATAGTCTGCCACGATCCCTCGGAAATCACAAATAGAGACTACCTTTTGCCGTCACACAAGCTCTGGTATGTTACTGGTTGGTCGGGTTGTATATTGGTTCAACATATTGAGCTGAAAATAACTGCTCATAGTATTATATTGAATTATAGATTTGATGCAAGTTGTCTGACATGGAATGTCTGTTCTGATAGCTTCTTCTGTATACCAAATTCTAATAAAATTTATACACTTCTTCACTTTCATCTCCCTTTCTTCTTGCCCCCCTTCCCATGTCTGCTTCTGTTTCTCCTATTTACAGTTTGAATTCTGTTTCTTTGACTGAGCCAGGCATCTTAGGAGGACCATTATTATTATTATTTTTTATTTACTTTGTTCCGAATTTCCTAATTTCTATGGTTTTTTCCTCCATATGGATGACAATAAGGTAGGAATTCATATTTTCCTTAATCCTCTTAGTCCCATTCTCTCACTTTAGGGGATCTATGGCAATGTATGTAACCAATTATTTGCATTACCTTATTACATATACTATATAACTGAGTATGGATATCAAATATAAGATTTAAAATGTCTAGGTTAATAAATATATAGAGGCGATAACTAATATTTGCAAAGTTCAGAACCCGTTATAACACCTATGAAGCAAGCACAAGCTTTTGTCATCATTGGATTATAATTTGTAATTGAAAAAACCTCCGACTTTTAGGAATAAAGTGAATGCCTGCTGTGTGTCACAGTCATACTTTTCCAACTGTGCGGCACCATGATTCATGCTTGATCATGGTCAGCCTTAAGGGAAACACAAGTCCCAACCTACATTTTGCCCATTCTTTTTAAGCTTCGTTGGACCTTAAGCGAGACTCTTGCGTCCTCAACCGCACTGAACTCATGTGGAACTGACTTCATTCGGTCTACATATCGCTTATACGTGCGACTTCCCTTCTTTCCTCACCATGATTCTCAACAACCCAACCCGCGTAATTCTGTATCGGTTCGAAATCTTACCAGGAAGAGTTTAGACCCTTTATCAAGCCAAACAAGCTTGTGATACTCTATCAGGGCTTGCTTGGACATTAGACTACTTATCGGGACAACTCAGGCAAATACTGTGTCAATGGGGCTATCGAGTCCCACCGACGCTTTTGGATATCATCCCGAGTATCGAGACAACATCAGCTTTCTCTCTCCTGCTCGGGTCAGCTTATCGAGAACCCACATGACCACCCCATGGGTATTTTTCCAACTTGAGATCTTCTGGACATCCATCCATCCGGATATCCCTGGGAATGGAGCTTTCTGTGTCCATGTCAGGTCAATGCCGAGCCAAGATGGCATACTGGGTAATATATCGAACCTCCAGCCCATGGGAAGGGGCGCAATGCCGGCACACCCGTGACGTCCGAGACTGTCCATCGAGATCCCATTCCCAATGGAAGACGCCCAAGACACTCATCTTATAACGCTCGCCCACGCCATGACACACTCGTGTGCCAGAGGATAGCTCACTTAGGCCGCAGGGCCCAAGGGTGGTGGAGAGCTGACACCATACCTCCCCTATAGTACATTCTGAACAATTTCCTCTTTGGCACCCATGCATATGCAAAGTGGCGAGTGGTCACTCACAAGCGTAGAGCGCTCGTCTAAATTCCGATTGACATGGAATTCGACGTGCTTCCATCTTCCATCAATATGAAACTAACTCCAGAGCCGCTCGTCCAAACTCGAGACAAGACCCCTACTTCTGAGGTCATGGCCCGGGGCCCCACGTGGCCCCCACCGGGCTTGTCGTTGACACTGCCAATGGCGCCAACGCTCGTCTTCTTGCTTGTTGTTCAGCTTGACATGCTTGCTCACTTATCTTGGTGTGTTGAATGATGCACCTTCCTCCTCGGTCGCATCACGGCACTTCACTCGGCCCTCTGTCATTGCCAGATGTGTCGCCACTATACTGTCTGCACAAGTGGGGTCACAATCTACTATCTCAAGTTAGATTGTGACACTCTCCCCCACTTAAACTATCATCGTCCCTGATGACACACTTGGGGTGCAAGCCACTTTGATTCACGTGAGATTGCAACACTGTGCACACTTTTTGGCATGGCTGAACAATTATGATGAGGGCATATATGAAAATATGAAAATAAGAAAAGGGAAAGAAAACCCCAAAACGAAACCCATGGGCCATGTATTACATTAGATGTTACGCGCCGGCCCAATATTCCGGCCCATCTCTTCAACTTCGTCTTCACCAAAGATCCGTCGACGACGCTTTCTCCAAGCGAATTACAGAGAAAGTTCGACTCGAGTGAAAAGAGAGGTTCCATGGGACAGTGGAGAATCATAGTGAAGGAGGCAATCGATCGCTCAGCCATTATAGCCAAGTTCCTCTGCTTGCTTCACGTTACCAACAACTATCTTTGTTCTCCCACTCTCGTCTCTACTTCTCTCTTACTCCTTCCTCTTCCTCTTCTACCTTTCATCTCCTTCTGTTTGCCGCTTTGATTCACAGGGAAAACTTCATTGTCTGGTGTTGCAGGTGTATGGCCCTAGCATGCTTCCAACCTTGAATCTGACCGGCGATGTTCTTTTGGCCGAGCACGTGTCGCACCGAGTGGGCAGGGTTGGCCCTGGCGACGTTGTGCTGGTTCGCTCTCCCCTGAACCCGAGGAAGACGTTGACGAAGCGCATTCTGGGCGTCGAGGGTGATAAGGTCAATTTCTTTCCGGACCCTGCCAATTCCAATCGGTATCAGTCGGCTGTGGTATGGATTGACGGACCTGAATTTAGTGATCATGGTTTAAGATTTGAAATTTCGTGTTGGTTTTGATTTTGGGTTTTGGTGTTGTTTGATTCGTTTCTTTGTTCAGTTTTTCCGTTTCTTTTTTGGGGGTGGATGCTTAGGTTCCGAAAGGGCATGTGTGGATTCAAGGAGATAATGTGTATGCTTCTAGTGACTCGCGGCATTTCGGGCCTGTACCTTACGGTCTGATTGAAGGGAAAGTGTTTTTGAGAGTAAGATATATCAATCATCATCATCATCTTTACTTCTGTTTTTATTTGTTTTCCCCTCTTTTATGTTGTAGTTGTGAAATTGAATGGTTTCGAACATTGTTTACTTATGTTCCTTCCTTGAAGGTAAAAATGATTATTATCCTTGCGTTGAGAAATGTTGGTTGGATGGGATTTTAGTATAAATGGTTTGTTTGCTATTTTCTATATGATCATTTGTTTTAATGAATATTTTACAAATTCGTTGGAGGAGATTCAAACTTACGATCATGTGGGGGTTTAATGCAACCACCTAACTGTGCAATTGTAAATGACATGTCAAAAGAACACAGTTTATGATTTGTAATTTGTATCCCGTTCTAGTGGTTTAAGAAATCAACAGGATTATGACATTACTTTCTAATTACATTGGTGGTTGGGACTTGGAAATGAGAATATCTTTACTTTGTGTATCGGAGCTTTGTATCTCTAGACTCTAAAGTATTTCCTCCCTTGTTACTTTTGCTTACTCGAATATTTCTTTGTTCTTCTGTTGTCAGGTCTGGCCACCAGATTGTTTTGGACCATTGGAACAATGAACTCAGATATACCGAACTTAAAAGATAAATTGCTGGTATTGTATTACGTTAAGCTTAGTTTTTCCTTGTTTATTGTGGCTGTTGTCAAAATGGCTATCTATTTGGAGGATAAAGTTTATTTATTTACCATTCCTTTTAGTTTACACATTGCTGTTTTGACCACTAATTCTTACAGACCTTGTAATCTCCTCAGTTCTCACTTCATATTAGATCATTGATGGACTAGCCTTGTGAAGTTCATAATTGATAAAAAGAAAAGATAATTTTTTTTTTTCTTTTAAAGGAATCATATAGCTTTTACGTTTCTATGGTTCTTTCTTCAAAGGAAAAGGTAATGTGTTATGAGATTATGTTGTAATGACAATTTTATGGAATCTATGGCTAGTAGGAGGGTTATAAAGTTTAGAGGTATTTCTAAGGAATGGAGGGAGGTGTTTGATCTTGAAAAATATAATAATTCTCGATGCGCTTTCACAGAAAAGGTTTCTCTATACTTCTAGGATGGGCTAGTGACTTGTATGTTGGGAATTTATGAGGTTCTTTGGTGGTTCTTGTGAAAGAGGGTAATGCTTGGCTTGTGCAAGTATTTAACGCTATTAGATGGTATACAATCTGGAAGAAGCTTTTGTAATCTGTTTATGACGAACAAAAAGTAAATTACAGCGGATATTAGATACAGTTGAGGCTTAAGTATCGGTTATGTTGAGCCGCAATGATGAAGCTTCAGAGAACATCTGGATTTTGGAAACTTATTGGCTCACTTGGATATCGCGGGTGCTAAAAAATGTTATGCTGTTGTGGCTGCTGGAATTGTGTAGCAGTTATTTTCATGGAAGGGATCTTAGAGGAAAGCGGGGGAGGTAATAGAGTTTCTCTTTCTTTTTTTAAGGGATTTTAGAGGAAAGCTGAAGAAATATGTTGGGCCAGCGGAACTGGTGGTTATTCTTTTATTTTCTTTTTCTATTTTTTGGTGCAAGGTAGACGTGGGAACTGGTGGTGACGTTAAGTATTGAGGCTTTAGTGAGAATGCATATGAAGAGCTGGGGTGGGTGTTGATGGTTAGAGGCTTTGGTGAAAAAGCATCGAGAGATGTAAAAGTAAAGTATAAATAACTTAATATGAGAGTTGGAATTCTTGAACTGGGATAAATTTTGATTATTCCTAATTGACATCATTTTGACCCTTAAACATACTAGGATTGTTTGGACCACCAACTTCAGGTGGATGGAGTGAGTTATGAACATTTGGGGATCCAATTAATACAAATAATCAAGAACAAAGCTCTAGGATGTGTTTGGCTCAAGGAGTTGGGAAGTAGGAGTTGTGAACTCCACTCCTTGTTTAGCCCAAGGAATTTGTAGGTCCCACTACTAAAAATTATAAAGTTTTATATATTATCAACTCCTTACACTGGGAGTCTTACATTGGAACTTCACTATAACTCCTTAGACTCCATAACTCATTACTCTTACTATTCACTCCTTACTCCAAACACCCTTGCGGTATAGGTTGGATTGTGGTTTTTGGCTAAATCCAATCCAGCATATCACAACAAGATGAAGAAGGGAAAAAAAAAAAAAAAAAAAACCAAAAAGCCAATCCAATTGCATGTTTAGTTATCATCTCTATTTGATTCGTTTCATCGGTGTTTAAAATTTTGACTCGTAGCCCATATCTCTAGTTAAATTTGAGAGCTTTTTCTTACTATTTGCTTCTTCCAACCCAGGAGTTTTTGTAGCCCTTTGTTCTTTGGGGTATTTATTAGACATTTTTGTACCCCCTTACTCTTCTAATTTCTCCTGCTGATTATTTTGGGTTTCAGCCTCAAATTAGGTTGTGCAATGGTTATCTTTTTTACTCAACATGAAAATTATCACTGGAAACATCTTTCTCCAACGCATTGCTGACAATGGAGGCATCCTTCGCCTTTTTGCTGGTCATCTATTTTGCCATTGATATATTTCTGTGCTTTTTAATTTTCAGGACTTCATTTCGTGGCTATTCTAAATGAGTTATTGCTGTGACCTGGTCCCAGTCCAATATACATCTTTGCCATTGATTGTACTTCAATCGCTGTTAACTTGTTAGTAGGTTCAAATTTATCTAGAGGATGTAGAATTGCAGATTTTGCAGACTAAAATTTACAACCATTTTCAATACATACAGGTGTAATTTATGTTTCATTTTCACAAGGTAATAAATTTAAGTTTATTTTATTGTAAAAGAAGTGCATTTTGGATAAAAATACTACAGCTGTGTACACGAACTTTTTTGTTTTTGAAGGCCAAGTCTTTCTTGTGTACGTTATTAATGGAATGAGAATGTCTATTTTTTTCCGTACAACAAGGTGAGAGATGAAACCACCGATCTCTTGGTTATTAACACATATTATAATTATATGATAGTTGAGCTATGCTCACTTTAGCACAATGTTTAGTTAAATGTTTGATATGGTATGTTTAATCAGGCTTATCAAACAAATATCGGTTGCATTTACATCACATTGAAAGTATGGTTATCGAAAGAATCCTTTAGGGGACATTTGGCCTATTGAGTAGAGTTGATAAGTTTTTCGATAAATGTGAAAAATAGAAAAAGATGGAAAAGTAAAGTTATCCAATAAATATGCAAATTTCAATGGTATTTTGTCACACTCCCTCCCAGGTACCCTCCTAATCTAGGATTGAATGTGATGGCAGCATCGACCCTTTTACGGCATCTACTGTCAATCTTAAAACTTGACCATCATCTAATAAGCAGTTATACAATAATTGAACAACATATTTTAAAATCAGGGTTAAGTTTTCATAACAACCATGCTTTCTCAAACGATATACAATTACAACTATTTTTAAACAACTTCCTTAACCCTCTCTATATGTACAACACTTGAGTAAGTTCAAATATTTACAAGTTTCAAAGTATTAGACACTGAAGACGGGCCTAGACGAGAATCTTGTGTAGGCTAAGCACCTTGGACACGCTCGCTACCTGAAAAACAGAGAAACAAGGAAAACATCATGAGCTAAATTGCCCAGTGAGTGACTAGTTTAAAGTGCCCAGTGAGTTACTAGTTTAAAGTTTTTCTTAAACATTGTATGCAAAACATAAATTCCAGCCATAACCAACAATAACATGCGTAAAGCCATAGCTTTTACATAAACATTTGTGAAAAAGTTACACATAAACTGGTTTTCTTGAAAACCTTTCCTTAGTTGAGGCGGAGTGGAGCTTAACGCACTCAACGTCGAAATAACCAGTTGGGGCTGAGTAATCTCAACACACCCAACGTCGAAAATTTTTAGCTATGGAGCAATTTCAACACAACAACGTCTATAAAAATATTCCATAACCAAGGTCACCCAAGTACCTTCTCTGAGTCCTTCAGTACAGGGCCCCTTTAACTAGTTTCCGGCCACTCTCATGCCTTCTCTGAGTCCTTTAGCATTGGGGTCATTTCCATACATAAATTAATCAAATGCCTTCTCCGAGTCCTTCAGCATTGGGTGTCATTTAAATAAAATTATGACATAACGTAAATTCATGAGTTTTAAACATTTCATACATCACAACACTATTCACATGCTTAAATGCTTTCCTTAAAACTCATTGAATAGACAGTATACTTTAGATACTTCTCATTATATAGCATATGATATACACATAAAGTTCATGGAAATGTACTATATGATCAAGTTTCAAACATATATTTAAACAAGAAACTATGCTTGAAATAAACTCTTAACAAATTTGAATATCACTCACAACTTGTCCTAGGCCTTGAGCTGATTATACACCGTCCCTAGCTCTTCTTGGCCTGTAATAACACATTTCTCGTGTTAGACTTTCCTAAAATTCTCTTTTACAAACCAATGAGCTTACACATTTACACTTATTCAATGATTCATCACCTAGACCAATCTTCATCTAAATAATCATTAATAAATGAGATTTCACACACCTAGCGAGATTGAGTTACGAATAAAACTGTACTAGCGATACCATGACTAGCGAGACCAGCGAGACTTACATGATCAACGATACTGGCGATACCCAATGAGAATTGTGAGACGCAAGCCTCCAGCAATACCAGCGGCACCCGTCTCGCTACTCACGCTTAAATTCTTAATGTCTTTGAGTTCCCAACAACACCCATCTACCTTAGTTTCTGCCTTTACTTCTATTCTCACTTCAATCTGTTAAGAATCGCATTTCCATCCCAAATTAGAACTTCTTCCCTTCTACAAACTTATAAAGGAATAGGTTTTCTAGCTTACCTCGAGATTTCAGNGACCAGCGAGACTTACATGATCAACGATACTGGCGATACCCAATGAGAATTGTGAGACGCAAGCCTCCAGCAATACCAGCGGCACCCGTCTCGCTACTCACGCTTAAATTCTTAGTGTCTTTGAGTTCCCAACAACACCCATCTACCTTAGTTTCTGCCTTTACTTCTATTCTCACTTCAATCTGTTAAGAATCGCATTTCCATCCCAAATTAGAACTTCTTCCCTTCTACAAACTTATAAAGGAATAGGTTTTCTAGCTTACCTCGAGATTTCAGAGCTTAACTCCTCTTCATTCGACAGATATTCCCAATTTACTTCGAACTGCTCCAAATCGCTCAACAAATCTGTAATAGTCACTTCCACCTAAAATTTTACATATTTCTCTTCAAATTCAGCTCAAATATCCTTCATAGGAGTTGTTAAGAATTGAGTTAACTTACTGACCTTAAAATTTCAGCCCTAAATTCGATCTCCTCAGCTCGCTTTTCTCCAAACACTAGACCATGCTCAGATTGCGCGACAACAATCAAACCTTATGTTCTAGCTTCAATTACACCATGAAACCGATCAGAATTCTACTCAAATTTGCTCTAGACACCTTTTTCTACCCCTCTTCGTCTCTCAGTTGAGAAATGAAGTCAGTTGGAGCTTTTGAATATGCTTAAAATGATCGAAAACTCATCTTAAGCTGCCGACTTAACTTTCACTTTTTTTTTTTTTTTTTATAATTTAAATTGGTTTCCCAATAAAAAATGGTACCTTCATCAGCCAACACAATCTCCCTAGCTCACTTGAAATGCTGGTTAAACGCATAGCAAGTTTGGACGCACAACCCCACACAATGCTTCCTCCAACGCCGGCTAAGCTAGCATCAACCAACACATGCTACTTGCCCAACAGCCTCACCAAGGCACAACTGCCTCCAACGCACAGCTACCTCCAACGTATAGCTGTCTCCAATGCATACAACAGCAACCAAAGCACAGCAGCCTCACCAACAAACTACTTCAAGTCAAAAGCTCTCGGCCATCACTTTTCAATCATCCAACTTTAGCTTGCCATCTTCCAAAGTGTGGGCCTTACATATTTACTATTGAAGTTGAGTTGTTGCCAACTTAATATGTTGTCCCAAATGGTTCTAAAGTTCATCAATGTTATTTGGGATAAAAGTATATTATTGGGGAAAATTAGATATTCAATCCATTTTCAAAACTTATTTTTAAAAAATGTATCTTTTTTGGATATTTTCAAAGTCTTTTGTTTAATTGGAGAGAGAAAATGTATTTATTTGTTGAGATTTTATCCCTTTGTTAATTGGAGAGAAAAAATGCATTTAATTAAATTTTATTTTCTATTCACGTTGGTTTCTCGTATCAACTTATTGTTTTTTTTTTTTGGCGAATTTATGGTTATTTTAAATATACCTTATAGCATTTTGTTAGGTATTTGAAAATATTATAACTAATATATTAAATATACTACAGTATATAAATTAGAAATTGACTCAATACTTGACATAAATTACAGTATAAACTAACTTATGAATATACTATAGTATATAAATCTCATATTGGCTTAAAGTTTGACATAAATCATAGTATATATCATAAATTTCATTGACATTAGAGTATATATATCATATATACCATTTAAGTAATCAGAAACTCAACAATTCAAAATTTGTGTATATCATAATAAATGAAGTCTAAATAAAAATAAATAAATAATAAATAAAAAACTCTCATTTATATCATAATAAATGAAGTCTAAATTAAAAATAAAATAACAACTCTCATTTATATCAAATAAATGAGTACACATATTACAGTATATATCAAATTTCCTACAAAAGCTACAAAAAAAAAAAAAAAAAAAAAAAAAAAAAAAAAAAANCTTTAGCTTGCCATCTTCCAAAGTGTGGGCCTTACATATTTACTATTGAAGTTGAGTTGTTGCCAACTTAATATGTTGTCCCAAATGGTTCTAAAGTTCATCAATGTTATTTGGGATAAAAGTATATTATTGGGGAAAATTAGATATTCAATCCATTTTCAAAACTTATTTTTAAAAAATGTATCTTTTTTGGATATTTTCAAAGTCTTTTGTTTAATTGGAGAGAGAAAATGTATTTATTTGTTGAGATTTTATCCCTTTGTTAATTGGAGAGAAAAAATGCATTTAATTAAATTTTATTTTCTATTCACGTTGGTTTCTCGTATCAACTTATTGTTTTTTTTTTTTGGCGAATTTATGGTTATTTTAAATATACCTTATAGCATTTTGTTAGGTATTTGAAAATATTATAACTAATATATTAAATATACTACAGTATATAAATTAGAAATTGACTCAATACTTGACATAAATTACAGTATAAACTAACTTATGAATATACTATAGTATATAAATCTCATATTGGCTTAAAGTTTGACATAAATCATAGTATATATCATAAATTTCATTGACATTAGAGTATATATATCATATATACCATTTAAGTAATCAGAAACTCAACAATTCAAAATTTGTGTATATCATAATAAATGAAGTCTAAATAAAAATAAATAAATAATAAATAAAAAACTCTCATTTATATCATAATAAATGAAGTCTAAATTAAAAATAAAATAACAACTCTCATTTATATCAAATAAATGAGTACACATATTACAGTATATATCAAATTTCCTACAAAAGCTACAAAAAAAAAAAAAAAGTACATATAGCATAAATTCAATGTAGTTGAAAATAAACAAAAATATCTACCACAATCTATAAATCATATATGGACTAAATGTTCAACCTAAAACATATATATGACAGGGTATATACCACAAAATCAGATCATATGACAGAGTATATAATGTAAAACCCAAAGCCTAAATCTCAAACCATCTTAATACCTTAATACCGGAATGTATGTTATTACAGTGTATATGATAAAAATATTACAGTATATACTAGACACTGCAGTTCACGATGACAACGCTAAAAAAGGGGCGATTGGACGGACATGCGATTAACGGCTGGTTCTGAGGTGGCAAGTTGAAGATGACTATGAGCAGCAGTGCAAGGTGTCAACTACAGGTTGAGTGGCGATCAGACGCATGAGAGAAAGGGCAATAGAAATGGACGACAGCATCAGATCTCCACTGATCTAGACTGGGCCGCCCTAGATCTCCACGAATCTGACTATGCGACAACTGATCTCAACAAATCTAGATTGCGCGGCGTTGGATCTCCATGGATCTGACTAGGCGGCATAAGATCTCCACCGATTTGGACTATGTGGCTCTTAACAGATCTGGACATTTGCGCTAATCTTTGTTGTCGGGCGCGTTTGACTAGGCTACGAGAATTAAGGGAGGCAACAATGACTGGTGATAGGTGCAGACAAATGGTGGTGGTGGACGGGCGAGTCTCGGGTGGTGAACGGCAGGTCTTGTGTGGTGAGCTACAAACGAACGGCAGTCTCGCATGGTGAGCAATGGACGAATGACTTCGTGAACGGTGGGATGTGAATCGGTGGTGAACGGTAGGTTGAGTGAACGATGGATAAAGAGACAGAGGGAGGGTTTTGAGAAAGAGATTGAAGAAGATGAAAAATTGATATTTGGAAAATCTAATATTTTTCCTAAAAAAACATGTCTCATTTAAAACTCATTTTCTCTTTTTCATTTGTAACTAATCGATGGTTGGGGATTAAATGGTAATTGGGACCAATTTTATTTAATTTTGTAATTTCAAAGCCAACTTAGACATTATTGTAAATAATGAAAAAATTCGAACATAATTTAAATATAAAGCCTTTATTAGGGCTTTTGTGTTGTTATCTCATATTATTTTACACTCATCGAGTTGTTTTTTCTATTGATTTAGTCTCTTTGTCGATCTTCACTAAGCTTTCAGGAAAGTTAGGATAAGGACTATAAAGAATCAATCGAACGCACTTCTAACACTTGTTCCACTTTTGGAGTTGTTTCCTTTTCCTCCCACACCTTTTCCTCCACTTTTTTGTTCGTAACGAGGAAGAAGAGCCAACTAATTTAGAGTTGCTACTAGACAGAAGAGCGTTTTAAATAAAGAATTTATATTACTCAAATATCTAATAATTATAATGTACAGATCTCTATAGCATAAACTTATTCTGTCAACCTTGTATTATTTGTTGAAGAGAAATTTGATTATTTTGGACCTAAATGATGAAGTTTTCCATCTCACTTTCATTTCTCTTTATAATTGAACTCAATTGCTACAAATTTTTAATTTGAAATTGGCGGAAGAATAAACTATAAACTAGAAATTCTCAAGAAATTGTTTTTTAGTATTATTTTAGTTCAAACTAGGGGATGAATTATGTTGGGGCTGACTAAAATATTCTCCACTTAGTTCAATAAAGGGCTGGACTAGTGAGAGTTAAAATATCCTTAGTAAAAATATTTTTTTGTCCATAATCGATAGTCTAATTTTTATTTAGTCTCTAAATTTTAAAAGGTTACATTTTTAGTCAACTTAGTCTCTAAATTTTAAAAAAATTTCAATTTTCTCTTCTAGATTTAAGTTTTGTTTTAATTTGATTTTATATTTTTAGATCTACATATTTAACTTTGATTTTTCATTAAAAACTCACAACGTTAAGGTGATGAAGAATAATGAAGTTTTATTAATTAATTATATATATGAGCATCAATTTGGCGGGGAGGGATTAAAATAATTGGCAAAAAGTTGGGTCTAGTGGATGAATGACCTAAAGATGGGAAAGAAAATGAAAATTGTCATACTTTTTGAACTTGAGGTTTTTTTTACCCTTGACGTCATATTTGGTGAAATTACCAAAATAGAAACTCACGCTGCAAATTGACCTTGACTCTTGGCTCTTGGCTCTTTCTCGCTCTCTCGCACTCTCGTTGTCTAGCTCTCTTGCTCTTTGGTGCCCGATCTTGTTATAAATCACAAACTGAAACGAAGGAGAAAAGAAGAAGTTGATCGAAGTTGCTCGTGTTGACTCCCTAGAGCTAGTCGAAGAAAAAGAAGGAGAAACAAAAAAAAAAAAAAAAAAAAAAA
>QLSR01000051.1:78579-95896 GCA_031780015.1 Citrullus colocynthis
AAAAAAAAAAAAAAAAAAAAAAAAAGAGGGAAAATGTAGAAGATGAAGAAAGAGAGAAAAAGGAAATGGGGTAATTTAATAAAATTGCTTGAAAATGATCTAAGCAATAGGTCAAAAATCTTAATTTTAAAAAATGGAGGAAAAATCATTTTTGAGCTTGAAAAATGGATATTTAATCGATTATAGCTTTATTTATCGAGAGTGGATAGTTTGGGTGAGAATTACCTGAAGAAGATTGAAAATTTTCGAAAAAATTGCACGGATGTCCCCTTTTTAGGGCCCAAATGAAAAATGGCCCAAGATAAAAAAATACTAGCACACGTGAAAGTACCAATTTATCCCCAAAATGCGAGTGAGGGCTTTACGCTCTCATGAATTCTCATTTTTTCCTCTCGCTCCTTGTTCCTTCCTCTCATTCTTCATCAGATACAACTGCAATTTTTTTCTTGTCCTCTTGATTCTTCCTCTAGTTTTTCGTTTCTTGCTCTAGCTTCTCGTTTCTTTCTCTTGCTTCTTCCTCTTGCTCATTCGTTTAGCTTTTTTTCCCTACATCCGACATTTTTCGGTAAGTTTTTTCTTTTCATTTTCATTTCCTCTCCTCCCGCTTTCCTTCTCCATTTCCCTCCGTCGTCGCTTCAACTTTTTTCTTTTATTTTTTCCCATCGACCCTCATGCAGACCAAATCCTTCATCTTCGTCTCTCCTCTCTCTCCCTCCAAATCCGTCCAATCTCCTCCCTTGCAATTTGCCTGGGTGATTCGAAAGTCAAAGTCCATGTCCTGAATCGAAGATCTCGTCGGCACCTCCGTTCGTGTGAGAACGACCCAACACAAAATATATGAAGTGTTTTTTGATCTGTGGAATGAGAGGAAGGAATGACGAGCGAGAGGAAGAAACCAGACTAATGGGAGCGCCAAGCTGTCACACACGTTCCGAAGACAAATCCTTAACTTCACACACAACTCACCTAAACAAGAGACCAAATTTTTAAATGTTTTAAACCTTGGACTACTTTTCATTGGGTCAGGGCCATCAGTACCATTTTCCCAAAAAGTTCCGGGTAAAATAGACGGCACCTCCAAGGGACTTTCGTTCGAACGTTGGGTTGCACTCTGCAGAGCTTATGTTCTCCATCGCCAAGTATGAAGCTTTTGGGAGCATGACGCCCAAATCAATCGCCACCCTTGTCTTCAAACAACTACTCACGTTTCCCCCTTCCAATATCAAGCTTCGTCCCTTCAATTATTCCACCCAAATACTTTCAAAGCGGGAAAATTTTGACTCTGCTAGAACCCAGAAAAGCAGTAAGTTTCTCGTCTACTGCAACTCCCAGATCACAAAACTCGGAAGGAATGGTTGTATTGAGGAAGCAGAGGCCATTTTCAATCGTATGCCTCATAAGAACACCGTCTCTTGGACTGCTTTGCTCACTGCATACGCTGAAAACGGCGAAATAAATAAAGCCCATGAAGTGTTCAACGAAATGCCTCACCGAAATATTGCATCTTACAATGCGATGATTACGGCATATCATCGGAGAAATATGGTAGATGAGGCTTTTGAGTTGTTTTCTAGCATGCCTCAGCGTAATTCTGTTTCATATGCTACCATGATCACTGGGTTTGTGCGTGTTGGGATGTTTGATATGGCCAAGAAGTTGCATCGTGAAAAGCCGATTGTGGTGTCGTCTAATGTGTTAATCAATGGGTATTTGAAGGTGGGGAGAATAGAAGATGCGGTTCGGATCTTTGATGGCATGGAAGAAAAGGATGTGGTTTCTTGGAGCTCCATGATTGATGGGCTCTGCAGGGTTGGGAATGTTGTTTGGGCTAGAAGCTTGTTTGACAAAATGCCTGAAAGAAATGTGGTTACTTGGACAACAATGATTAATGGGTATATGAAGATGGAAAATTTTAAAGATGGTTTCATATTGTTTCTAAATATGAGAAGGGAAGGGGTGGAGGTTAATGCAACTACCTTGACGGTTTTGTTTGAAGCCTGTGGTTGTTTTGATCGATATGGAGAAGGAATTCAGATTCATGGGTTGGTTCTGTCCTTGGGGTTTGACTTAGATGCTTATCTAGCCAATTCTATGATCACGATGTATTCTAGATGTTATTCTATAGATGCAGCTGCTAAAATATTTGATTTAATGGTCAAGAAAGATATAGTTACATGGAATTCTTTGATTGCAGGTTATGTTCAATCTGGTAACGTGGAAAAAGCTTTTTCTCTATTTGAGAATATGCCACAAAAGGATGTGGTTTCCTGGACAACTTTGATTTCTGGATTTGCCAGCAAGGGGATGATTGATGAATCCATTGGTCTGTTTCAAATGATGCCTGAGAAGGATGATATTGCTTGGACTGCTGTAATCTCAGGGCTTGTGAGCAATCAGGAATATGAGATAGCTTTCCGTTGGTTTATTGAGATGCTTCAGAAAGTAGTCAAGCCAAATCCACTCACTTTCAGTTGTGTGCTTAGTGCGGCCGCCAGTGTGGCAATATTAAGCCAAGGGTTGCAGATCCATGCTCTTGTGACAAAGATGAGTATGGAGTATGATTTATCAATCCAAAATTCTTTAGTTTCCATGTATTCGAAGTGTGGAAATGTGGATGATGCATTGAAAATGTTTCATTACATCAAGGTTCCTAATGTTGTTACTTATAATTCCATTATCACTGGGCTGGCTCAAAATGGACTTGGGAAAGAAGCACTCAAGTTATTCATGAAAATGCAGGATGAATACGTGGTACCTAATCATATTACATTCCTAGGTGTCCTTTCAGCATGTGTCCATGTGGGACTTGTGGAAGAGGGGAGGAGATACTTTGATCTAATGAGATCATTGTATGGTATTCAACCTGAGCCTGATCATTATGCATGCTTGGTTGATCTTCTTTGCCGAGCTGGAATGTTCAATGAAGCAGTGAGTTTGATTTCTTCAATGCCATTTGACCCTCATCAAGGTGTTTGGGGAGCATTGCTCGGGGCAAGCTGGACCCACCTGCGTCTTGATGTTGCAGAGCTTGCAGCCCAAAATCTCTTTGAACTGGAACCTAATAGTGCAACACCTTACGTGGTTTTATCTAATTTACACTCTATTTCTGGTGATAAGAGGAAAAATGAGCTTATACGGTCGATGAAGATATCAAGAGGAATAAGGAAGAGTCCAGGTTGTAGTTGGATAATAGTTAAAGATAAAGTCCATCTATTCCATGCAGGAGATCAATCCCACAAAGACATCAAAGATATGACAGAAATTATATACACACTGGCAGCAGAAGTAGGAAGTGGAAGATATCATAAGAATGAAAAAATGTCAGAATTAGATTGATTCCTTGGGAATTACCATTGCATATTGGATGTATGGAACTTCGTCTCTGCCATGGATGCTCGTGTTTTGAGTGGAATATAGAAGATATCACCTTATGGGCATATATGAATTGATTAAGCAAGAAATTCATCTAGGTTGTGCTCAGTTCAGGAGCGGTTTGAGTGGAAGCCATTCTTAATTCTTAAGAGCTAAAGTTGTACATTTAGAAAATCTAATAGTTTAATCTTTCCACCCCCTGGAAGAAGTGAGCATTCCTTCACTTTTTCGGTACCTGGAGCACTACAATTGGCCTAAGACATATTTTTGGAAATTGAAGTCCATGTCGGGGTACCAAGCACCAGCATGATGAATCGACCAGCTAACATTGAATCCCATCGCTTTGTTTTCTAATGTGAGGTATCGAGATATGTTCCAAACTTTCTTGATAGCCTTTGTGAGTTGTGCCAAATCTTGCAGTTTAGCCTTTGCCTCATCAACCCTGGCTTGGACCGTTGACACTTGAGCTTTGAAGTTCAACATCATTCCTTGAAGCCCTAACACTTTTGCCTGAGCTACCTTCTGGAGCCTTTCAAAGTCACTTTCAGCCGGGTTGACTTAGCCTTGGAGTTATGCAACAGTTGATTGGCTCGAGCCAAGGAAGGCCACACTTGGTCAAACTCCTCATGTGAAACAAAATTCTGGCGCGAGGACTCTATTTCATCACCTAGCCTTGTAGAGGCGATGCTCAACCGTTAGAATGCTCACATGCTACAGAGGTATAATAGTTAGATCGGTTAGACAAACAAAGAAAATCAAGGTTGAGGTTCGCCAAAGGCACTCATGTGAGAATCAAGGTCGGGAACTGAAAAATCCCATTTTGAGCTCTATGCCCTTTGTTGGCTTAGTCGAGAAGTGCCCAATATTGTGATGCGACATCTCGGTTCTCCATATCTCTTCCAATTACAAAACTGTTTGATAGGGAAGTGGACTCTGGATGGGTGAGGATGAGCAACTGACATGAAGATAAGATCCACAACTTTTCTGCTAGTTACAAGGTTCTTTGGTAATGCTTGGCTTGTGCAATTATTGAACTATAGAAGATGGTTTACAATCGAGAAGAAGCTTTTGTAATATGTTTTACCGTTGTTTTCCAAGTATTTAGCTTTCTCTACCTTACCTGAATATTTGAACTTACCTATTTAGGCAACAGTCTGTGGGTGAAAAGAAGGTTGCAACGTAGGAGTCCTAAACATCAGCTGCTGTCTCTAACGGTAATTTTGAAGAGAGAAAAAGTTTGTCCTTTGTACATGCAATTGATCATCAAATATAGCCCATTGATTTCATTGTTAAATTTTGTTCCCCCAGTTATATGTCCTGTAGTAAGTTTTAGATTCAAGGTGTCTGACCAAAGGCTTCAGTGTCCATGTGAAATGTAGCTTGTAGAGGCAATGGTGAAGAATTGCAGTGATAATGTCCATTTTCAGATCGCCGAGAGAAATATTCTAGGAAGGGACGATCAAAATTGTGAAGGTAAAAGCTGATCTAAGCTCAAGGTGCAAGTACGTTGAAAAGGTAAGCTCACAAAATAAGGTGCCTTAGGCCCCTACCTTTTGTGAAGTCCGGGGCCTTAGGGCTTTTTCATTATTTTTAAAATACCTTAATAATTAAGGCTTGTTCTTCTTTATTAACTAAAAAAAAAAAAAAAAAATCAAATTTACTAAACCTAAGGTCCGTGCCTTTTGTGAAGTCCAAAGGCTTTAACCTAGGCGTTTAGGGCTTTTTCATTATTTTAAAATAAAGTAATAATTAAGGCTTTTTCTTCTTTATTAACTAAAAAGAGTCAAATTTACTAAACCTAAATGCAAAACTTTTTTTTTTTCTTCACTTCAAGTATGCTCCCTCTTTTTTTTGTATCACTTCTATATTTCGTGTGCCTACTTAAAAGGAAAATGACAGCACTTTTTTTCTTTTCACCTTGTGCTTAAGCTCCAGAAGACTATTGTGCTTTATTGCTCCCTGAGCTTTAAAAGACATTATGTGCATTTTTTGAGCAATTTGAGTTAGGCCGGGTGTTATCATAATGCAATGAAAAACAACCAATGTCGAACGGTCAACTCAAAGACTTAAATCAAAACATCAACATCTTGAAAGCATGAAAAAAAAAGTAAGTGTAAGCGATGATTCTAGTCTCATGGCATCATTAATGAATCACTTCGTCAAATGTCTCGCACGTTGTTGTTTTTGCCAAAAAAATATTAAAAATACTTAACAACTCTACTACTAGGATTAGGCTATGTAATCATGTGCAATCATGAGTTGAAAAAACTTTAGATTGATGAAATTTAAAACTTAGCCAATCCAAAACTTTGCCACTTTAGAATTTTGCTAATCCAAACATAAGATTTATCAAGTTTGTAATTTGTAATTTTGTGAACATACACACATGCACGAGGGCCAACAACAAATCACACGAACTTGTCATGTACATGACTACCATTCATAAACTAGCCTAATCAATCACATAAGAAGCCATGCTTATTCAATATTCGCACAAACATTTTAGTTGGCAAGATCAAAATTATTATCATATCAATTTTAGCTTGGCTCTAGCGCATCATCGCATTTGTAGTGTCACCTACCTCGAAACCAAGCCTAAATATTACTATCAAAGTGGATTAATCTCGTTTTGACTTTGAGAAAATCTTGAATCAAATTCTAAATATAGGCCAAAATTAACTTCAATACTCAAGGCTCAAACTCAAAACATAAATTCACCTTGAAAAGTCTCTAAATTCACCTTGGATGAATATGTTTTGTAACAACTTTTAGAGAAAAGGTCTGATGCAACAAGCTCACAAGTTGATGAATTAGAGCTCCCTGGAACTACATGCATATACTAGGACATAGTAGTTGTAATTAGGGTGCTCGCCCTGTTGTACCATACTTCGCCCTTTTGCATGAAGAAGATTCCATCCGAACAATTTGATTAGGCACTCGCCATCTATTTTCATTGTTCCATTCTTTGACGACACGAAAAAACCATTATTCAACTGGAAAGAATCCAATTACAATAAAAAAAAAAAAAGAGATATCATAGAAGAGGTAAAAAGGGAATGGCCTATATAACTTCAACATCTAATAGTACGTATCCTTAGGGCAATTATCTTCAATTCAGTAAGACTCCTATTATCATTTATTGGTACCTATCATATTGTTGATCAAGTTTTAAACATTATCAAGCAGGATGAATGGATGTAAATATGAATTAGGTTAAAACTACATTATGGAAGATATACTTATAACTATATATATTTCCATATATTCTCAATGAAAGCAAGTGTATAGGAAGCTTGAAATTTTAGTCTCAATCAAAGATCTCTTGGTAAGTTAGCAGCAAGAGTTATTGCAATGCCAAAAGAGATCAAGAAGAATTTCAAGCCCATGGATGCGAAATTAGAAATTCTAGAGGAACCTCTCTTAAAGCGAATTAAAGTTGGTTGTATATGACATTCAAAGTTGAAAAGGATTGGGAGTGTGACTGCTAGCTAGTGGGGAAAAGAACACAAATATGGAGAACAGTTTTCACAGGGGCATCTAGGTAAAGGGCACAGACACAAAATGACTCAGAATTTTTAGACAATATGAGATTATTATTATTGTTGGTCGATTATTAGTAGAATGATTATTGGTTTCTCTCATTCACTGAGTTACATTTGAATTGACAAATAAGCATGAAATTGTACCATTAAAAATTGTAAAATAATTAAGGTTACATTATAAGGTTTATGTTTATTTGGTCATGAATTTCAAAAGTGTAGTAGATCTCTTCAACTTTCAATTTTGTATGATAATGTTTTTGTTGCATATATTTTATATATTATTCTATATTATGTGAATTTGTATATGAAATATAAAGAAGATTAAAGGTTTNTGGTCGATTATTAGTAGAATGATTATTGGTTTCTCTCATTCACTGAGTTACATTTGAATTGACAAATAAGCATGAAATTGTACCATTAAAAATTGTAAAATAATTAAGGTTACATTATAAGGTTTATGTTTATTTGGTCATGAAATTTCAAAAGTGTAGTAGATCTCTTCAACTTTCAATTTTGTATGATAATGTTTTTGTTGCATATATTTTATATATTATTCTATATTATGTGAATTTGTATATGAAATATAAAGAAGATTAAAGGTTTATGATGTTTTGCTGAGGGTTGCTCTAGGAAAGGACTAAAGTCCATGGTAGGCTCATGCTCACAAGAGACAGAGGCCTTGCCTAGGATCTGCATGTCCCAAAAGGAAAAGTTGAACTCTCAAGTTTCGAATTGACTAGTTGAGCTAGTTGAGTTTTACCAAAGGAAAAATGATCGAGCTATGCTCGTCAAAAGCACCTTACAATCTTGGGGCCACACCCATTTTGACACTGTCAACATTGCATGTATCCCAAAGCAAGTGTCAAAAGGCGGGTCTTATAAATAGTCCCACACAAACAACTTCAAAGGGTAAGTAACTTTGTCTGTGTTTAGTGGAACTAAATACTCCATATTCTAACTTAGGCACCAGAGTATGCTTAGCTTAGTACCACTTTGGTGTAAGTATCTTGCGCAAGCTAGCTCAATCTATGTGCAGGGACTAGAGGAGTGGGTTGGAAGAGCGGCCAAGGCCCCACGTGCAAGTTTCCTGCACCAACAATGTTAATTATACCAATAATGTGTTCTAAAAAATTATACTGAACGATGAAAGTTACATATTTTGCACCTTAAGCTGGACATGTGTGTTTAAAAGATAAATATGATATAATAGTAATACAATTATTATATATGATTTACATATAAAATATAATTTATTTAAATGATAACTTATAAACCATTTATTACTTTATTAAGATTATTGCTATAATTTTTTGAGTTAGGCAACATATGAGATGTAAGAATTAAAACTTTTGATCTCTTGAGTGTTAATCATTTGAGTTATACTCAGATCGACTTTAATACATCTTATAAAGATTTGCAACTTATTATATAATCAGGAAGGTGACAAAAAAGGTGATGATAAAACCAAAAGTTATACACAATTGTTCCTTATCAAAGAAGAAATGCTTTGGAAAAGGAAACAACAATTGGAAAGAGAAGTAAGCAACAAAAAGGAATATGGAAAAGCTTTGTGGTGTTGCACTTGTTTCACTTTACATCAATCCTCAGTTTTGGCAGCGATTTTCATAGCCGTCGTCGCCACCGTAGATGCCATCAGCATCGGTACCATCGACACGACTATCGACATAGCCACCATCGATATCTTCTCCTCCTTGATCACTACTTAAACCAAGGACAGCAGCTGCAGTAGCTATAGCAGCGCCTGCTCCAGCCAAGATGGTCATCCCACCATCCTTGATTCCGCTTTCTCGAGTATCTTGTCGGTCTATTCGTTCGCTTCTTTGAGAATCTCGTGTGTCCGGTCGAACGCTCTGTTCACTTCTCTGAGACATGTCTTGTCTGTAGGTTCGAAAACCTTGTTCAAATTCAACATCATGGTACGTTTGAGGAGGCCATAATGGCCTTGAACGTCCAATACTTACACTTGGAGTTGGTAATTCATGTGATGTTTGTTTCTTTTTATAACCACCTCGGCCAATTATACAAAAGCAACATAAAATAACAACAACAACTATTACACAAGTGCAAATTATGAAAATGAGGATGGAAGGTTTTATATCCAATAACATTGGGACTTCACCAATATAAAAACCAACAATGTCAAGGGAATGAGCTATATTTATAAGCCACCAAATAATTTATTTAATATTGTATATACTTGAAAAAGTAGAGAAGATAAGTTTTTGTTATTTCTTTATTTAACTTTTGGTATTTAGAAGGAATCCCACTTTAAATTATTCATTCTTTGATCTTTATAGGAAAAGAAGGGGAAGGATTATTCCATGCATAGTGGCTTTGTTTTATATATATTTTGGCTTATGCCTACGAAAAAATCCCAAAAATTAGGGTAAAAGTGTCATATGATTAATTGTTATAATTTTATTTTATGGAAAAATCAAACTTAATTGCAATTCCATGGTGATAAATAAAAGAATACAAATTAATTTATTTTCACATTAATTTTATGTTCACTTGGAATTGAGATGCCAATTCAATCTCGATCTGAAAACAAACTTTTTATAATGTTTAATATTACAGCTTTCAAAATTTATAAAGTTTAAGATTAGATTTCCAACCATCGTTATAGTGTAAGAGTGGGTTGTATATGATTTGCAATATTTAAGGGATAGCTTAATTATAAAATCTTTCTTCATGAAGAGGGGGTGATTCATCAATTTAAAAATTTGAGAATTATATAAAATTGTGATAACTCTTATAGTTTGAGGATATTTATTTTTAAAATCCTCCATTTATGTATTTATTTGTTTCGACCAAAAAAAAAAAAAGTGCAAAAACAAGCGCATGCGTTTAAAATAGGGAATTTGCAATGGGTGGCAAATCTAAAATGTATAATTAGGGCGTGTCTTTAACATATGAAAAATTGCATATATGGCAAAATTCTCAAATTTAAATTTTCGTTTATTCTTTATTTCAATTTTGCCCTAGTATATCAATCAACTAATATACCACATTTAAAGTATATCAGTTGTGTATTTTTTTTTCTCTGATTTGTATACTTTTTGTATTTTTTGTTTGCAACAATATGAGTTATTACTCACTTTAATTTTTGTATTTGCTACATTTTTTTTATCCTTTTTGTAGTTTTTTTCTTTTTCCATTTTTAAATGAGTTTTTTCTTTCATTTTTAAGTACAAATGTACAATAAGCAGGATATTCAACTTAAAACTCACTAACACTCAGTTTAGTACTAGTATACTCACATTGACAATTTGGTTGTGTCTGGAATAACTGGAGAAAAAAGTATTTTTTAAAAAATTATTTTAAATATTTAAAAAAAAACTTAAATACTAGTCATTTTCAAATATATTTCAATAGTATATCAAGTGTATCAAATGCATCAAGTGCCTATCAATAGTGCATTAAGTGTGTATCAAGCGTCTATCAATAATGTAGTAAGTGAGTATAAGCAGTGTGTATTAAGCGTATACTAGTAGTATATCAAATGTATTAAAGATACACGTATATCAACTATATCAAATGTATAGTAGTGTATTAAGTGTATATCAATAGTGTATCAGGGTATCAAGTGTATTAGGTGTATCACGTGGGTTGAGCTTTTTTTGCTATTTTTGCAAAAATAATAAGTTTGGACTATGAGCCTAATTTTTTAAACTTATTTTGTCAAATTTACAAAAAGTCCTTTAAAATATCAAATTTTGCAACTGGAACGTTATTAATCATCAACGCTTGCCCATTAAATGGTACTTTTGTTAATAATTGGAAATCACCCTAATTTGGGAAATTTAATATATATGAGAAGTAAATGAAAGATTCAAATTAGAAATATCAACATAACATAGAGGGTAGGAGATAAAAATAAAATAAAATAAAATAAAATAAAAAGAATTTTATTTATGATTCTCTTAGTGGAGAAGAAAAAGTTGTAAAAAATGGAAGAATTAAGCCACAAAGAATATATAGCAAACACTTCTGCATCAAAGGACTTTAGGTGTTGTTAGATGTTGTTGCACTTGTTTTACTTGATATGAAACTCCACCGCTAACACCACTATTGGTGACCATAATTGCGGTAGAAGTTAAAGTTACCACCATTTTGCATTATAAGAATTTTTGTCTCTACCAATGTAGAAAAGCGTCAGCAAATCTTAAAAACGCATCAACAGAGGTTATGCCAACATTTTATTTTTGGGCAAAAAGCGTAGGCAGAAGTCCGTTAAAATACCCTTTGTCGACGGAAATTAAAATGTAAGCAAAAAAAGTATTTTTGCTCATGCAACATTTGTCAGCAAAAAAGTCTTTTTGTCCACGCAACAACCTTTGTAGGCAAAATTTAGATTTTTGTCCACGCATGATACATCTGCAAAAAGTGTATTATGCCGACACAACATCCTTCCTACATTGTATGTCGGACGATAGTTATTTTTGCTGACGCGAAGGTAAATGTGGACATAACTGCTATTTCTGCCCACGTATGAAGCGTGGCTAAAGCTATGTAATTGCCAACATATATTTCTAGCAACGCAAAAAGCATCGCCATATATATATATATTGCCCATATTTATATGCTTTGAAATATATTTATTAAAAAAAAAAAAAAAACTCTTTAAAACTCCTATAAGAATATATTTAAAATTGTAACAACAAATCCAAAAAAGAAAATGTATTCAAACTTAATTCCTTAGCCATCATCTATTAAAAAAAAAATTAAGTGTTTATTTAGTTTGTCTCCCGAACTAGTTTTCATTACACAAAATGAACAAAAAAGAGTAATTATTTGAAAAAAAAAATTGACTATATATGTGGTAGAGGCATTTTTTACACAAAATTCAAAGTGTATGTCGACTTATTAGATACTTTTTAAGATCCAACAATTATTTATTAGACACAAAATTGTAAGTTTGAAAATTAATCAAATACTTGTAACAAAGTTAAAACATTTTTTTTATATATTTTACACTTAAAAAAGGATTTAGGAGAATTAAACGTAAAACGTAATCTTCTTAATAGTTGAAATTAATAATTGGAGAATAATTGTTGACTCAATACCATAGATTGAACGCTGAACTTAGAAAGTTGAACATAAAACTAACCATAAGAGACATAGATTATAAAGAAATAATTTGGACATGCATTGTAACTATTTTTATGCAACCCTATTTACTTGTCTGATCACAATTTGTAACCATGTGTGAATTCTTTTTTCTTTTTTTATTTGTAATTGAAAGAGATAAGGCAAAAATAAATGTAGTCCAAGCACCCAAGAATTATTCTTTAATACATAATTATAGAAGTGTTGGGAATGAAACTAAACACACACTTTTACTTTACACCAAACCTGTAGTGCATAGCTTTTGTTCACTTTACATCAACCACCACAACCGCCACCACATCCACCACCACAACCGCCACCACATCCACCACCACAACCACCGCCGCCACTGTCACCACCACCGCCACCGCCGCCGCCACTGCTTAAATTGGTAAGGACAGCAGCAGTAGCTAAACCAGCAGCTGCTCCAGCAAGAATAGTCATTCCTCCATTGTTCTTATTAGGTTGGCCACGTTCAAGATCAGGGTTCCTCTGCGGAGCAGCATTGGGTAAATATGTGGGCTTCGTAATTGTTTTCTTCTTCTTACGACTTCCAAATTTACAAACACAACATAAAATCACTATCGCCGCTATCACAGACCCACAAACTATGAGAACGATGCCATAAGTTTTCATCTTTCCAAAAACTAATTATATCTTTCAACGAATTTCTTGGCCTTTTATATCAAGTGGCCAACACCAAAACACCAAAAACAAAGTCAAAGGAAATGATTGAGTGATGAATAAGTTCAATTAATTAATGGGTATGCATTTAAGATGATTTGAACAAGTCTTGAAAGAACCCAATTAATATTTATACATTTTGGTTGGAGTTTCACTTCAATTTCTAGGAAAAGAAGGGAAGAATCATTACTTGAGAGTGGTTTCCATATATAATCATCTCAATTATAGTTTATAAAATAAAATATTTTATCAATTTAAGCATCTGATTCTCTATTACCATCTCAAAGCTCGATGATTTTATGTTAATTGATCTGGAACTAAAATATTGAGAGGAATTTAATTACAAATTAAAAATATAAAAAATCAATTTGGTCCTCTCTACATTTTTTTAGTCAAATAATATACCGTAAAGATAATGTTGCCTCATAAAAGATGAGGTTGAGAATGTGACCAAAGTCCCACATTGTTTAGATAAACGAGAATATAAGTGAAGATATTCAACTATATCCATTGGTATGAGGCCTTTTTGGGTGAAACCAAATAGCTAAACCATGAGAGTTTATGTCCAAAGTGGACGATATCATACTATTATGGAGATATTTGGAGAGTTGTTTTCCTTATCAACTTTATGGTAGGTTTCAATTATATCTACTCAACTTTGAAAAGTTTTGATTTTCAATTGATGTTTCATTTAGGGATTGGCATCATAATGTGTAAAGATTGAAAGGCAATGTATGTAGTTGTAATATCATTTACAACATCATTAACCTAAATTAATTATTACACAATATTTTTTTAGATGAAATAAGTAAATGGTACGTACAACCATCTCAAATTTTCTATAGTTATGTTCTCTCTAATTTTTAGACATTAGTTGCTATGTCTATCTCTATCCTTAAATTTTAAGGAAAAACATAAATGTTTTCTAATGAACCATTCGAAAGTTCAAAGGGTATTATTATTATTATCAAATTAATGTCATAGTCAAACAATAAAAATAAAGTTTTTCAAAATCAACCTACCCCGGACCAAAGTTTGATGAAGGGTATAATATTGTGTATGATTTAACCTAGAAATAAATAATATCTTCAAATATTACATCATTAGTTTCTTTTATCTAATTTGAATGATACTATGAAGAACAAAAACAATTACAATAATATTCATATATCAAGGATTTCTGTCGAAGTTTCTAATATTTTTCACACACACACACACACATATATATATATATATATATATATTGTGGATGTATTTGTCAAAGTCTATGACCATGTCATGTTCTTCGTAAGAAACTAAGGAATTTCCTCCAAAGAAATTAGCTTGGAATGATGTGTACATGCATGTACATCCTTANGAATTTTGCAAATAAAAAATTAAATAATATGCATATAATTAGCATTTCAAGAGACATCCTGTAGGACAATACTAGAAACAACGAGTCACACGACTCATGAAACCAATGCCAACAACCTTAAACAAATATAACCGATATCAACTTTTCTAACAATTACTTAAAAAATTTTCAATTTTCAATTTTATTATTGTTTTAGGTATTAAATTACAAGTTTAGTTTTCTTGAGAAAACAATAATAATAATAAATTACAAATTTAGTCTTTGAGGCATTGTGTCTATTTGTTTTATGTATCTTCAAAAAGGTCTATTAAATTTCTACTCTCCCAATTTTACTTCAAATATTGTTTACTAAACTTTCAATTTTGTATTTAATAACAGGTCATGACAAATTCACATTTTTTAAAAAATAATTGATCTAAATTGAAATTTTTTGTCTAATGAAACTTTAAACTTTTGTATCTATAGGTTTATGAATTAANAATTTTGCAAATAAAAAATTAAATAATATGCATATAATTAGCATTTCAAGAGACATCCTGTAGGACAATTCTAGAAACAACGAGTCACACGACTCATGAAACCAATGCCAACAACCTTAAACAAATATAACCGATATCAACTTTTCTAACAATTACTTAAAAAATTTTCAATTTTCAATTTTATTATTGTTTTAGGTATTAAATTACAAGTTTAGTTTTCTTGAGAAAACAATAATAATAATAAATTACAAATTTAGTCTTTGAGGCATTGTGTCTATTTGTTTTATGTATCTTCAAAAAGGTCTATTAAATTTCTACTCTCCCAATTTTACTTCAAATATTGTTTACTAAACTTTCAATTTTGTATTTAATAACAGGTCATGACAAATTCACATTTTTTAAAAAATAATTGATCTAAATTGAAATTTTTTGTCTAATGAAACTTTAAACTTTTGTATCTATAGGTTTATGAATTAAAAAAAAAAAAAATTATCATAGACTAAACATGTAATTTTAAAATTTCAAAAATCAAATAGACAAACCCATCAAATTTTATGGACACCTTGATTTTATATATGTAGCTAGTTTGTTTATGCAACTAGGTTCTATATTCTAATTTTTCAAACAATGTAACCATTTTTTGTTTTTTTAAAATAAAATTTCTCCTATACATGCTCAACAATATCGTATATTATTTCTGAGGGAAAAAAATCAGCCAAAGTAAGCTTGAAATAATGTGTAAAATGCACATCCTTTCTTTAAATATTTAAATTTATTATATAATAAAAATAATTGCTTAATAGTTTAGATAAAAAAGACCAAGTCAACCTAAATATTTGAAACCAACCAAGCTAAAATGAGCATAGGTGAATTGGCATATATAATGTTTGTACTATCAACATCAATGTTAGAGATGTTCATTCCCTTCCCTTCTCTATATATTGTCAATAATTTTGCTATCGACTTTTAAAATGATAAATTAAAATTTTATCTTGTTGAACTATGTCGATACATATAATGACAAATTTTCTTTAGATACGAAAATAAAAAAGACAAAAATATATAGAAATTACAATTGTTTTAGTCACCAGAAGTTGAACTATATCTCCGTTTAGAAAAAAAAGAAAAAAAAAATCAGAAGTTAAAGTTTATTCTTTAATATTTTTAGTTCTAACCAATGTGGGTTGAAGATTTAAAAATCCAATCTCAAAAATATAATTTCTTTAAATGATGAGCGATAATCAAATCAACACAGCTCAATTAGCCCTTCCACCATGATTATTAACTCTTAAAAAAATAAATCTTTATTTTTTAAAATGTGCTTGTTGACTGAATATTTTAAATATTCATCTGTCCACACACAATTTCCAACCCCTCTATTTCTAAACAAATAAATTTATTGATTAGTGATGTTTCTACTTAGCGTGTCTTTACCCTCCTAAGAATCACTTCTCCTCTCTAAACCTTCCTTCAATTTAGTCCTTAATTGTTTTTGTTTGTTTTTTTTGCTAACAATTTAGTCTATGTATTTTTAATTTGTTAATAATTTAATCTCTATATTTTATAATTTTGTAACGCATTAGTTCTTATCGTGAAAAATATTCTTAAACTTTAATGAAATTTCTTACGCATGTATAGATTGTTAAATGGATCGAAAATCAAATCTTTTTATAAACGATTAAGATGAAGTTGTTACATAATAAAAGTTAACACTTACTTTTACCAACGTTTTTCATAATAGGGACTAAATTGATACACTTTTTAAAATATAGGGACTAAATTGTTGCCAACTAAAGTTTAGAGACTAGATTGTTACTTTACTGAAAATTTAGGAATTAAAAGTTATTTTTAACTCAAAAAAGAAAAAAAAACACAATTAATAAGTTTAAAGAATTAAAATCTTTGACCTCTTGATCAAAAGTATACGTCGTATGCGAATTTAACTATGCGCATGTTGGGAAATCAAAAGTTAAAGATGTATTTGATAACAAATCTATTTTTCATTTGTTGTGTTTTTAAATATCTTTATGGTCACAGAATAACTTCAATAGCAGTGTTTGAGGTAGCAAATTAAAATAATATTCAGCTTGGTCCTTTTATTTAGTGAGTAATCTATTGTTGTAAGAAAGAAATTCGACATTCCTCTTTGAATATATTTAATTAAATTTATTCTAATTTAAGTAATTGCCTAATAATTTATGAAAAGAAGACCTTGTCAAAGTCATCATTATTTTGACAACCACAAAATAAATTGATATTCTTTGAAGTAAGACAACATCTCTCCCCTTCACTTTCCCAAAGTAAATTGATTTTGAGGCCACTTCTTAACAAGTCTCAATAGCATCTTCACAAGTTGAACCACAAATTATATATATATATATATACATACATACACACATACACATATACACACACCAGAGATCAAAGTTTCAAATAGAATGGAAATTAGAGGTTTTTTGGTTTTCGTAAAAAAAAAATATTGAATCAAGTCAAAATGATGCCTCCAAAATCTAGAAACTTATTCTCCTCAATCAAGAGGTAGCGTTTTTATCTTTGAATTTCATTTTTAATTTTCAATTCTAAATCCTGATTTGCAAGAGCTTAGATGGTGAGAGAGAATATGAATTTTTGTTAGATCTTTCGTTTTTATCCATTCGTTTTCAAATTTAGATTTAAAACATGTAAATCTTAGATTTGGAGGAGTTTATATAGTGTGATGGAGCAGGTTTTTTTTTTTTTTTTTTTTTGTTTGT
>QLSR01000051.1:96029-178818 GCA_031780015.1 Citrullus colocynthis
TTTTTTTTTTTTTTTTTTTTTGTTAGATCTATAATTAGATGAAGATTGATTTAATTTGATTAACGCGGTTTTTAAAAAATATACGTAACCAAATATCCCATGAATACACTACATTGTGCATTAAATGAGACGATGTTGAAGGGGATGTAAAAGTTTTTTTTTTCTACCTGTTGAGGATCTCACTCCTTTCATAGTTCATTGGTTTTGAGATGAAATCTCATGTTATCTTATAGGGGCAGCTACAAATATAGTAAATAATCTCAAAGTATTAGTAGATATAGCTAGCACAATGCAAAACAATTTGCAGATACAATAAAATTTAGATTCAATTATGTCTCTAAGATTTTCTTTCTTTTCTTTTTAGTAATAACTGTAAGGGTGGGTGATTGAATTTCCGACCTCGAGAGAAGGTCATGTTAATTACCATTAAGTTAAGCTCGCTTTATCTCTCAAAGATTTTTTAGTAATACATCAAAAGCACTTCATATTCATTGTAAAATTAACTTAGAACAAGAAATATATATAATTTTAGACACTATTTCTCTAATTACTTCATTTCTTATTTAATCATATTTTAAACTTTGCACGTGTCTTTCAACTAGTAGTAATAAGAAATAGAAAACGAGACACATGAAATAAGAAATGTCAACACCACCCAAATAGGCTCTAATACAGTAGTTTTGTTAACTTTATAGTAGAGAAGAAACGCACACAAATATTGGTGTGATAATCTGTCGAAATCAATTGTCACCGCCACAGCCACAGTCAAGGCCGGTACCGTCGCCGGCGGCCGCCGCGGCTTCAGTAGCCAGAATAAGCATTCCACCTTGTTTGGTTTTGATGAGAGGGTTGTCCGAGTTCAACATCTTTCTCCTTTTGACGGATTTCATATGGTGAACCTGGCTAGGCTACTGTAGCACTACAGCTTAACATAATTATACCATAAACTTTCATCTTTAATGTTAATTAATAATTAGGCCTCTCAAATTTCTCTAATTTTGCTTTATTACCAATAATATTTATGGTCAACCTGATGAGTAAAAAAATTCCTGTGTCGTTTGACTTTTTCTTTTTTCTTTTTGGGTGTAGAAGGAAACCACCTTGAAGTTTCGTATCTCTTGATTGGAAAGAAATTAAGCAGTAAATTAGTCAAATGTTGTTCTCTCTCTCTCTCTCTCTCTCTCTTAATGAGAATATAATGTTTTTAAATTTTCTAGAGGAGATTATAATAATCTTTTAGCGGCAAAGGAAGCTATTAATGTCTTAATTAATTGTGTAACTTAGATTCCATTTAGTAATTATTTAGTTTTTTTTATAAAAAAAAAAATCTATCCACCTTCCACAAGTATTTTAAAACACTTAGCCAAATTTTGAAAACACTAAAAAAAAATCTTGTTTTTGATTTTAGAATTTGACTAAAAATAAGAAAGGTGAGAACATATTATAGAATTTAAAAGAAAACAAGCATAAATACCATAAATAGAAAATTAAAAACAAAATAGTTGTAAACCAAACCTTAACAAATTATTTTGTATTTCTTTTCATATTTTAATGAAAGAATTTAATGGTAGATTTTTGTGGATGATATCTCCAGTATAAAATTTAGGTTAAATATATCGTTTGGTCAACAAGTTTATACCATTTTTTTCATTAGAAAACTCAGTGAATAATGCCTAGTACAGGTGTGTAGAAGTCGGTCAGAGTTGGTTTTTTGACCAACCTGTCACCGAACCAGCTATGGTCAGTTTAATCAATGTTCAAACCGATTTCGACCATCAAGGAGTAAAAATCGGCTTTCGGTTGATCTGTCAGTTTAGGTAACGTCAGTTTGAAATTTTTCCAAATCGACACTGACAATCCGCATTTGGTTCGGTCGATTTTGGTTGGTCGGCTCGGTTTTTCGATCTATCATGTTCACCCCTAGTGCCTAGAAAAGAAAAAAGAGAAGGAAAAAAAAACTTGGTGTTATCTGAAATTTCTATTCGGATAACATGAGGCAGGTAGATTTTTTTATAAAATAAAAAATAAATAAAAATAATCTTGGAAAAGATAGAAGAGAGAAAAATATAATATAAAAATAAATATATTTTAAATTAAAAAAACAGTGTCACATCTTTGGTTAACTACAATGACAAAAACGGATAACAACTAAAGTACTAATCCTTTTTTGGGAAGACCTTCTAATCTTAGGTTGATGTCATTTGAGTTATGCTCATTCCCGCATTGCTTATCTAAATTCTACAAACTTTTGAGAGCTTATTCCAACTTTTTTAGCAAGTTTGAGCTTTCAATTTCTTTTTTTTTTTTTTTTCCTTTTTCTTTTTTAGTCTAATGACGGATTTTACTTAAGAATTTTTTCTTACTAATTTGTGACTTAGATTTGAACATCAAAAAACATCTACTCTCGAGAAAGTTTTTCATCTTATTTTCATTTTTAAAACTTGAAAGAGTTGTTCTTGAACAGTTGTAACAATTTGAACCTCACTTGTGAAAAAAATAGGGTTTGCTTTGGATCCTAAAAAAATAGCAGTGTTGAATGTTTACTTTCAATTTTGAGATGGAGTTGCCTCTTTTCTTGCCACAACAAATGTGGTATGAAAAATCAAATTTTCAACGGAACAAAAAATATATATATTTTGTAACCCTTCCACTATAACCAGGGAATAAGGGTATAAAAAGCCTATTTTAAAGGTCTAAAATAGCAATTGACCCAATTTTTTTAAAAAAAAAAATTTAAATAAGATGATGTCATGACCACGTGAAATTATGGTATTGCCCTTTTTGATTTTTTTTTTTTTTTTTTTCTTTTTTCTCCTCTAGCGACTCCCTTTCTCTCTCTCTCTCTTTTTCGTTTTTCTCTTCTTCTCCCTCTCTTTTTTTCTTTTTTCCCTCTCTTTTTTTCTTTTTTCTCTTCTTCTCCAGAACTCCCTCTCTTTTTTTCTTTTCTTCTTCTTTTCCGACTTCGTTCCACCGTAACAAGTCTAACTCCAGTGAACGAGAACAAGAGAGAGCAAGAGTAAGAGCAAAAGAGATGAGAGTGATTGTGAGAGTAAGAAAAAGAAGAGAGAGCGAAAGCAAGAGCAAGATCAACTTTTTTACGTCCACAAGTGCACTAGTTCATTTTGGTAATTTCATCTAAATTTAACGCTAGCAAAGGATCATTTAGCATTTAAATACAGGTCATTTAGCATTTTCGGTCCAATTTTTTAGTTATTCATACAAATTTCCCTATAACAATCACCTTAATTTAATACATACTTTTTTGTTTTCATACTCAATGTACACCATCTAAACAGACTAAAAAGTAAACTTAACTCAACGATATTTGACATGAGCTCCTTAGTTAAAGTCTAAAGTTGAATCCATATCCCCTCACTTGTTATATTTATAATAATAATTATAAGATCCAAATCATGTCTGGATATATTAGTACTTTCATCCAATGGTTCCTTTTTCTCGGCATTTTGGAAATTAAATTTTTTCAATAACTCTGGTAATTGTTAGAGTGTAAATCTGAGATAAAAGTTTGGAAGAAAAAAAATTCAAATAGAATTAAAAAAACAAAAAAAAAACAAAAAAACAAAACAAAACAAACAAACAAAAAATGGTGTAAGAAATATACATAAATATATACAAAATAGCATGAAGCATAGTACTTCTTGTCATGATATATTGAGCGGAGAACTTTCTCCTTCCTCAGGATTCTCGAGAGCCATAATATGTTTCTTGAAAGAATGTGCTGCTTCTTCCCTTTCCTCAAGCCGCCCCAATTTGTCGAATACCATTGCCATTAAATAGAATGCTTCAGCTGCCATTTCATGATACTGACATACAGAGAAACAGATTCTTCTGATCAATAACAGACCTATAGAATAGCTTTAAATACTATTGTTGTCCTTGTATAATTTCGACTTTTGTTCAATTTGGTCCCTATACTTTAAAATTTTGTTCAATTTTTTTTTTGTACTTTCCATGTGTCCATTTTGATCATTGTACTGAGAACATTTTGGTTCCTAGTCGCAAAATTTGAACATAAAATTTAGTTGTTAAAAATAAAGAGCTAAAAATGAAAATTAAGAGACCACAATTGATATATGTTTTAAAGTAGAGAAACTAAAATATATTTTGAATGTAACGCCCTAGCCCAGCTGTTTTAAAGTAAAGGGACTAAAAGAAGATGTATTTTTGGCACATCCAGGAGGAGCGACAAAAGACAAAAATTCGATCAAGAAATTTGCAAGAGGTCAAGCTGTTTTTCTTCATAGTTGAAACTCTAATGGAATTAGTTGCAATTAAGAACATACCTCCAACAACTGAAGCTCTTCTGACGCTTGCTTCAGAGAATCCAGCACAACGTCCGGATCTTCAGAAACTGTTCATGATGAAATTCAACAAGAACGAAGTTCATTTTTTCTGAATATTCAAGAGTTATAATGCGGGAAGTTCCAAATTCAAATATCTAAAGTGTTTAAACTGTCTAACACATTAAAAATGTCAAAGATTTAAGTCCTATTTGTTAACCATTTAGCTTTTGAGTTTTAGTATTTAAAAATTAAATCTATAAACACCTCCTCTTCCACTCCTAAATTTCTTATTTTGTTATCTACTTTCTACTAATGTATTTAAAAACCAAGTCAAGTTTTGAAAACTAAAAAAATAATTTTTAAAAACTTGTTTTTTGTGTTTAGAATTTGGCTAAGAATTCAACTCTTTTACTTAAGAAGATAAAAACCATGATAAGAAATTTGAGGTGAAATAGGCTTAATTTTCAAAAACCAAAAACCAAAAATCAAATGGTTAGCCAGAGGGGTCTTAAATAAGCAACTGACTTGTAACCTCTATTGAGCATTATCCACTAAGAGATTTAGCCACATCAAACAAAAATGCTTTTATTAATAAAACTGCACAGTTGAAATATATTCTTTCTGATTTTAAGTGGTTCATACAATATTCACTCCTTTCTGTCACTATTTTCACCGAAAATATGTTTCCTATAATTATAAAAGTCTGATTCTATAAGGGGAAAAAGAAATATTGCAGGTAAGAATTTCATAAGAAGGATCGCAACCATGTCTGGAGTACCTGAAAAGCTTGGACTACAGAGGTAGCATTTCACTTCCGCTATAAAAGCACGAGCTCGGAGCTCCAGACCTCCATGACCAAGAATCATTGGGAATGCTCCATGTAAAAGATTCAAAGCCCTTTTCGAATGGCTAGGTCCAAGGGACAGCCATAACTCAGCAATTGTCAGAGTGGCTGATGCTTTTAGAAGATCAAGGTTAAATGACTGGCAAAAGGAAAGGCTTGCCAAAGCATAAGGAAGACCTAGAACAGCATTGCCTGATTTCTGGAGGGAGGGGGGCCAATAAGGACTTTAAGACTGGAGGCTTACGAAAGGAAAATAAATGTACATGAAACAGAAAATAGTAAAATTTGTTTTCTTATCCCAAAAAGGTAATTAGCAAGCAATTTGAAGATGCATTACAAATAAAATATCTTCTTAGCGAGCTATCAAGGAACCTTTTCTTTTTTTTTTTTAATTTGCTTCATTCCTTTTCCAGTTTTTTACTACATGAGTCATGAGACAACCTAATCAAACAGGCAAGAAGGACGAGTGACTCACATAAAAAACACATATCTTTAGCCAACATAGACCTTGGTTCCCGTTTCCTACATTATATCTTTAAGTTTACCTTGTGTATTTCAGCCAGCAAAAGAAGAACCGAAGCATTCTGGACCTGTAGATTATATTTATAACACAAACAGAAAAGGGAGTGTGCTACACGTGCTGCCTGCAAAAATAATAACAATAATAGTCACTTGTAAGGAGATTTAGGGAGAAAAAAATCAAGAAATTGAGAGAGATGTTATAGAAAAATTGCGCTACTGCATTTCCAAACAATTGGATTATTTTTTCCATATTAGTTTCCCCAATACAAAACAATAGAATTGATGAGAAAAAAATCACAAATAGAGGATGTTCATGAGCAGCCAAAATGAATGATGACATAAAGACAACTAAAAAGCAAATGAAAAACATGTCTCACTGACTCTGGTCCAAGGCTTTGCTTGCATGTAAACCTTAGTTTCACACCCATTTGTTAGGGTTGACCCATGTTCCAGCATGTATATTATTTCAATAAATGTTAATACCTTAGTTACAAAGCTCAGTTATTTGATCTTTACTGTAAGTATATGTCAAATTAGCTTAGGGTTCTGTGTTTGTGATATATTCGATTTTGATTGATGTAATAACATTGAATATTTTTTTCAAAGTACACAAGGAAGTTTACGAAAGGCCTAACGATAGCATATTGGAGAGTGTCCTCAGGCTTGGTTCAATGGATTAGATTTATGATCTCTCCCATCAAGTGGTCACATGAGTTATTTTAGTTCTCCACGAAATACTCTAAACGGGAGTTTTCTAAGAAGAGATAATGACAAACATATTGCTTGGACATGGGATGGATATATTATGAGCTTTTCCTTCTAGGCACATGAGGTTTTCCAAAAATTAAATCTCCACGACATAAAGCCACGCCTGGTGCTCTTGATCTTAAACCTACGTTAATATATAAGATTATGTTACACCTTCTATCAACTATAGCTTTTAAAGAAATTGGTTGCGCTCATCCCAAAATGAGGTCTCCTGAACTTGATTGCCAGTGGGAACAAACTAAATTACCAGATCCCATTCTGCATACAGGAAACACTAAAAATATTAGAATTAAAATGGACATTACTTCAGTCATCAACTCGATGAACTAGATCTTTGTTCTCTTTTCATCTGTCTTACCTGGTAATTCTAGAAGATCATGTACTAGTTCCAACTCACTTTTACATGCAACAAAATAATATGATATGTTCCCACAATATGATGAAACAGAACTATTCTACACATCCAAACATGAAAGCATCAGCTTAGTTTTAATAAGTTATAACCTCGCTGAACTGGTTTGCTGCAAGTAATGTCCGAGCATGACAAAAACTGGCCTCTGTCTTCAGGTCCAAATCCACACCAGTAACAGACGAGGCCAAAACTCCAAGTTCATTACAAGCCTGCTGGGCAAGCTTCAAACAACCTCTGATGGAAGGACACGAAAAACTTAGCAAAGGTAATAAGCAAACCGTAAGTATTCATCACATCAATAGAGATTACCTGTGTAGAGCATGCGCATGAATGAGCTGTAACTTTAATAGTAAAATTCTTGACTTCGAAAGAGATAAAAACCTCTCTTCTGCTACTTTAAGTGCAGTAAAGGCCTCTGTTAAAGGAAAAGCAGAGCGATAAATCATGACAACCATAGTTCAAGCTATGTGCATGTTCAAGTGTCAGTTTGTTCGTTCATGTGCAATCACAAAGTGGGAGCGATCAGGTATACAGCAAGAAAGGAACACCCCCCCCCCCCCCAAAAAAAATAAATAAATAAATAAATTACAACTAGACCTTCCAAACTAAATTAACTACAAGAATGCCCTCTGATTGGGTGGATGATTGGCTCTTCACAGCCCTCGACAGTTGAAATTTGAAAGGAAAAGCTACTTGGGGTGTGGCGATTTGGGCCACAATTTGGGGTCATTGGCTTGAAACTAGTAGAAGAGTTTTTTAAGATAAACCTACTTCTTGTACTATTTTTTGGAGTTTTGTACAACTCACTTCTGCTTGGTGGTGTAAAAGCTATAGCAATTTGTTTTGTGATTATCCTGATTACCCTATTTCTTTGATTCTTCTGAATTTGAAGGCATCCTTGTAAGTAATCCTCTTCGGGAGGGGAAGCTCATTACTCGACCCATAGGTTGTTCTTTTTGTTGGAAAATATATTTTTCTTGTCTCTTATAAAAGACTAAATAAATAAAAGGGATGTTTTAAAAAATAGAAAAACGGTTGAAAATAATTAAATATCAAAATTTTTACTTTCTATCTATGATAGACCATAATAAACTCAGATAGACACCTATTACTTTACCAGATAAATACGGATAGATGTCTATCTGGGTCTATCAAAGATAGAAAGTAAAATCTTTCTATATTTGTAAATAGTTTGATATTTTTTTCTATTTATAATAGTTTTCCTAAATAAAAAAGTGGAGCAATTACCAAAAAAAAAAAAAAGAAAAGAAAAAGGAGCTTGTGTTGGCTACCCCAACTGGAGGACGTAAATTGTACATGTTATATCGACAATTACAAACAGAGAGATTGAAGCAACCAATCTCAAACATGTATATAACAAGGTTGACAGCCCGGCTTATCTGTTGGAGTTTAATGTTGCTTTCTTCTCCTCAATGAACTAGTTCTATCTTAATGGTTAACACAATCTAAAAGGATTAAAATGTTGAAGAAACATCCTATCAGGATCCGGTGCTACACAGAAAGTACCCACTTTCATGTAATTTAGTAGCGGAAATTTCACATGCAAAAAACAAAGGTAAAGGAAACGCTGGAACATCTTCCAAAATGTTATTTATTTTACAGAACTCCTTGACAACAAAAGGAGTGATGAAAGCCAGAATACATAAAGTAAGCAGCATAGAAAAGAATAATTAATAACAAAATATAACAATCATGAAATTAATAACTGATGAAATGACAGGTGGCTAAGCTACCTCGCCAACATAATAGTAACTTGATGCCATATTACGGGTAGAGAAATAGTAAACGAAATGTGTCATTGAAGCATTCTCCCTGACCTTTGTATCCTTTAAAAATTGCCAAATGTTGTATGAGTTTCACGTACGCTAATGATGCATCAGATGAACTGTATGCCGCCATAAAAGAAACAAAAGCTCTAAGATTAGTCTAGAAAAATTTAGAATATCTTGAGATATTCGATACTAAAAAATACCTCAATAAGTTAGAAAGTACCTTGATGCGTCTGCAAAACAAGTTGCATAAAGAATGGCATTTATTCGTGCAAGGGGAGCACTGAAATGGCCAGGGAAGAAAAATGGTCAGGCAGCAAAACAAGTGCAAGCTGAATTATTATTTCGAGGGATCGGGAATCAAACAGGGAGAAAAAACTTAAAATAACATATGGATAGCTTAAGTTAGACTCCAATTACAAACAGTAGTCAAAAATAAAAGTACAAGAGCAGAGATAATATTCTCACTTTAGCAACTTGATCTACAGGACTAGAACATGCAAGTCCGTGTAGTAAATATAATTGAGTGGCTAATGAAAAAAAAACATGAAATAACTCACAGCAGAAAAGACATTTTACAGTAAAGCAATTGCCCCATTGTTTACTAGATGAACATACAGGTGTAGTACAAGTACAAAACAAAGAATTCTATGGCATCCTCTTTGAGATGAAATTTTATGTCCAATAACAACTAAACTACAAGATATTTGGTTAGTTTAGTTGTTCATATTAAATTGTCCAAAAATATATACCTACACACGCGCACACACAAAAACATACTACAAGACAAAGAGACCCTTGTTAAGATCACCTGCCATATATCTCAAACGCAGTTGCTCGTAGCAAGTACGAAGAGCCTAATAACTGTAAGACAGATCCAGGAATTGACGTGGGTTGTGCAAAAAATGGTAATTCACTGGAGTTATCCCCGGATTCATTGTCGCTAGACAATACATGTGAACCCACAGACTTTTGTAAATTCTTAAGCCATGCAGTGCTAAAGGATCCATCTGTCGTCTTTGTAGAACTTTCAGTGCCATATTGACAAATTAAATGAGTACTCAACCTTAGCTCCTGTCAGAATTAAATGCAAGCATCAAAATAAAACAGAAAATAGTATATCCCTAAATAGATATAGATACACATGCACACATAAATCTACAATGAAGATAATACTTTTTTCCCATTGGAAAAGTAAAGCAAAAAATGAAAATAATAATTTCAACAAAGTATCTAATAATGGAAACAGTGAAAGATAATCATCCTGTTCGCCATTACCTTACAGACACTTATTGGAGAAGTTCTAAGCTTTGCAGAAGCTCTGGGACCAAATGACAGAAGAGGTCTTTGCACGTGCTGCAAATAATTTACAACCCGTCAATAATTAATGAACAAAGAGATTTCCCTACTCTCTAAGTACGTTCAACATGCAGTTAAAATTTCCAGTGCAATCAAGCACTGATTTTTTTCAGTCACGACAGCATTCAGTTGCTGTGAGTCGGAAAAAACACTCCCCACCAGCAATCAAGAAACTAAAGCATGTGGACTTAACAGTAGCCAACAAACAATTAAATAGGATGTCCCGTCTTTCTTCCTGCATAAATATAATACATAAAAGAGTACTACAATATTGCGTGCATTAAACTAAACAGTGAGGTTATGAATAAATCGTCTATAAATATTTGCACGAGGGAAAAAAAAAACTCAATTTCTTGACCACTGACAGATAAAGCTGTCGACACCATGCCAAGTTAAAATCAACAACTTGCGTGATGTTCCTATAAATTGTCTATGAATATTTGCATGAATAATTTGCGTGATGTTCCTATCAATCATTGGCTTGGTTTAGATACAGATATGCAACACCATGCCAAGTTAAAATCAACAACTTACCCCAATAACTAATGAACCAATTTAAAAAAAAAAAAAAAAGAATAATTTGTATTAATAAATTTCTTCTAAAAGGAGCCATTTGGGATGTTTGGAGTTTTACAGTAAGGGTAGAGAAAGATATATGGATCATCAGTCGATTTGAGACCACTTCTTCGGTGCGTTTGGCCTTCAAACAGCTCATCACAATTCGTTTAGTGCTGTGATTAAGGAGCTCCTCCTCCATCTACCGGTTTAGGAGAAAGGGAGTTTTTTTATGTAAACCAAGGGGTGTGCTTTGTTGTAGGGTACTTGGGAAGAAAGAAATAAACAAGTTTTTTTAGGGATCGAGAGGGAGTCTTTTGATGTTTGGTCCCATGTGAGATTTAATGTCTCCCTGTGGACATCGATGATGAGTTTCTTTTGTACTTTTTTGCTCGGTCTTATTTTGCTTGATTGGAGTCCCTTTCTTCAGGGTGCTCCTTTTTGTGGGTCTTTTTTTATGTCCTTGTATTGTTTTATTATTTTTTCAATGAAAGTTGATCTTTAATCAAACTTATTCATCATCGAAAAAGTTAGGAAAATTTAGTATGCCGATGCACTAGGGGGTATTAGGGTATTTTACCAAGAAATTTTCAATTAAAAAACTGGGGAAAGATATTTTTCTTTTTTGTCTTGACATATACATTTTGTACATAATTTCTAAAAGATAATACATTCAAAGTGAATTGCACAGCAAAACTATTGGTATATAAATAGTCACTTTAAAGACAAAAACACATGAAAGTAGAAAAATATGCATATATTTATGTTTCTATTAGGCCTCCACTTATACATACTTATGGCAGGAGGGGTAAAAAAGGGAATTCACCCATTTAGTAGGATTATGCTTGGGTTGGACTATTTATAGTATTATACGATGTATTTTGGGGCATGTTTATTTTGGAGATATTACTGTGTACTTTGGGAGAGTTTCACCCTCTCAAATGGTGGTGTGTATTTTGGTTACTAATATTTCAGTGAAGTAGTGATTCTCCTTGAAGGGAATCCGTACAGTTTCCTACTTGTTAAAAACATTAATTAAAATCTAGTTCTCTGTATCATTACGTCTAACATGTTTTCCCATCAGATTAGATGAATATTCAAGAAACACAGGTATGTTTCTGAAAAAAAATATATTTAGTGGAATCAAATTTGCATAATTAAAGATTAAAATTTTTTTCCATCGTACAAAAAAAGGGGGGGTCATTTATGGTATGAAATTACAAAAGAAGAGGAGTTTCAAAAGACATTTTCAATTGGGAAGGAGCTCTAGTGGTGAGACATTTAAACTAAGTCACAACCATATTAACTATAGCATCAAAAAAATCCATAAAAGGAGGAGTTCTTCATCTTGTTCTTGTTCTATAGGAAACAGAGGTGTATATATTCATCGAAAGAACCAAAAAGAACAGCCCAGAGAGTTGAGGAAACCCCTTCCCACAAAACTAATAAAGGAGAGCCCTCCAACCGTTAATAATCATTCGAAGACTTCAATTACAAATGAATTTGGTGTAATTTGTGCACCACCAAGAGGCTCTTTGAACAAAAGCCCAAAAAGAATAAGCAACAAAAAAACAAACTTATCTTCGAATATCTTGCTATTTCTTTCCACCCAAAAGCACCACAAAAGAGCACGGGTAGCACGTCTCCATGGGATTTTTCCTTTGCCATAAAAGCTCCCACCATGAAGACCTTCCAACATCTGGGGAGTTTTTTATCTTGAAAAAATCCTTATGCTTCTTTCATGCTATAAATTCCAACAGAAGGCTCTTATGAAATTCGCCCAAATCATCTTCTTCTCCTTTTAGAAGGGGGGCCCACCAAGGGTGTATGAGAGGAGGACATTAGGGTCTTTCGGGAAGACAGCTTGACAATTGAACATAGAAAGAATGTGGTTCCAAAAGGATCTTGCCAATAAGTGACTTTGAGATTGAGAATGCTTTTGCACATAGAACACCAATGTGGAGACAAAACCATACGAGGCAATCTTCTTTGAAACTCTTCATGAGTATTAATGGCTTTGTGTGATAGCTCCCCTAGGAAGAACTTTATCTTTTTTGGATAATGTCCTTTCCAAATCAATTCATAAAGAGGCAAAGCAGAAAGTGATAGGGGTGACAATATCACGCAGGAGAGAACTATTGGAGAAGATACCATTTGGTTTTAGATTCCATAATCCTTTGTCAAGACTACGGGATAAGGAGATTGTAGACAGGCATTGAATAAGGGCTTCCGAATTCATCAATTTCTGAATCTCTTTGATTTCTTCTCAATCTCAAATTTCAGTAGCCCATCCCACAAATGTTGGGAATCTACTCGTACAAAAATAACTTCTAGGAAACAACTCTAAGACTATTTTCTTTATCTTTCAGAATTCCTACAGTGTGGTTGCAAGCATAAAGAAGATAACACAATTTAGTCAGTTTGGCTAAGTAGGGCATCAATTCAGTTTATGTAGAACTGACACTTTAGTTATTTGGTTTGGGTCACCATCATGGGTTGGCGTAGTGGTAAAAAATGAGACATAGTCTCATAAATGACTAAGAGGTCAAGAGTTCAATCTATGGTGCCACCTACCTAGGAATTAATTTCCTATGAGTTTCCTTGACACCCAAATGTTGTAGGGTCAGGCGGGTTGTTCCATGAGATTAGTCAAGGTGCGCATAAGCTGGCCCAGACACTCACGGATATCGGGAAAAAAAAAAAAAAAAAAGGTTATTTGGTTTGGGTCGGTTTTTTGTTGTCTTGGTTAAAGTGGTTTCAGTTGGTTTAACTGGATTTTAGGGTGGTTCTTTTGGTTTTTGAAAGTCATAAAGGCGGAAACATGAGGTGAACTGGTAATACAAAATCACCAATCTTCATGGGAGAAAACAATACGCACGCCAAGTGTACAAAGTAAACATACATAAACGGGAAGATTCTACAAAATGCAGAGTTGTACCCATATTTACCATCAAATGAAATTTAGCCATAGCAAGATGGTTGGAGGCTACTAATCGTTTCAACTTCAAACTTTCTGCTCTTCTTAGAGACTCCGTCAAAAGCACAAACAACTGTTGCTGGACAGATAGTGAAATTCCCATGCTCATTAAAGGTGAATAGGATGACCCGAGTATACCACTAGTGCGTGAGAAACCACTTTCAGATAACAAGTTCCCTATAGCTGCTAAGGTATACGCAAGGCAAGTATCGTTGCTTTGCTGCAAAGAATATTGATAAAAATGAATCAATCGTAAAAAAATCAAATTCCAAGTCTGGCTATGATCATGGATTTTAATATCTATCTCAGATAGAGCAGTTAAAGATTAAGATAATGACTCCAAAATCATATAAGAAAATGCATTAGAGCTCCAAGTCCATTTTCCTCCTTATTAGTACTTAGAGAATTATAAATGCATATGAAATTTACCTGTTGCGATACATGGACTGCTTCAGTCAAAACCTGACCATTATCCAAAAACAGAATGAAGAACGATTAATTAATTAGAGCAACAAGAAATTTTCATTTGCCAAAATTCTAGCCTCGTGAGAAGAGAACTGAATACTGGCAGTTGGTATTAAAGAGAAACTGACCTCTAAAGCTTGTTTTGGATGTCCAAAGTGAACATGCATCATCCCTAAACATAACAAAGCAATTTCGTATCTTCCAAAGCTGTTGCAGCCAGATCCAGGAGGAACAAAATCAAATCCTTCAGTCCCTGCACTTTTGTGGCACAAGTCGAGGGGAAATAATAAGGAAAAAGTTCAGATGTAGTTAAGACCTTACTTGAACAAGATTTGTTCTAAAGGTTGTACAACTGTGTCGGCAGTTCTAAGTAACAAATGTTGTTTGATACATCATCCACCCCCACCCCCCAACACACTCACACACATATATTGCACCCTTTTTAATAGTTGAAACTCCGTCACATGTATAACTTTCTCCCCAATCCCCCAGATTTCATTCTGACAGATGACAGTATGTCTAAAGGCAAGAAAAGATAACAGAAGAGAAATGTGAAAGAAAATGTTCATTTCGTCAGATTTAAAAATACATTATATCTCTTCATTCAGAGATAAAGTGGTCATATTGGCTGGGGAAATCACCAACCAACATATGAAAGGAAAAGGCATAGTTAGTCACTTACCTATAGTCAAAATAGCGGTGAACATTTTCCAAAGCAGAAAAATAATCATCATGGTAAAGGGTGTTCAAATAACGCAAAAAGTGAACCTGCATCACCGCAACAAAGAGATAAATATGGCAATTGAAATGTTAAACGAAATCTAATAGAATAAATAATCGTGAACATAATAGGAAAAAGATCCAATTACTCGATGAAGTTCAGGTGCCATTTTTTGGAGCTGTTTAAGAACCACTTCAAAAGCATTTAGAGAAAATAAGCTTCCAACCCTGTACCAATTCCTAAGAATTGATTAGTGTTATAGCAAGGAACAACATTTTCTGGGTTGATTGAGCATATATACTCTTACTTTTCAATTTTTTCAGCTTGTGCATCTAAGTAGCCTTGCATCTGCCAATTTGTCCTCAAGAATGCGCTACCACTGGGATCAATGTCTCTAGAGGTATTGGAAAGAGAGTGGGAGTAGGAATAAGTTTCTTTAGCTTTACTAGTACTTTTGCACTTTCGGTAAGATGGAACATCAACATCTGTACTTTTGACAAATACAAATCAATAACTATGATAAGTGTCTTAAATTATTTAATTCTATGGGAAAATTGAGGAATTTCAAAAATTAGTAGCAAGTTACAAAAGATTGTGATAGAGTTGGTGCATCTCAGATTAAGTTTAAGTATGCAAGGAAGCTCAAGGGGGTCTGCCGACCCTAAGTTATGTTATGCGGCTATTTAGATGATGATATAAGCACTGAGTCTCAGACCAGATCTCCTTAGATTGTTAACCAAGGTTATACGTTTTAAACTTTTGGAAATACTTTTGAGAACAAATGTTTTTTTTTTTTTTTTCTATAATGAGAAATGGAGATATATCAAAGAAAACGAGAATACAAAAAGAGCCAGGAGATGAGATATACCCACCACACCAAGGGTTTACAAGAAGCCTTTCCAATTGGTGTACAATTGGTGTAAATTTTAGCTAAAAGATAACAATAAGAGGGACTTGGCAAGAAGACACTGAGAGGAAACAAAAAAAATTCCCAGCTTGTCTCTTCTCCATTGAAGATTTTAGCATTCCTTTCAAACCAAACCCTCCAAAAAATAGCTTTCCCAACATTAGACCATAAGATACCAGTTTATCTTTGAAGGGACCACCAGCAATAAGCTGGAACATGGAAGAAGGCATCAGCACTGTTCTTGAGAAGGCCCAACAAATATTGACGGACTTGAGGAGTTTAGCTCAGCAACTAGAAGGAAAGAAATACCCAAAAAAGAGATGGCCTTGATTTTCCTCCCCATCTTTACACATGACACACCAGCTAGAAGAGGGAGCCATATAAGTCTTCTTTTCTACAACTTACAGCATCAATTCAACTTCGGAGAGAAAAAAAAATCCACAGGAAAACCTCACTTAGTTTACACATGACCCACCAGCTTGGCCAAGAGCTTAGGGACCAAAGAGCTTACATGGAAAATTCCACGTCCTTCAAGCAGCCAAATCTTCTTGTCTTCTCTGTCATTGACAATAAGGGAACAGAGGAGGTTAGGCAAGGTGCACTCCTCAATTTCAGCATCTACCAAGTTTCTTCTAAACTGGAGATTCCAACCATTCAAAGAGGCTAACCAGCATTGCCTTATAATTGCTTCTTTAAACTTGGCAACTCTAAATAGTCTTGGAAAGGCCACGCTAGCTGGGAAATTTGAAAGCCAATTCTCTTCCAAAAAGGAATTTTATCACCATGGCCAACTTCAATCTTATGCCACCTTTCAGCAACAAGGCAAATCTTGACAATGAAGACTTAAGGACCTTGGAATTTACGAAGCCACCTTTAGGTAACAGGGGCTATATAAGCTTCCTTCAAAGGGAACTCTTTTCATTCATGAACCACTAACCACATTTTGCAAGGAGGCTGTGTCTCTAGCTTTAAGATTACCAGCTCCTAAACGCCCTTCCGAAATAGGCATAGAAGAACTATCCCATTTCCCAAAGTGGGATCCCACTTCAAGTTTAGCTCCTTCCACAAGAATTCTCTAATGAACCTCTCAAGATTTTTTCACAACCTTTTCCGGGCATTTAAAAACAAATAAATAATAGAGGGGGATACTTGAGAGAACTGCATTGGTAAGAGTTAACCTCCCTCTTCCTTGAGGGAAAATGTTGAGAACATATCAAAAAGAATTAAATTTATCATAAGCTGGCAACTTAGGATTAGGTCTTGTGGTCTTTTAATATGTAATATGTTAACCAAACAAGCAATACTAAGTTCAAATCCTTGCCGCACAATAACCTTCCTTGTTCTGTTTTGTTGTTTCACATTTCGATTCTCTAGATAACGTGTTTTAAATTAGACTAAATTGTTACATATATCCTAACCCAACCGCTCACTAACTTTAAATTGGTCAAGACATAGAGCTCAGGTTGAGGCTATAATTACAAAAAGGAATTAAGAGAGCATACCATAGAGAAGCTAAAATTTTAAAGAAAAGTCCAAGTTGTTCCCGATGAAACTTTTCCCTTTTTCATCTAAAACTTAACTATTTCCTCCCAAACCAATTTTGTTATAGCACTGATGGAACTCATTCCCCACTATAATACAAAGGAATTAATGAGTGGAAACAAAAAACGATATATAGATTTTAAGCTCTCAAGAAAACTAATCAAATGGTATAAAAAAAAAAAATGCTTGTGATCATTTATTGTGCATGTGGTTTATTTAATTATCCAAGTTGTTTGTCATCTAAAGAGCCAACGAGTAAACATGTGCTTGTACCTTCAACCAATCCAGAAAGTGCTTCGGGCATATGAAAATGAAAAGGGATGCTCTGGGTGGTCCTTTTTCTTGCTTCAATTTCTTCACTCACCTTTTCAAAAACAAGATTCTCCAGGTCCATACTTTCATATTCTGGCAATGTCTCCGAATCATTCCTAGTATCATCTAATTCAGATGCTCCATAAGGACAACTTGAAAGAGTTTCTTTGCAATACATTCCTATATTTGTGAGAAGATGGCAAACACCCTGCATTGAATTTTCAGAATTGACCATCCAACTTGTAAAGCAACATTACATCCCAAGTTCAATATTTTTCGATATCCAACGAAATTAATATTTGAATGCTGGAGATATTGAGTAACAAAAATGTTATTTTAAAAAGATGACGATGAAGAAGAAGAAGAAGAAGAAGTTGTTTTATCCATTTGCTCCATTGCTCCTATTCCACGCTGGAAATAACTACCGATACATTAAACCAGTTTCCAAAACATTCACAAGGGAAGGGGCGTACTAACTATTAAGACAGCAAGTAAACTATAGTACCTCAAATGATAATACATTGAAAGCAAGAACACAGCGACGAAGGAACATTCCTAAGTTGCTGTTGGGGTCCAAAATAATCTGGTCATCTTCCACGACCCCTGAATCTGGACCTCCAAGGATTCCTGGATATATCAACATTTAACTACATTAGTGAGATGCAAGGTTGGTGAAATTGAGAAAACAGGAGAAAGTAACTACATCATACAGTGTAAGAAAGTAATATTGCACATACATTAGAACTTAAGGAAGACAAATAGAAAGTTTGATGAGAAATGAGTGAGGGTTGAAGGTAGACAACAATATGGATTTCCAGAACTAACCTCGCATCTCACTAAAGAAGTTAAACAAATCATCGGGGGAGGCTAGAGATGACAGCCTACTTGTTAAGTGATCAATCAACCAATGATCCAGTAACCCACCAACTTCCCTCAATTGATTTATGAGCTCTTCAAGTTTGGGTTCCAAAATGTCGTCACAAGACTGGATAACAAAACATGACATACATAACATCTAAAAAAAGCATTTATAATACCGGTAACAAGCATTTACTGGAAATATGAGCATGTTTATGAAGGTAAGGACAAAGATTTGCAGAGGTTAATGTCGGCACTAGTAAAGTACCTTAGTGAGAGCCAACAAGAACAGACCAAGACGATTATGCTGAGCCACGGAGGAAAAAGGAAATGGTACTGAGATTTGAGCCGGCGGAGCATAAATTTGAAGTAGTATGCAGACAGAAACTTTGTGCGGCGTAACCGCGAATCCCCCTTGCGATTTGAAAATCCCAGCCATTTTATAGCAAGATTCTCCGGCTCTCTCTAGTCTCTACCTTGTAGAAGATGCAATTCTCTTGAGGCAGTTCAAAGAATCGTTAGTCCAGGTGCAGCATCTACAACCAGCCCCAAAATCTTCACGGTAAAATTCACAGAAAATGATAGCGACAAAGTTCAGAACTCAAATGCAGATTATTACCTTAAGAGGGTATCAAGTGCAAGCTATTACTTTAAGAGCTGAGATGAAGCTTGTGGAAGCTAATCTTGATGGTCGGGACGAAACGGGCCGCCGGAGAGAGTGGAGAGTGGAGGACGCGGCGGGAAGGAAAGAGAACAGGAGGAAGAGGGAGAAGGGAGAGTTTTCAAAAAAAAAAATAATAATAATAATAATAACAGTAATTGAAATTACAAAGTTGGTTCCCAAAGTTATTTCAAAAAAGAAAATTTCATTTTCATTTTCTTTAGTACAACTGACCAAGTGTATAGCCATCGTTGATACGGAAATTTTCCTAATATTTAGTAAATTCTTTTTTATAATTTGACACATCGTTAAATAATATATTAATTTATTTAGTATAATTTGACATATCGTTAAATAATATGTTAATTTATTCAGTAGATTCACATTATTCTTTAATGCTGCTACCAAATCTATTATGGTAAACAATAAATTCAGATAACATTGAAAAGTTTTCTAGTACTAGAATTTCTCACTGTTCAATGGGCTTAGGAGCTTGCTGAAATGGCTAAGAAGAGCCCGTTTGACCTTTATCCAGCGAGCTTGGGAGCTTGTTAAGTAAATGAATAAGCATGTGTGTAAGAGAAGTTCGAGTTTGTAAAGACCCAAATGTCCTCTCTTTCAATAATTGATGACGTTTCTATCAACCGTTGGAAGCCTCAAAGGATAACTTGTATAAACTTAACCCTCATGCTTCCTTCACCATGGGAGATATGGGCTTTGGAGCCATTGTTTGTAATTCTAATGGTGAACCGTTTGATTTCGATGCAATCTCTAAAGTTTATTAGTATTATTGAGCCCGTCAAGACTGCTACTCTCTTGAATGGTATAGTTATAGATGAAGAAGCAGAAATTTATCCTTTTATGGGTAGAAACAGATTCGATGATTTTTTGGAATTTAATTAAAGGTCCGGACTATTTCAACAATGAAGTCCAAACATTTGTTGGTGACATTCGAGCTTTTCATCGACAAGGCATTGTTTATAACTTCTCTTTTTGTCCTATAATCCGTAATATCATTGCTCACATTGTAGCATATAATGCACAATAAACCAAGATCTCTGGTGTCTGGCTTGAAGATCGCTTCTCATAGATTGATGTTGCGATGTCTAGTGATTTGATTTCTTGTTAGTTTTGTTCTTTTTTGTATTACTAAAAAAAACACTTATTGTTATCATCAATTGATTACCTCATCAACATCTTTTTTGGAAACACTGTCCCACAATGTTAGAAAATTTTAAATAGTGGAACTTTAGCATGAAGTCAGTTATTTCAATCTCATCCCTACAGTTTTAAATTTTTATTTAGTTGTTATTATTTAGAATTTGTTTCGTTTTTATCCTTTCTTAGTTTTAAAATCTTAATTTGGTTATAATGAATAATCTAGTAAATGCAACATTACAATATTTTACCATATTACATAGATGACAATTAACAGCTGTGCATTAGGTTTTGTTTCATGGTTGATAGTGTTGGTGCATTAGCTAATTACATCTTAATTCAACACTGAGCAAAAAGTAGAAGACAATTTTGTGTGTGGAAAAATAATCATTTTTTGAATTTTGAACGACCAAATTGAAACTTTTGAATGCATATACATAAAGAAGTTTAAAATATAAAGGTCAAATTGAAACTAAACTCGTATTAAATAGACTAATATTTAACAAAAATTTAAAAAACGCAATTTTAAATGAAATGGAACGTATGTACTTGCTTAAATTTAGTAAATTTAGTTTAATTCCCTACAAAACAGTCATGGCAACAAATTAAATTCAGGGAAATGGTTGATATTTTCAATTGTGTAGCCAGGCCAAATCAACCATCCCCTGAGCAATCAAATTCTCTTAAGTTTCAAATTTGAGAATCTTCATTAATATTAATTTATAACACATAAAGCCCAAATCAGTAAATTTATGAACAAGTTAATCTGAATGGTCGATGAGGTACCAATGGGTTTAGTTGAATCGATTTTATGACTTTGAACACAATATTTTTTGTCTCACTGAGTTTTTACCTTATCTTCCAGCAGTGTGACAGTAAAAAGAAAACTAGAAAACAATCAAGGAGGAACTGTTCCCTACTAAATGTCTAATCACTGGAGAAGTTTCAAAAGAAGACTTAAATTTACTAGGATAAAAGATAAAACAGTATAAAAAACGAGGATCTGTTTGTTTCACAAAAGTTCTAACAACCAATAGTAATAATAATGTCAACAATGATTCCAAATAAATTGAACAAGAAAACAACTAATTGAGTCTGGCAGTTTGAGATAGAAAAGCTCTTCCAGGCTGACGGTTTGCAAGAGGCCCATGGCATCCAAGAAGTTTGGCGTTAACACCATCTGGAAGAATCTTGTTCTCTGCCTTGTACTTGAGATAATCAGCTCGGCTGAATTTAGTGAAGCCCCACTTCCTGCTAACAATGATCTTCTGACGACCAGGAAACTTGAACTTAGCACGGCGGAGGGCCTCCTGTGCATTCTGTCCGTTGTTGTCCCTGCAGCGAACTGAAAGGAGAACCTGACCAATGTCCACCCTCGCACAAGTTCCTTGTGGTTTGCCAAATGCACCTCTCATACCAGTTTGGAGCCTATCAGCCCCAGCACATGAAAGCATCTTGTTAATCCGCAGAACATGGAAGGGGTGCACCCGGACCCTCAAATGGAATGCATCCTTCCCAGCAAACTTGGTCATATACTTATTGCAGGCAATCCTAGCTGCTTCCAAAGCCTCACTTGACACGTTTTCTTTCTCCCAACTCACGAGGTGGACACAGAATGGAAATTCATCAACTCCTTTCTTCTTCATTCCAACATCGTAGATCCTGATCTTAGGATCGGGGACACCACGACAAAATCGTGACTTAGGGTATGGTTTGTTTTTAATCTGTCGGTAACACCTAGCAGGTCTTCTCCCCATTGTGAGTGTAATGAACTTGACCTGCATGGTTGTAGAAAAAAATATAACAATATCACGTAAAAGTTACTGGAAAAAGCCCAAAAACTAGATGACTAATTGAAATTGCTCCCAAATCTCACGACCATCCCTCACCCTATCCTATTTCCCTTCCCTCGTGATATCAATCAAAATGCTGCCAGTATGACCTCATTACTTAGATAACAGAAGTACAAGATTCAGCTTGAGATATTTTAATCTCGATGTAACTTAAAATCAATTGAACATTCAGCACGTGAACGTGAAACACCATTTATAGTTTGGTTATTGAAGTTATAACCAATAGGACTTGTACAGAAAAGGGTGGGTCAGTTTCTTGGCCATTAAACATATGATATAATGAACACTTGAACAGAGAATGAATCAGACAGCAGTCTTGTAAATCATACAGACATATCCTTGAAACTCGGCACAACTACACTCAGCCGCACCAGGAGAACAGTAAGATATGCCCGATTATCATAAGTACCTGCTTCAATCATCATCTTCTACCCGTCCATAATTTTATGACAGAGAATCAACCATATAAAAGTTGTTGGAACTAACTAAAGATCATTAATATAACGCTAAGTGGATTGAAATAGCCCCAAACTCACAATATAATCAACTAACTAGCCAACCTTTAATATCTTGACATGATTCCCTGACCCAATCTGACTGAACCCAAAAGTTTCTTTTTGTAAACTCTTTAGTGCATCATTATTCAAATCCCCACGTTAAAGTCAAGGGAAGCATAATCATGCCACTAAACCCAAAATCCGCATATAAAAACATGAACTTTCAAGTCTATTGTTGTCTTGGGAATAGACTCAGATGAGTAAGGCAAACATCATGTCCAAGTGAATAATGACCACCTGCAGTACAAATCTGGGCAGTCATGGATTGCACCAAATCGGCCAATTTCATTCTTCACGGTCCTCCCTTCAATCTATGAAACAGAGACCAAAAAAGGCTACCAGACAAACCCCTTTTCATTTTTCACTTAGAACAAATCATTTGATTCATTTTACAGACTACTATCTTCATTTAATCACAAGACTCACATTAGATATTACCCCTAAAAGGCTCTTGATCAAGTGAAACCTTATAGCTCAACCCAATTCATGAATTTTTCTTTGTTTCAGATAAAAACTAAAGTACGATTTCCCGAAGGCAACAGTAGCACCATGAATAGCTAGTTCTCGGGTTCAGAAAAAAAAAAAAATACATCAAATTTACAATCGAAATAAGGATTACAAAGTAAAGAGAGAAAGAAAAAGAAAGCTTTCGTACCACCAAAGGAGCAACGGAGAGATGAGTGTAGAAGTTGCGGCCGCGCGACGAGATTCAGCGATCTGCTGCGGTTGTTACCCTTTTTATAGCAGATTTTGACGGAGAAATTGGGCCAAATGCCCTCTTTCAATAAAATTGACTGCTTGAACAAACGCGGATATCCAACCTAATTCATTTCACACTATTCGGATTGATTTCCAATTTAATTTTAGTTACCCATTATTTGGCTATTTTTTGTTTTGGCAAAATTGCAAAAACTATCCCTCCCACTATGTTAGTCGTAACTATATCCTCATACTTTTAATTATAAAAATTGAGTCCTCTATAAAAATATTAAAATTTGACCCTTAAACTTATATATTTGTAAAAATTGTAACAATGGTATGAGTTTGAAAGATGAATTTTTAGGTTTGAAGGTGAAATTGTAAACATACTTCAAGTGTAATTTTTGTAATTTATCCTTAATTTTTTTCTATAAAAAAACCTTTTTAAATGTTTATATTCTTCTATTCATTTAATTTTGAACTTTCTAAATATCTATTTTAGTTTTGAATTTTAGAAATAATAATTTTATTCATTACTTCTATTTTATTGTTAAAGACTTATTGACATAATTTTAAATGTGTGGGTTAACATGTTATTCAAATTACATTGGTTGGAGATGAGTATTCAGTAGGCAGATATTAAGTGACAAAATAATATTGCAATGATAGTCAAATGTAGTTAGCTTTTAAAAGTTGAAGGAGCAAATAAAATAACTGTTTTCTCAGAAGATAGACTCGAATAGGAATTTTGTTTTATAAAATAAACAAGACAAGAAGTTTTTTTTTTCTTTTTCAAACGTTTAAGTCTTGAAAAATATATTCAGATAAATGTGCCAAACATTAAACAACATTTTTTGAAAAATTATCTTAAATAAAAAAATTGTTAAAAATATTTGCAATTAATTGCAAAATACATTGTCTATTTGCGATAAATTACTATCTGTTGCGAGACACAAATAGTAATCTATCGCAATCTATGACACATAGATAATTAAACTCGACACAGATAGTAGTCTATCGCGGTCTATCGCAGATAGACAGTAAAATTTTATCATATTTATAAATATTTTGATTCCTTTAATTATGTTTAAAAATGGCTCTAAAATTTTTTTACCTTAATTAGTTAAAATATAATATATAAATAATAAATTAGAGGTGAATCTCCTTATGTTACATGTCGTCGAACTCAAAAAGTAAAAATTATTATTTGAAATTTAACATTCAATTGGAAACACTTTTTCCTTATAAAAAAAATAAAAATAAAAATAAAAATAAAAAAACAAAAACAAAAACAAACATGTGTTTACCTTTTTAATTAAAAAGAAAATAGATAAACATTTTTCACCCTTTTAATTTGTTAAGTTGTATCAAGTTTTAACCAAAACATCCAATTATATCTAGTTGCACTCCCAATTTAAATAAGCATTATAATATTAACTCTAAACTTGGAATGGTGTTGCGATTCTACTCGCTTTAACAAATTTTCGTTTAAAAATTCTTCAATAAAATGATTTCTTAAAATGATTTCCATGAATTATAAACACATAGGAGAAAGAGACGAAATCCAAATTGAGCACAATCAATAGACAAGAAGGAAAACTAAAAATGATCTGAAGCAACACCGTTAGGGAGATTGACCACTTCCAATCAATCAAACTCTTCTTGACGTTCCACATGTTGAGATTGAAAAAAGCCTCACACTACTACCACAATATTTAATCTCATACCATGAAGTATCTACAATAGTAGTCATTAGTGAAACAAAAATACTGGTACAAACTAGAAAAGTAATTCTATTTCCAACGGTCCAAAGATTAAAATCTTTGGAATATTCTGAACCCTTCGTGAACATCACAGCAAATATGATTAAAACATTTATAGCTCCCACATAAATTAGGAATTGCGCAGCAGCTACAAATTGGACGTTTGCTAGAATATAGAACAAGGATACAGAAACAAGAACTAGTCCCAATGAAAAAGTAGAATAAATGGAGTTGTTAAATAATAGTACTCTCATACTTCCTAATATAAGACCTGGTCCCAACAAGACTACAAGAAAATCATGTATCAGTCCAGGCAAATCCGTTATATGTAGTAAAAAAAGAGATAAATCAATCTAAATGTTTTTCATGACCTTATTGAAGAAAACAATAAAACTGTAGACAGAAGAATTAAAGTGGAAAAACTCCAGATCGAAGAAAAAATAATCGACCAAAAAGTTTCATTATGGGAAAAATTATTACAATGACATAAAAATCTTTCTCCGATCTCAATTTCAAAAGTATTCTCTTAAAGCATCGTAACACTCATACAACTAAGTTAATATACCAAGTTTAAAGTAATGAATTGAATTAAAGAAAAGACAGACACCTTTTTATAATATTTAGAGTCATTACTTTATTAAACTTTTTAGACGTGAGATAACTGCTCTTCTATTTATTTATTTATTTATTTATTGGAAATCCAGCACCATATGTAGTAATGGAGAGGAAAAATTGGTTTTGTTTATTGATGATGAAGCTAAATTTGATATGTCTCGCATTTTGACTATGCGAATTCGACTTTTGCGTACGGCATGAATTGTGATTATTCAAACTAAACCACTCATAACCGACTTCCTCTCGTGCGCACGTTTGCCATGACGCTAGCAAACGTGTGAGCTAATAATATTCTAGAATGGTTTTTTTTTCTTTTCTTTTTTTTTTATCTTTTTTTTCTATTGGTGTTTCATAAAAAAAAAAAAAAAAAAAAAAAAAAAAAAATTTTTTTTTTTTTAAAATTTTTTTAAAATTTTTTTTTTTTTTTTTTTTAAAAATTTTTATTTTTTTTTTTTTTTTTTTTTTTTTAAAAAAAAAAAAAAAAAAAAAGAAAGAAAGAAAATGCTTGTTTTTGTAAGGTGCTGTTGAACATTTGGTTTTCACCATTTTAACAAAGTTCTAACCATTGTTTTTATTTTTTCTAACTAAATATTTGTGGATTTTTTTTTTTTAATATTGTAAGTTTCAATTTTTTAAATAAAAATATATACTTTTTCAAACTATTTAGAAAAATAGGAGATCGTTTGTTTCATAGGAATCCAAGATTCCCATATAGTAGACATTTGAATTATCGCATTTAATTTACGGTAATATAAGATGCATTGACATTTGGAGATTCCCAGGCATCCTAGGATATTCTTATAAGAGGAAAAATTTACTATTACATCAACGCACTTTTATAAATATGGTAGGATCTATTAACATCATTGTGTGTCCATAAATATTAAAGAAGGTCAATTTATAGCATGAACGTGGAGAATATGATACTAGGAACATCATGTAAATTTAAGATATGTCTAAGTGGAAATCTTACAAAACGAACACAATTATCCAAGTATGCTTAGATATCTTCGAAAATATTCTTGCAATACAAACATAGTTATTTGAAGATGTCAGACATCTAATTTTAGATATCAAAAGATTCCAGTTAACTATATTAAAAAAAAAAAAAAAAAAACTGTAGCCTCTCCTATAATTAAAAAAAAAAAAAAAATACCGCATGTTGAAGATGTGAGCTTAAAAAAAGCCAACTCTCGAAGCAAAAACATAGTTTTGTTTAAGGAAAAAAAAAAAAATACAACATGCCACCTTGATAAAATTAGAAGAAGTTGGGCTTTTATTCTTCTTCTTTTTTTAAAAAAAAAAAAGAATGAAAGGTCTCGTGTCCAACATATAACCCTTCCGAGAAAATTTATAGTACACATTTAGTACCATACTTCCTATGTTTACACTATAAATTTTCCTTCCTTAATATTTATGGATCCTACAATGATTTTAACAGGCCCTACCATATTTTAAAAAATGCGTTGACATAACACACAATAAATAAAAGTAGCATAGAGAATTTTTAATACCAACATAGTATAGAAATTTTTTTCCCTTTTTCGATGACACCAACCATTTAACCTACTTTGCCCTATAAATAGTATTTCAAAATTTTATGAGCAGGAACCACGCATCATTCTTCATTTTCCGCCATTTTGCCACTTCCCAAACAAACAACAAAGCCAAAAGCTTACTAAAACTTACCAACATTTGAACTTAAATGTGTTACATTAAATATTTGCTCAAAATTAAATGGAAAAAATTTAAAGGAGCAACTACTAAATCATACAAAATTCAACTAAGGTGATATTTATTATTCCGGAATTTTGTCATTCACAATTCACATAATATTATTAATTGGTTTTTTTTTTTAAATGTATTTAAATGAGTCTCAATTTTCATATTATGATTGGAACGTAAATGTGCCCTCATTAAGACGAACGAATATAATTTGATGAACACCCATAAAAGTAGTCCTCTCCAACTATATNTGGAATTTTGTCATTCATAATTCACATAATATTATTAATTGGTTTTTTTTTTAAATGTATTTAAATGAGTCTCAATTTTCATATTATGATTGGAACGTAAATGTGCCCTCATTAAGACGAACGAATATAATTTGATGAACACCCATAAAAGTAGTCCTCTCCAACTATATATAAGAATGTGTTAGACAAATGCAATTGTATCACACCTTCCTTCATGTTTTTATTTGTTTTGAAACATCACCTCCTTCATGTTTAGTTTGAAAAATATTGTGTAATACATATAATTGCTTTATTCAAACTTCTACATTCTTATAAGTGAATCAATTTAAATCTTTTATATTAAGATTACATTTGAATTAGGTTGTCCATGCATTTAATTTTTACACATATGCAAACTTTTTCAAATGTTGAATTAATAAAATGGACAATTTTCAATTGCAATCTTAATCAAGAATCCAAATTAATTAGTTTATGAAAGTGTAAAGGTTTAATTGATAAAATTATAAGTATGACACGATGTTTATTCAAACAAATAGTGTGTTTGGAATACCAAGTGTTTAATTTAAAAAATAAATCATTTGAGAGAGATAGAGTGTTTGACAACTACACAAAATAGATTTTGAAAATTTGTCTTTATTTTAACACTTCTTATCAAAAGTGTTTAAATGAAAATGAATTTTTAAAAAATATTTATTTTTTAAGTTATTATAGTTAATTAACAATTTATTTTCCATTATTTGTTATATGTCAGTTACAACAATATCTCATTATTTTTTACAACAATATTTTGTTATGATTAGTTGTATTTTCATGCATATATATATTTAGAGTATAGATCAATAAAGATATATCTTTCTCTCTCACATATCATATATCATTATATAGGTGAATCCAAACGGACCAAAATATAATAGAGTGTGTAATTTTTTTTTTTTTTAAAATTATAAATACGAATGTCCATAATTAGTCATCAATCTTAGGAAAAAAGAAAAAAACACTACGTCATCTATTGAAGGACATGGTTAATGAAATTAAAAGTTAAAATGACCCTTTAACTTACCCCTTTTATTTTGGAGAAATTTGATTCATTAAATTTAAATTTTGTATTTGTTTTAATTTCAATGTTGGGAGTACAATCACTAATCTCTAATATTTGATTATTTCATTCTTTCTCTCAAAAAGTGAAGTTATCTTCAAGGTTTTGTAGCTTGTTCTTAGTGTTGATTAGTATCGAGGGGTTTGCAGCTTATTCTAGAAACTATTGTTCTTGGGATTGGAAGTCAGGTGATCTTTGAAGTTCTTTTGGTCTACGAAGAGTGTTTGATTCTCAAAAGTTCGGAGAGTATTCTGATCTTTGAGAATAGTTGTTTTTTTAGTACAATATGATGGGGAGATTTGAACATATGGATCTTATGGTCACTTACACATATTATATGCCAATCGAATGAACAATGATTGATGTTTGTTATAACTCCTCGTATACTTGAAAGATCAACCAAATAAAATACGTATGCTTTAACTTCAAAATAAGTTACTGATTGATGTTTGATTTACTATTGATATACTAGAAACATCAATAAATGAATACTTATTTGTATATGATATACTAATTATGTACTTGAAATATTGATAAAACAATGCACGATTATTTTAAACAATGACTAATTGATATCTCATTTGCTATCAATATACTTGAAATATCAATGAAAGGAATGTTAATTACTATGCGATATATTGTTGATACACTTGAAATATTCATAAAATCATATACTCGGGTTACTTCAAGTAATTACTAATTGATGTCTGATTCTCATCTATAATAAAATGGAGCACTCATATTCTACTTTAAGTTATTGTTGATCAATGTTTGGTATATTTCAAATATCTATAAAATAATAAACTTATGTTTACTTATGATATAGATGGAACGAAGAACTATTGTGAAGAAAAAAGTGAATAAGGAGTAGGGGTGTAGATGATGAAAATGGGTTGAGGGTATTGTCTGGACTAACTTGATAATTTGGATTGGTTGGGTTGGCAACTCAAAAAACCCGAATAAAATCTTCAATCTAACTCAACTCTTAAAATTCTGGTTCGGTTGGAGTTAGGTTGTCAAGTTATAACTTTTTTCTTTTTAATTTAAAACGTACATTTATATCTACAACAGATAACTAATAACCAAAATCTCATAAAATTAAAATACTAAATATCTATGATATTTATTACAAAATTTAAACAAAGACAAAAATGAAAACAATTCTAAAATAAAATATTAAAAATTTACAAATTTATCAATAATCGAACTTTAAACAAAGATAAATGTGTATATATATATATATATTTTCTAACCAACTCGCAACCCAACCCAACTTGATAAAAATAGAAAAAGTTTAACCCAACTCAATAACACAATTAACTCAACCCAATATTTATATTTTGGGTTGGATAATTCGAGTTGTTCGAGTTTTCGAGTTATTTTAACACTTATAACTAGGAGAAACATTAGCAAATGTGAGGAAGAAGAAAAAGTGAGAGAAAAATTAGGAAGAAAGGCCTTGTTTTACGTTTGTTAAAAGGGTAAAAGTGTAATAAAAAATGAAAATTAGAATTTTAATATTTTTCTATATATGAAATTGAAATCGTCAAAGACAAAGCTGCGATTTTCCAAATTTGTTTTACCACCCATTGACAATTTGCTAAAATTGAAAATTAAAATTCACCCTCTAATCTATTTATGGAAAATTTTATTTTGTGACGAAAATCATTAAGATTTGTTTTCTGTTTTTACTATTTTATCCAAATTATCTAATGAAATATAAAGATAAAGATAAAGAGAATTTAAAATAAGTAATTATTATCTGTTTTTTTTTATTTAAAAAATATCCATTTATATTTTTTTTTAGAAAATATCAATTTATGTCTTTAAACTTTGAGAGTTATCAAATTCACTATAAACTAATAATGGTAACAATTTAAACCATAAAAAATTATAGTTGCATCAATTCACACTCTCAATAGTTCGAAAAATATGGGGTAAAATACATTTTTAGTTTATGAGATTCGATGGTTATTTAGTCCATGAGATTTCAAAATTAGTACTTTAATCCCCAAGTTTGGAAAATAGTTCCAAATGACTCTAGATTTAATTAACCGTCAACTGACTAGCATAAATATTATGTGGCAATTAATTTGGATTCTAGTAACAATGCAATATGTTAGATGATTTGGAAAAGTAATAATTTTTATATGAATCTAGGGCTATTTAGAACTTTTTTTCAAAAGTGGAGGACTAGAGTGTTCTTTTTAAAACCCCAGGGACTAAATAGATATTTATTCCAAACATGAGGGACCAAAAGTGTATTTTTCCAAAATATTGTATGAAACTTATAATTATTTCAATTAAAATTTTTAATTGTTATAAGTGAATGAGATTAGATACTTTCTTAAGATTACATTTGAAAGTTGTTCTTGAATTCAATTCTTAAACATGTTTAGACTTCTTCAAATGTCAAATTTATTAGAGTAGACAATTATAATTGATGCATAGATAATATTAAAAAAAAACTTAATTGAGAGTCTAAATTGATTAACTTATTAAAAAAAGTAGAAGTTTAATTGATAAAATTATAAGTCTTGCATGATTTTATTCAAATAGAAAGTAACAAAATGTGTAAATTGATATAAAAGTTCAAAATTTCAATTGATATTACTTATTAGTTTATGGTTTAAATTGATACAATTCAAAATGTACGATGTAAATTGGTATTTTTCAAAGTTTCTTTTAATGTATAAATCTTATAAATTTTTTTCGAGGAATTCGTAACTTATTTTTGAGCTATTCATAATAAATGGACCAAATCTTATAAAAATTAATAATAATATAGACTAAATAAAGGCCAGGTTCAAGAAATGAAGGCCCAAGTCTATCATTTTGGTTCTATACTTCAAATTTAAAATTCAGAATGCCCATCATGTGACTATAAATAATTCATATTTTATTTGGATAAAAAAATAATGGTTTAAAAAATATTTTTGGTTTCTATACTTTTATAAAAGTAATAATTTGGTTATTATACTTTCAATTTTGTAACAATTTAGTCCATAAATTTTAATATGTAATAATTTAGTCCTTATATTTTTAAATTTGTAATAATTTAGTCCATAATATAGAAAAAATCATTAAAATCAAATGTCAATTTTTATTATTTTATATTGTAAATTATATTTTATAAAAATATTGAGTCTTTAATTAGTTTATCGATTCATTTAAGCAAAAAAATCTTATTAATTTTAACATTAATTTCTAGTGGAGGTTAAAATGGGACCTTTTATTGAAATATTGTATTCAGTAAAAATAATTAGAAAAATATTGTAGTTTGGAAACTATTTAGGAAAATATGGTAGTTGGGAGGAGAGAGAAGATTCAAAAGTGGAAAAGACAAAAGGCGAGACCTCAACCTTCGACCAAGGCAAAGGTCGAGACCTCAACCTTCGACCAAGGCAAAGGTCGAGACCTCAACCCTCGACCAATGCAAGCCTTCGACCAACGCAAGGCCTACTTCGACCAACGCAAGGAGACCTGAGAGAGAAGATTGAAAAGTGGAAAAGGCAAAGGTCGAGACCCAACCTTCGACCAAGGCAAAAGTCGAGACCTCAACCCTCGACCAACGCAAGGCCTACTTCGACCAACACAAGGAGACCTGAGAGAGAAGATTGAAAAGTGGAAAAGGCAAAGGTCGAGACCTCAACCTTCGACCAAGGCAAAGGTCGAGACCTCAATCCTCGACCAACGCGAGCCTTCGACCAACACAAAGCTTACTTCGACCAACGCAAGGAGACCTGAGAGAGAAGATTGAAAAGTGGAAAAGGCAAAGGTCGAGACCTCAACCTTCGACCAAGGCAAAGGTCGAGACCTCAATCCTCGACCAACGCGAGCCTTCGACCAACACAAAGCTTACTTCAACCAACGCAAGGAGGCCTCAACCTTCGACCAACGCAAGGCCTACTTCGACCAACGTAAGGAGACCTCAACTTTCGACCAACGCAAGGAGGCCTCAACTTTCGACCAACGCAAGGCCTACTACCAACGTAAGGCCTACTACCAACACAAGGCCTACTACCAACGCAAGGAGATTCCGCCACACGTCCCGTCGTCGCAGAGAATCTGCCGCAGGTCTCGTTGCATTGTCGCAGAGATTCCCTGCCGCCGCTGCTACCGAGCCCGTAACTTATGGTCGAGGGTTCAACTCTCGACCAAGTGTCTTTAAATGCTGCCTCACCCTCACTTCTTCCCACTATTTCTTCTTCCAATTTGTTGCTTCTCCTCCTTCCGAATCCGAGCAGTTCCCACTATTTCCTCTCATTTTCGCAACTTCTCACAAATCCGAGTAGTTCCCGCGCCGACCTCTTCTTCCTCTCATTTTCCCACTATCTATCAAAATACTCTTTTTTTTTTTTTCAAATTTACGAGGTTTGTAAATTTGATTTATGAAATATATATTTTTTTAAGATAATATAAATTTTTTTCTCTATTTTCGTGCTATTTTTTTTTTTTACAGTATTTGTTGCTATTTGGAAAGCAAAAATCGATCGTTGTCACTTCGAGAAAGAAAAATAAGTAAACCATTACTGAATTTGTAAGGTACCGTTTCATTTTCTGATATTTATATTATACTAGACATACCATTTTAATCTAAATATGTCATTTTAATGTTCGTATTTATTTTGTTAATAGTGTTTGAATTGAATAATAGTTATATATTGATGTTATAAGTTTCTATAAGTTAATGTTCTTGTTTATATTATATTAGATTTATCATATTAATATTATATTAGATCTACCATGTTAATTTTTTTAAAAAGATAATATTGATTTTTAGAAGAAATAATATTGATCTTTATTAAAATAAATAATATCAAATTTAGAATTTTTTAAAAATAATATTACCTTTTAATGTTCTTTTTGTTTTTGAAATTTAGTATTACAGTAAATTCTAATTTTTTAGTACAAATTTATATCTTCATTGCATTTTAGATATTACTAGATTTTTTTAATATTATAGTTTTTAAATAATTAGTGATGTATATTGTTGTTTTGTTTTTTTTAGAAAATGACAGACAAGTGTTTGAGATTTATGTTGTTTACAAATGGTCATATGATTGGTGGTATTGATGGAGTTGAATATGACCAGCCAGCATGTGGGGGTTTTAGCATAAATGTGAATAGAGAACTTGTTTTTGAACAATTTGTTGAAATGGTCGGGCTGTCACTTGGTATAGATATGAGATCAAACCACTTAGAAATAATATATAGACATCCTAATCTAACACCATTAGGATCTGTAAAGTATATGTCATTCCCCATTCATAACGAACAAGCGATGAATCTGATGTTTTCATTTACAATGCCGCTTCCGAACCTAGTGCATTTATACGTTAATATGAGTAGGGTAGGCTTGGATGTAGACTTGAATGCACAATCATTGAGTCAGTTTGAAGACTCGAATCAATGTATTGATCCTGATCCTGAATCAGTTGCACCAGCCTACGACGATAAAGATATGGTGGCTGGTAATCAATATAGGATTTTAGAACAGAAATAGATGATGAATTTGAGGAGTTGGATTTCGATGGTCGTGAACATGAAATGTTGTCATATACAATCGCTAATCTTGACATGAATATAATAGATAGCGTTAGAGAACATGACCCAGTTGTAGCCCCGGTAGTCGTTGACAATACCCAAATATAGAAGGTATGATTTTTCAAAACAAAGAAATGTTACAACATTTGGTCAAGTATTCTGCTATTAAGTGTCACTCACCATATGAAGTCGTGGAATCAACACCGAATATTTGGGCAATTCGATGTAAGAAATGGGAGGATGGTTGCAAATGGCGACTTTGTGCAGCGAAGAAAAAATCTCACAATTTGTTCGAGATTACTAAGTATGTTGACCAACATACATGTTTTTACTCAGAGCTTAGCCAAACTCATGTGTAATTAGATTCTTTAATGATTGCACTGGAGTTTTGTGAAGCTGTGAGGGAAAAACCGTCCATCAGTACGGCACANCGAGGAGTTGGATTTCGATGGTCGTGAACATGAAATGTTGTCAGATACAATCGCTAATCTTGACATGAATATAATAGATAGCGTTAGAGAACATGACCCAGTTGTAGCCCCGGTAGTCGTTGACAATACCCAAATATAGAAGGGTATGATTTTTCAAAACAAAGAAATGTTACAACATTTGGTCAAGTATTCTGCTATTAAGTGTCACTCACCATATGAAGTCGTGGAATCAACACCGAATATTTGGGCAATTCGATGTAAGAAATGGGAGGATGGTTGCAAGTGGCGACTTTGTGCAGCGAAGAAAAAATCTCACAATTTGTTCGAGATTACTAAGTATGTTGACCAACATACATGTTTTTACTCAGAGCTTAGCCAAACTCATGTGTAATTAGATTCTTTAATGATTGCACTGGAGTTTTGTGAAGCTGTGAGGGAAAAACCGTCCATCAGTACGGCACAACTACAATCCGACATCAAAACAAAATGGGGATGCCATGTTCCTTACCACAGGGTATGGGAGGGTAAACGAAAGGCATTGGCCAGAGTGTTTGGTGATTGGGATGACTCATACAAACTGTTGCCGAGGTGGTTGTATATGGTCAAGCATACAAATCCTAACACACGAGTGGAGTGGAGAATATAGAGCACACCTACTGAAAGACATGCCATTTTTACTTCTGTATTTTGGGCATTTGGTCCTTGTATAGAAACATTTAATAGATGTCGGCTGATTATTCAAATAGACGGTACTCACTTGTATGGAAAATATCGAGAAAAGTTGCTAATTGCTACATCAGTTGATTCGAATAGGCATCTTCTTCCTCTTGCATTTGCCGTTATAGATGAGGAGTCTCCTGACACGTGGGGATAGTTTTTAAAACACCTCAGAGAAATTGTTATACATGAAGAGGTATACTTGATTTCGGATCGGCATGGTGGTATCATCTCGGCAGTGAACAATCCAGAAAATGGTTGGACAGGGCCAAAATGTCACCATAGATTTTGCTTACGCCATATTGTAAGTAATTTTAATAAAAAATAGAAGTTCAATACATTAAAAGATTTAGGGGATCAAGGTTGAGTCTAACATGGCTGGGGACACAATTTCCAAGACTTGATGATGATGCAGACGAAGAATCTTTCACGAGATACGCAAGAGCATACATACTGCAGATGATGGGCGGAAGTCTGTTTTCTGATAAATCAAGTCACTTTGTGCACCTAATGTTCCTTCCACTTTTAGCCAATCTCCATGAGGCGGGACGGTATTCTTGGGGTGGAGCGTGTTTGGCATGGCTGTATAGACAGCTATGTAAGACAACAAAACTTGATGTTCGTGAAATCGCTGGACCTCTGATATTGCTACAAATATGGGCTTGGGAACGATTTTCAACAATGGCTCCATAACTTCGACATGTCAACGATCATCAATTAGTAGAACGAGCCTACGATTCTCGGTATGTCATTTTAATTTAATTTAGCTAATATATTTTTTTGTGACTAATATAGTTAATTTTAAACCTAAAATATTAATTTAATAATATAGGTGGAGAGACTAATTTTGTGTAACTAGGTCAGCTACACATATAGTGAGTCAGTATAGATATATGTTTGATCTGCTCCAACCTGACCAGGTATGTGAATACTAACCCAAATGAATTTTTTATACATATATTTTTTTATATACTTGTATTTAATATTTTTAATGTAATATGTTATGTTTTTTGGAGCCTTACAAAGTTGTTATGGACATTTTGCCCAATTTTTGTACGAGCGGTCAAGACATATAGCAGACGATGATAGGGTAATCCGACAGTTGGTTTCAAACAGGATGTTCCATCAGAGTGCAATACTGAACCCCTACTACATGACATTGACCTGAGAACTGCAGATTGGTTTGAAAAAGTTGCACATTTGGTGGAAGGTTTATTGCAGTTGGCGTTTCACTTGGGCAATTCGATAAGGATGCAACTCAAGATTACATCCTTTGGTATAATAATATTACGAGACGCTACATTACTCATCCTTTGGTATAATATTTAGGTCATAAATATTATCTAATTGTTTTGTAATTGATAGAGATCGAGCAATAGTAGTCTTCGTGATGTTGCAAATGATCTAGATCAAGTATTTACTATATGCAATAATAGCGCAAGTTACATGGAGGAATTACACTACATGTACGATATACCTATTACACCTCCACCAATTCCTAAGCATAGGGGACGTGCTTGAGCAAAAGAAGATGAGTTTAATGCGGTTGACCATAATGTGGAAGAATTGCCTCCTATGATGCAGACGCAAACGCAGAGCCAGACTGGTTATGCTAGTCCGATGGTGATGCAACCAGCTTTTGGTTCAGGATATTATGATTCAGAAGCCAGCCCATCGTCTTCAAACATGCATACACATGAACACGACGTCTATGAAGCGCCTGCAGAGGTACCAGAGCAACCAAATCCACCAGAGCAACCTAGAGTGCAAAGTCGACGACGCCAACCAGCTCGAAATTGGCGACGTCCGCCTTGTGGGACACATTGAATTTTTTTTATTATTACTAATTTTAGTAGGAAAAAAACAATAAATTGTTGTATTAATATTAACACTTTAATTTTATATTGGTTGGTTAGTGATAAAATATATGTTTGTTTGTTATTATAATGGTTTTTTAAAAGAATGTTAGTTAAAATAATATTATTAAAGTATAATTCCAAATAATTTATAAAATTATAATATTTTTTAAAATTTATTAAAATATAATTCTAAATAATTTGTAAAACTATAATATTTTTTAAAATTTTTCGAAGTGGGGAGGTGGAAGAAGTGGAACGGGAAGGTGGGGGAAAAAACAATTAAAAAAAAAAAAAATAATGTGGTCGAGGGTTGAACCCTCAACCAAGCAAATAAAAGAAAAAAAAAAGAAAGAAGGACCTTCGACCAAGCACACCATTCCCCAAATATCAACTTATAATAAAAACTATAATATTTCCATAAATGTTTAAAAAACTACAATATTTTTCTAAATAATTTATAAAACCATAATATATTTTTAAATTTTCCCGTTAAAATGTTACAAACTTTTGTAATCAAAGTTGACGAAAAAATAATCCATATTTTGAGTATGAGTAAAATAAAATCAAATAAATTTTCTAGAAAAAAAAACAGGAAGTTTCTCTTTTGTTTAAATATACAACAAATCAGATATTTTGATCACCAATGAGCGATCACTCTCGTAATCAGTCAGATCAAAACTTCAATCCCTTCTCACCGCCAATCTCGCAGGAATGGACACCCCCACGACGGAGCCACCACATGGACCGCCGCCGCCGCCGCAAAGAAGCTACTGGAGCAGGTGGAGCAAGCAAGACGTTTTTCCAGAAGAGTCATTCCGGGACTGTTCTTCGTACAAATATGCTCTGTCGCAAACGTGTTCCCGGCTCAAGGACCGTCTCCTGGACCGCTCCTCCGACGCCTATGAGCTCTTCGAACTTCCCAAGGCCAGCGAAGTTGGGATGAAGAAATGCCTCACTTGGTGGGATTTGATTTGGCTCGCTTTTGGTTCTGTAGTTGGTTCCGGCATTTTCACTATAACCGGCTTAGAAGCTCGCGATGATGCTGGACCCTCAATTGTGATATCTTACGTAGTTTCGGGCTTGTCGGCATTGCTCTCTGTCTTCTGTTATTCTGAATTTGCCATCGAAGTTCCCGTCGCCGGAGGGTCCTTCTCTTTTCTTCGCATCGAATTGGGGGATTTTATTGCGTTCATCGCTGCGGGGAATATCTTCTTGGAGGCGATTGTTGGTGCGGCTGGACTCGGTCGGTCTTGGTCTTCCTATTTTGCGAGCATGATCAACTCTGATAACCCCGACTTTCTTCGGATTAAGGTGAGTTTCTTGTCTGAGGGGTTTAATCTTCTGGATCCAATTGCTGTTATAGTACTTCTTGTTGCTAATGGTATTGCTATGAGTGGAACGAGGAGGACTTCTTTCTTGACATGGATAACTTCTATAGTTAGTAGTTTGCTGATTGTCTTTGTGATTGTGGTTGGATTTGTGAAAGGGAATTCTGCAAATTTGGTACCCTTTTTCCCTTTTGGTGCTAGGGGTGTTTTTCGAGCTGCAGCTGTTGTTTACTGGTCTTATACTGGATTTGATATGGTGGCCACCATGGCTGAGGAAACCAAGCAACCTTCAAGGGATATACCAATAGGTTTGATTGGGTCCATGTCTATGATCTCTGTGATCTATTGCTTGATGGCCTTGTCGTTAACAATGCTGCAAAAGTATACAGAGATTGATAGGAATGCAGCCTTTTCCGTTGCATTTGATAAAATTGGGATGACATGGGCTAAATACGTAGTTAGCATAATTGCTATCAAGGGAATGACTACAAGCTTGCTGGTGGGATCAATGGGACAAGCTCGCTACACCACACAAATTGCTAGATCCCATCTGATTCCACCCCTCTTCGCCTTGGTTCACCCAAAAACTGGAACTCCCGTGTATGCTACACTTTTGACGACCATAACTAGTGCAATTGTTGCATTTTTCTCTAGTTTGGACGTCTTATCAAGTGTTTTTTCATTCAGCACACTTGCCATTTTTATGCTTATGGCTGTTGCATTGCTCGTGCGGCGATACTATGTCAAAGACACAACACCAAGAACTGATTATATCAAGTTTCTGATTTGCTTGTTTATCATTTTTGGTTCTTGTTTAACATTGGCAGTAGTTTGGAATTTGAATCGGAAAGGATGGATTGAATATGTTGTGCCTGCCTCGATTTGGTTCCTTAGCACGCTGGCTATGTCGTTCCTTCCCAAGTATCGATTGCCAAAGGTTTGGGGTGTCCCTCTTGTTCCTTGGCTCCCATCACTGTCTATAGGGATGAATCTCACTCTTATTGGATCTTTGGGTACTGTAGCATTCTTAAGGTTCTTCATTTGCAGCGCAGTAATGCTTCTGTACTATCTGTTTATTGGCCTTCATGCCACATATGATGTAGCGCACCAAGATGGCTTGGGTTCAAAAAATGAGGAGAGAAAAGATAATGACAGTAGGGTGGTATGATGATGTTGCATTATATTAATATGTAAATAGCTTTCTGGTTCTCTAGTTAGATGTTAATTCTCAGCTTTTCTTCTACTACAAATGAACGTTCCTTTATTGGTTATCTAGATGAGTCAGTTAGTCACATAAGGAGATATCGTCACATTAAATACATTACTTCAGATGATATCCCAATAGTTTTGTTTATGCAGAGCTATTCAATAATCTAAGTTTGTTTGCTGGTTTGAAGTTGTTTTCTGAGAATTATTTTACTCCCTCTGAAGTATCTAATTTTCTTTACTTAGTAATCTCAACAATTAAAGACGTGTATAATTGCATCTTATTTATGAATATATTAGTAATTGGTAGAGTTACTACTTTTCCGGTAATTGGAACTCAACACGGTTACTACTTACTAGGAATTGCTTACAACAATTATCCTGGTGAAATCACTTGAGTTTGAATATGAAGTCAGATATTCTTTTACTTAGCTATTTATGCAGGCTTTCTTTTGCTTAGCTATTTATGCAGGCTTTTGTTTCCTCTTACCATATATCGGACAGAAGAGTTCAACATACCCAGTGGACGTGTGAGAACAATTTCTGGCTTACTGTTTTAACTATACTAACTTTAGGTCTATCTGCTTCCTCATCACCAGTCTGTTCTTGTGAGCTGTGTTAGGGTCTCACTTGAAGACTGGAGCCGGTTCAACCATTTTCATTTTCAACTTGAAACTGTGCCTACAAGGATCAGGTATGCTCTTTCTGCTCTCAGTTTTCATAGCATACAGAAAAGGAGGAATTGCCTTCTCAACTGTGGCTGTTCGTTGGTGATGTTGAATGGGAAATCCTGCTTTATGTTGATGTGGTTTGTTCTTCTCGGTCCATCCATAAATATCTTCAAGCACTTGAAGTTAGATTCGATTGGCCTTTCCTAATATGCCGATTAGGAACGACTATATTTTCCAAGATAAGAGATTTGAGAAGCTTCTTTCATTTCAGTTCATAAACTTTCAACAAGTTTTAGACTTAAATTTGCATGCAGAGCCATTATAGTAATCTATTACCGGGACATTTGTTCATTCAATCTGATGGGTAGATGTTTGCATGACATGAATAAACATAAAGTAGTTTAAGGTTAATGTTTCAAAACATATTCATATTTATGTTAAATAATTAATGTATTATCACAGTAGGGTTTAAAATAATTTTATAAAGAAATTTAAGAACTAAATAAAACATTTGGAAGTTGAGTGATTAAAATAGAATATCTGAACTTTAGGGACCAAAATGAAATTGACTTAAACAATCCCTTTATTATAATGTTTGGTAAAATCACTTACCCTAAATAATAGTAGGATTAGACAGTTGTCCCATTGGTTAGTAATGAAAAATAATAGCTTGAACATTATCTAGACATATTTTCATTGGGCTAAATAGAAAATTTGGTCCCTATGGTTTGGAGAAAGTTAGAGTTTAGTCCTTATGATTTATAATTAGAATTTAGTATCTATGGTTTGATAAAACACTCATAAATGACTAAGAGGTCAAGTGTTTAATTCATGGTAGTCACCTACCTAGGAATTAAACACCCAAATGTTGTAGGGTTAGGTGGGTTGTCCTATGGTAGGGACTATTTATGGACTAAATTCTAACTTTCAAAACTATAATGACTAAGTTCTAACTTCTTCCAAACTATAGAGACACCAATTTTGTAATCAAATGTTTTCATTTTTATTTTTAAGTTGCTATCACAATCTTGAATTACCTAGTGGTTACACTACAACATATAAACATGTCCCGACACTGCAACTCCTGATGCCAAAGAAGGCAATGGTGAAAATCCTCTTTCCCGACGATATAAAGTACCATCGGGTATTATAGCTTATCCTGACACCACATACGTGAGGCGTCAAGATTGATATCTTATCCTTGTTGGAGGCAATGAAGGAGAATTAGGAGAGAGAATTATGGAGAACTTTCTTCTATTGAGTGCTTTAGTACTTGTTAAATTGGAGCTTTCTTAGTTACTTACATACAAGGGGTGGAGAACATCTTTATTTATAGGTGTCAAATAGAAGTCTCTAGAGAACTCTAGTTAATTAATGACCTAGAAAATAGTCTCTCTAAAAAATTACATAACCTTTACATACTCTAAAAAGTCATATTGGAGAACTCAAAGAACTAATTGGAAATTACAAATTACACTTATTTGGAAGGGGATTCAATGGTGACCTAGAGGAAACAAGTCCAAGCCATAATGACTTCCTACTTAAATTTTATATCTTGTATGAGTTACTTTGACAACGAAATATAGTTGGTTAAATTAGACATGAATACTCATTGACATATCTATGCCTTTATACATATATATAGGTTGTTCATGATTAGATGAGATACCCTTGTTCTCTTATGCTTAAAACAGTGTTGTGAGTATGTTGCGGATTGGTTTTTCATTTTTCACACTATTTATTTCAATATGGTCGTTAAAATTCTGTTCTTTCATCAAAGTCGTCAGCTGACCAATGTTGGTTGAGTATGGAAATAGTCGGTTTATGCACAATATCTTACTTGTTTATGAGCATATAATGTACATATATATTTATGTATGCATGTTTATATATATATTTGAAAAAATGTAGCAGTTTTCTGCAAGTGTATGTGAAAGAAGCACCAATTAAGCATATGTTTGGGAGTGATTTTCACATAGTCCAAAATCACCTTAAATTTATTTATTTATAATTTATAATTTTTTTTTAAAAAAAATTGAGACAAACATGACATCCACACCAACTATAACATGGACTCTCCATTAATGATGAAGACGATATGGTTAGAAAAATTCTCCTTCCACATAAAACAACCCCTACGAAATGATGCCAGAGTTACAATAGAGTGAGTCACTTTGTTCTTCTTTCTAAGAGAAACAAAAGCGCTTAACATTTGCAGAGGATGCAACAAAAAGATTTGACCAACAAAAATACTCAATTCAATAAGATGAAACTCCTTAGAACTAAGCAAACTGATAAGGTCCTGGGCGTGACTTTACAACAAATGGCAAATTTCGACAATCACACGCACAACAAGCTTAGTTTAGACCTTTCTAAATCGCTTCCGCTACAAGAAAAGGAATGGACCAATTCTTTTTTGTAAAACTTCAACCACTCGGGATTGGGTTGCCCAGGAAGTCTCGAATAAACCAACCCAACCCCCCTTGCCTAGTTTAGTAGACCATGAAGCATTGATATTCAACTTCCGGCCGAGACTAGGGCGTGAGTCTGGACGGAACTATTGAAATCACTTTGCTACTTATCAATTAAGATTCTAATAGGAGGAAAATCTGGACGGCCTTTATTAAATCGAATCTCATTTCAAAAATTCTAAATAGACCACATGATGATAAACAACCTTTTCCAGCTCCCATCTAGAACAATTTGATCTGATAATCCCAATAGTTGCTAGAAGACCGCCTTTCCCATTCCAACACAGATAAGAAAAAGCTTGGAGAGAGATATGAAGCCCACATTTTGCCAAAAAATTTACATTCCCACATGATATGACATGTAGATTCATTGAAGGTACTGCAAAAAGAACTTAGAAAGTTAATATTGATTCCTTTCTAGATTAAATTACAAGTTGATGCAATTAAAATCAGTAATAATGCGCCAGCCAGTAATTTTGACCCCATAGATCCTTCCAAAAATTCTCAGTAGCTTTCGAGTTAGAGGAGGAAAGTTGATTTGATATAAGGAAAAATCACTTCTTAAATCAAACACAATAAAAAATTACTTTTAATTATATGAAAACACTTTTTAATATTTTGAAAAAAAAATAAACATTTGCGTAAAAATCAGTGGTACCTGATTCTTTTTTTCTAGAATCGTTACTTAACCATTACTCTCCAAACAAAATTTCAATATTACCCTTACCTTTCGTAAATGTTTTAAAACAACATTTGAAGTATAAATTCTTTAGAACAAACAAAAATTAGGGTCTGGATGACGTAGTGATTCAAAATTTTACTTTAAATCACCACTACAAAATTATGAAGAATTTCTATTCCAAAAATAATTTTGAAACATTTACAGATGATTAAGGGTATTGTTGTAACCTTTGAAAAGGATAAAGATATTTTTTAAACAAAACACGAGGTCCAAAATGTTTTATTTGTATTTTTTATTTTATAATAGTGCAACAATTTTTTTTCTATCAAGTAAGAACTTGACTTAGTAGAATTCAGACTTAATTTTTCATTTTTGTAAATACTTGATGAAACTGGGATAGGTATGGAAAATATTTAGACCGATCCTGTTCTACCATCCAGTGTGGCTTTTCTTTGTCATAGTTGCAATTAATTTTTTATAATATTGTCCTGTATCATGGTATATCTAAACTTGACCCTTCTAAAAGTAGTATATTATATTAATTGATGGTTCATTAAAAATAAACTAAAACATATAATATGAAATATTTGAAAAATCACATAGAATGCAAAATTGCTATTGTATTTGAAAGTTTTTTTTTTTTTTTAAATTTTTTTAAATTTTTTAAAATTTTTTTAAAGCATGAAAACGCAATATTCTATCATGTAAAAAAATCATTTTTAAAATATTGGTTTTTCTATTGAGAATATTTGACCCCTAATCAAAATCAACAAGACATTCAATTTTGATTTTATACTTCACTTTCTAATAGTTGCAAACAAGTTTTTTAATGGATACATATATGTAAATGGTTTACTTTGGATCTTTGCTTTGTTTATTCTAGATTACATATTATTTTAGCATCGTATGTACATGGACGATCCTTTATAATAAACGTTTACATTTTTTTAGAATTTTTTTTTTTTTTTTTAATAAAAGTAAAAATATTCTATCCATTTAGTGGTACAATTACTTTGACCATTTTTCTTTCTATCTTTCCACCAACTAAATTGAATAAAATTTTGTTTTAAAGAAAGGTGATTCTCTTATTAATTAGGAGGGTGTTTGTAGGCCACATCTAACGATTTTGCTTGTGTCTAGCTTAAACTATACAATCTTGTAATTTATACATTGTTACTCCAATTTGATATGTTATTTGTATTCTCCCAACAAAATTGTTGGAAGGAAGAGAAAAAGATTAGAGATTACTTGTAGCAAATATAGGTCGGAGTGAGTAGCGTTAAAGTGATGTTCGTTAAACACTCTCTAAGGTGCACATGAGAGTTGCACGTTGAAAAAAATAGAGGAATATTAATAGTGATCTCGTGCTTTGTTGTTCATAAAATAAAAGTAACTTTACTAGCAAATCATTTGTTAGCTTTGGAACATTGTTCAACTAGTCAAGCTACTTATTGTTTCTGCAATTGAGTTGGTTGATATTCTTAAGGGCAAAATGTCACAAAGTTTCTTTTGTGGTTTGTCAAGAACATTATTGTAGTCTGAGTAGTTTCTGTCTCAAAATAGATTTTCCTTATTTGTTTTCAAAATTTTAGGTGTAACTTATATTTCGATGAATATTTTCTCCTTTTTCGATGTTATTCTCATAGCGCCCATATATAAAGGGTGCTTGGTTTCATTTAGGATTAGGCATTTTGTTGTATGAAAGAGTATGTTGTGTGGAAGCTTTATATTGTGTAAATCTCCATGTAAGTGTCTTCTAGATTTGGTTGAAGAATTCATTTGAGTACTTTACTTCAGCAAGGAAGTATGAAATTGATACATGCTTAGAGGAGTCTAAGTTTGTATTGAGAGATCGCATATTTAGGAGAGCCTAAGTAGATTTGTTTGAAGGTTGTTTCAAACAAGACGTGGAAAGAACGTTAAGAGTAATAAGAAAGGGGATCATGAGCATAGGGAAGCCTAAGTTAAGCACTAAGAAGTAGGTTGTATGAGAGTCATTATAGATGATATTTAACATATAATTACTTTGTAAACGCTTAACTCTTTATTAGTGAAATTTCTTTTCACCGGGGCACATTGCTCCCTAGATGATGCACCGAACTAGATCACCAATGTTTGTGTCTTTCTAATTTTGTTTATCTTCTGAATTTACCTTCTTATCATTCTTATTATTACGAATCATTCTTATTATTACGACATTGCATGTGGTTTGTGCTATTACTTATTAGATTCATATGTTAGGTTCAAATCTCCACAATACTTCTAGAAGTACTTAAAAGACCCTTCATGTCACTTTAGTTGTCTATCCTATCTCTTAGACCCATCTGGTAGATAGAGCAACCCTATTGCCTAAGAAAATCTGGTCATCTATTGCCAACTAGCCCCTGCAAGTAAAGAATTCTCTTTTCCTCATTTTCAATGATTGTAACACTTAAGAACACAAAAATTGCACCAAGGTGTGAAGAAGCTAGCTAGAGCTTTCCCAACCAGATGGATTTGATGTGAGGCCCAAACTTGATGAGCATTTTGATCATTCTAATTACTTAGCATTATTAGAGATGTAAATGCATGATGTATAAGTAAAAGAGATGAAACATTCCCTGTTGGGTGTTCATGGGCTCAAAAAGGTAGAGTACCAAATGATATAGTAAAAGAAACATGTGAGTCTGAGAAAAAGTGGAAGTAAGTACATAGTTTGAAAGCAAATGTCTGAGTTCTCTTTTATGAGTTGAACAAGAAGCATTCTAATTAGCAACTTGGGAAGTTGGTTTCTTGAGAGGGGGAGAAAATAAAGAAGAAAAGAAAAGGGTATATATTTGTATAGTTTTGGGTATGTGTGTGGATGTGGATGTGATGTGGTTTGGTGTAAAAAAGAGAGTAGGATGTCAGTGGATAAGTGGGTAAGTTAGAGACATGACAATGCCTTTGTCCCTTGTTTTTTCACTTTCAATTATCACAAAGACCTCAATTGGCAAAACCCTATAACTACTATAAGGCTCTGGTTTTGACACACATTACTTGGTATGTCCCTATTTTCCCCCCACCATATAACCTTTTTCCTTTCTCACTTTCTTTCTCAAACTTATTACTGACTCTGAGTCTTCATTCTGAGATGACAAGAGTGAAAGATACCCTTTTCCATTTCTCTCCCACACCTTTTCTATTCCTTTCTCACTTTTCTCCATTCCCATTATTATTATTATTTTATTTTCCACCTCCTTTTCTTTTCTCCAATTCATTTACTCAGCCTAGGCCACCCTTACCGATCCACAATTACAATTAGTATAATTGTATTAAGGTTCCATTAATATATTAATCGTAATGGGCTTGAATCACAAATATAATTGAACTACTTTTGATTGCGTTTACTTAGAATTACGTATCTGTCATCTGTTATTGCTTAACCCTAATGAAAATGGTAAGGGTATAGGTAACAATAAATTTGGCAGATTCATAATTTTCATATTGTTACAGTGGCTTGTAATGGTCAAGGTAGCGGGATCCTACGTAATTTTCCATCACAATCAAATTGAATATCAATTAAACCCCTAAACTTTCATAAATGAATCTATTTAAAATTTCTTTTGAGAATCGTCTATGCATTTATTCTAATTGTTCATTTTGTAAAATCGACACTTGACAAATTTTACACACATTTGAGAATTAATGCATGGATGATTTTTCAAAAGTAATCGTAATGAAAGGTCTAAATTGACTCAAATCACAAGTTTTACAAGATATTAGTTGAACAAATCTGAAAGAGGATGTAAATTGATACATTTACAAAAGTTGAGGGTTTTAAAGTGATACAATTATTAGTTCAAGGTTTTAATTGATATAATCCAAAATTTAGGAGTATGAGTTGATATTTACCCTTACTTTTATATATATATATATAANCAAAATTTTAGGTGTAACTTATATTTCGATGAATATTTTCTCCTTTTTCGATGTTATTCTCATAGCGCCCATATATAAAGGGTGCTTGGTTTCATTTAGGATTAGGCATTTTGTTGTATGAAAGAGTATGTTGTGTGGAAGCTTTATATTGTGTAAATCTCCATGTAAGTGTCTTCTAGATTTGGTTGAAGAATTCATTTGAGTACTTTACTTCAGCAAGGAAGTATGAAATTGATACATGCTTAGAGGAGTCTAAGTTTGTATTGAGAGATCGCATATTTAGGAGAGCCTAAGTAGATTTGTTTGAAGGTTGTTTCAAACAAGACGTGGAAAGAACGTTAAGAGTAATAAGAAAGGGGATCATGAGCATAGGGAAGCCTAAGTTAAGCACTAAGAAGTAGGTTGTATGAGAGTCATTATAGATGATATTTAACATATAATTACTTTGTAAACGCTTAACTCTTTATTAGTGAAATTTCTTTTCACCGGGGCACATTGCTCCCTAGATGATGCACCGAACTAGATCACCAATGTTTGTGTCTTTCTAATTTTGTTTATCTTCTGAATTTACCTTCTTATCATTCTTATTATTACGAATCATTCTTATTATTACGACATTGCATGTGGTTTGTGCTATTACTTATTAGATTCATATGTTAGGTTCAAATCTCCACAATACTTCTAGAAGTACTTAAAAGACCCTTCATGTCACTTTAGTTGTCTATCCTATCTCTTAGACCCATCTGGTAGATAGAGCAACCCTATTGCCTAAGAAAATCTGGTCATCTATTGCCAACTAGCCCCTGCAAGTAAAGAATTCTCTTTTCCTCATTTTCAATGATTGTAACACTTAAGAACACAAAAATTGCACCAAGGTGTGAAGAAGCTAGCTAGAGCTTTCCCAACCAGATGGATTTGATGTGAGGCCCAAACTTGATGAGCATTTTGATCATTCTAATTACTTAGCATTATTAGAGATGTAAATGCATGATGTATAAGTAAAAGAGATGAAACATTCCCTGTTGGGTGTTCATGGGCTCAAAAAGGTAGAGTACCAAATGATATAGTAAAAGAAACATGTGAGTCTGAGAAAAAGTGGAAGTAAGTACATAGTTTGAAAGCAAATGTCTGAGTTCTCTTTTATGAGTTGAACAAGAAGCATTCTAATTAGCAACTTGGGAAGTTGGTTTCTTGAGAGGGGGAGAAAATAAAGAAGAAAAGAAAAGGGTATATATTTGTATAGATTTGGGTATGTGTGTGGATGTGGATGTGATGTGGTTTGGTGTAAAAAAGAGAGTAGGATGTCAGTGGATAAGTGGGTAAGTTAGAGACATGACAATGCCTTTGTCCCTTGTTTTTTCACTTTCAATTATCACAAAGACCTCAATTGGCAAAACCCTATAACTACTATAAGGCTCTGGTTTTGACACACATTACTTGGTATGTCCCTATTTTCCCCCCACCACATAACCTTTTTCCTTTCTCACTTTCTTTCTCAAACTTATTACTGACTCTGAGTCTTCATTCTGAGATGACAAGAGTGAAAGATACCCTTTTCCATTTCTCTCCCACACCTTTTCTATTCCTTTCTCACTTTTCTCCATTCCCATTATTATTATTATTTTATTTTCCACCTCCTTTTCTTTTCTCCAATTCATTTACTCAGCCTAGGCCACCCTTACCGATCCACAATTACAATTAGTATAATTGTATTAAGGTTCCATTAATATATTAATCGTAATGGGCTTGAATCACAAATATAATTGAACTACTTTTGATTGCGTTTACTTAGAATTACGTATCTGTCATCTGTTATTGCTTAACCCTAATGAAAATGGTAAGGGTATAGGTAACAATAAATTTGGCAGATTCATAATTTTCATATTGTTACAGTGACTTGTAATGGTCAAGGTAGCGGGATCCTACGTAATTTTCCATCACAATCAAATTGAATATCAATTAAACCCCTAAACTTTCATAAATGAATCTATTTAAAATTTCTTTTGAGAATCGTCTATGCATTTATTCTAATTGTTCATTTTGTAAAATCGACACTTGACAAATTTTACACACATTTGAGAATTAATGCATGGATGATTTTTCAAAAGTAATCGTAATGAAAGGTCTAAATTGACTCAAATCACAAGTTTTACAAGATATTAGTTGAACAAATCTGAAAGAGGATGTAAATTGATACATTTACAAAAGTTGAGGGTTTTAAAGTGATACAATTATTAGTTCAAGGTTTTAATTGATATAATCCAAAATTTAGGAGTATGAGTTGATATTTACCCTTACTTTTATATATATATATATAATATTAATAATAAACTAATTGCATAAACCAATTTTAAGAATTAATTGAAAAGTATATCGATTAAAATGGGACCTAATTTAAAAATACATTGGACAAAGCTCTAAAATACAAGGCTGACCAAAATAATGTTTTCAATCCATATTCTTTCAATAAAAGAGTTAGAGATTTTGAGGGATTGATCTTGTATAAATAATTTGGTTAACTAGTTTTTGGTTTGAAATAGTACGATTTGTGTCTGCCAATTATTGGCTTTGACTTTATCATTGTAGGCCATATATACAAAGTTAACTTGTGAACCAATTGCTCTTTTAATTATTTATTTATTTATTATTTTTTTTATTTATAGTTTGAATTCATTGAATCAAGCTTCTAGGCTTGTGAATGTGGTGAAACTGATATACACCTTTCTTTCATTCTTCCTTTTTTTTTTTTTTTTTTTTTTTTGNATCTGGTAGATAGAGCAACCCTATTGCCTAAGAAAATCTGGTCATCTATTGCCAACTAGCCCCTGCAAGTAAAGAATTCTCTTTTCCTCATTTTCAATGATTGTAACACTTAAGAACACAAAAATTGCACCNAAAATAAAAACATCTTAAGATGAACTAAAATATTTGCCCGTTGAGTGAAATGTACAAAAATAAAAACATCTTAAGATGAACTAAAATATTTGCCCGTTTATTAATAGGTATGATATTTTGGTATTAATTTCAATTGTCTTTTCACTTGATTATGCAGTTGAGATCAAATACGTGGTTAATATAGATTGATTTTAGAAAAAGTATTTTAAAAACGAAACGCTTAACACATTGGTATTTTAGAAGAAAAGTAGTTATGTTTTGCAACGTTATACAAACACAATTCAACCGTTATCACAAATACATTATACTTTTTATGTACAAAAGTTGAAATTTTAATTTAAAGTCCTTTTCAAANCCAAGGTGTGAAGAAGCTAGCTAGAGCTTTCCCAACCAGATGGATTTGATGTGAGGCCCAAACTTGATGAGCATTTTGATCATTCTAATTACTTAGCATTATTAGAGATGTAAATGCATGATGTATAAGTAAAAGAGATGAAACATTCCCTGTTGGGTGTTCATGGGCTCAAAAAGGTAGAGTACCAAATGATATAGTAAAAGAAACATGTGAGTCTGAGAAAAAGTGGAAGTAAGTACATAGTTTGAAAGCAAATGTCTGAGTTCTCTTTTATGAGTTGAACAAGAAGCATTCTAATTAGCAACTTGGGAAGTTGGTTTCTTGAGAGGGGGAGAAAATAAAGAAGAAAAGAAAAGGGTATATATTTGTATAGATTTGGGTATGTGTGTGGATGTGGATGTGATGTGGTTTGGTGTAAAAAAGAGAGTAGGATGTCAGTGGATAAGTGGGTAAGTTAGAGACATGACAATGCCTTTGTCCCTTGTTTTTTCACTTTCAATTATCACAAAGACCTCAATTGGCAAAACCCTATAACTACTATAAGGCTCTGGTTTTGACACACATTACTTGGTATGTCCCTATTTTCCCCCCACCACATAACCTTTTTCCTTTCTCACTTTCTTTCTCAAACTTATTACTGACTCTGAGTCTTCATTCTGAGATGACAAGAGTGAAAGATACCCTTTTCCATTTCTCTCCCACACCTTTTCTATTCCTTTCTCACTTTTCTCCATTCCCATTATTATTATTATTTTATTTTCCACCTCCTTTTCTTTTCTCCAATTCATTTACTCAGCCTAGGCCACCCTTACCGATCCACAATTACAATCAGTATAATTGTATTAAGGTTCCATTAATATATTAATCGTAATGGGCTTGAATCACAAATATAATTGAACTACTTTTGATTGCGTTTACTTAGAATTACGTATCTGTCATCTGTTATTGCTTAACCCTAATGAAAATGGTAAGGGTATAGGTAACAATAAATTTGGCAGATTCATAATTTTCATATTGTTACAGTGACTTGTAATGGTCAAGGTAGCGGGATCCTACGTAATTTTCCATCACAATCAAATTGAATATCAATTAAACCCCTAAACTTTCATAAATGAATCTATTTAAAATTTCTTTTGAGAATCGTCTATGCATTTATTCTAATTGTTCATTTTGTAAAATCGACACTTGACAAATTTTACACACATTTGAGAATTAATGCATGGATGATTTTTCAAAAGTAATCGTAATGAAAGGTCTAAATTGACTCAAATCACAAGTTTTACAAGATATTAGTTGAACAAATCTGAAAGAGGATGTAAATTGATACATTTACAAAAGTTGAGGGTTTTAAAGTGATACAATTATTAGTTCAAGGTTTTAATTGATATAATCCAAAATTTAGGAGTATGAGTTGATATTTACCCTTACTTTTATATATATATATATAATATTAATAATAAACTAATTGCATAAACCAATTTTAAGAATTAATTGAAAAGTATATCGATTAAAATGGGACCTAATTTAAAAATACATTGGACAAAGCTCTAAAATACAAGGCTGACCAAAATAATGTTTTCAATCCATATTCTTTCAATAAAAGAGTTAGAGATTTTGAGGGATTGATCTTGTATAAATAATTTGGTTAACTAGTTTTTGGTTTGAAATAGTACGATTTGTGTCTGCCAATTATTGGCTTTGACTTTATCATTGTAGGCCATATATACAAAGTTAACTTGTGAACCAATTGCTCTTTTAATTATTTATTTATTTATTATTTTTTTTATTTATAGTTTGAATTCATTGAATCAAGCTTCTAGGCTTGTGAATGTGGTGAAACTGATATACACCTTTCTTTCATTCTTCCTTTTTTTTTTTTTTTTTTTTTTTTAGGTTTATGTAGAAAAATTTGAGTAGTCTTGTCATTGGTAGGGTTAATTTTAGGTTCTACCTATTTTTTGTGTATTTTATCAAATCAATCATAATTTATTACGTGCCAAAATTTTCATACTCTTTCTAAAAATATGTTTTTTTTTTGTGTTTGCGATGAGAGTGAAATGTACAAAAATAAAAACATCTTAAGATGAACTAAAATATTTGCCCGTTGAGTGAAATGTACAAAAATAAAAACATCTTAAGATGAACTAAAATATTTGCCCGTTTATTAATAGGTATGATATTTTGGTATTAATTTCAATTGTCTTTTCACTTGATTATGCAGTTGAGATCAAATACGTGGTTAATATAGATTGATTTTAGAAAAAGTATTTTAAAAACGAAACGCTTAACACATTGGTATTTTAGAAGAAAAGTAGTTATGTTTTGCAACGTTATACAAACACAATTCAACCGTTATCACAAATACATTATACTTTTTATGTACAAAAGTTGAAATTTTAATTTAAAGTCCTTTTCAAAGTTTTTTTTTTTTTTTTTAAATTTTTTAAAAATCAAACTCATTTTGATTATAATTTTATTTTTCAAGACACATTTAATTGATTAAAAACATTGTTCAAAGTTTGTAATCAAACACTAACAATATTATAAATAGATCATTTTAGGGATAGTTGCAAATATAGTAATCAGATCCAAAATATTTGTAAATATAGCATAATGTGAAAGAATTTATAGATATAATAAAATTTAGATTCTGCTTTTGAAGTCTATAATGATAGATCATATCAATAGTAGAGATTTATCAGTGATAGATCATATTGTTGATAGAAGTTATCGGTGATGAATTTTATTATATTGCAATTTTTTAAAAATGTTGTTATACACTTAATTATTATCTCTAAAAGTACTGCCCAACACAATTATCTCCACCTTTAATACTATCTAGAGCACTTTAAAAGCTATATCAAACATCGGGTATTCTTATGACCATAACATTCTAATCTTTGCTTGACAAAAATTGGAAAAGCAATTTATGCATGATTTTGAGAGATTCATTTTGCTTCCTTACATATATATATTTTCAGAATATTTGATAAAAATCCATTATTAAAATCTGCCAAAAGAAAAAAAAACTGAATTTTGGAAAAAGAAAAAAAGAAATAAGGAAACAAGACTTGAATTGAAACAGAAAAAAATGGGTGTGTTCTGTTGGTAATGCCATGTACCAAACATGACAACTCCTCCATTGTTTTAAACCTCTTCAATCCTTATCTTAAACAACAAAACCCACCTCTTATGCCCACTTTTTAGATAACGTTTTAGATTTTTGTATTTATCTTTTTTTCCCCCTTCTTTTAATGACAATTTTCAAGTGTTATCTAATATTTGATTTTAACTTCTACTTTGTGTAGAACTTTATTACCATTTTATATATTTTTAGAATATTACATTACATATAATGGAATTGGTTGATAGTCAAATCTACCACCTTTGAGTAAAAATAGAAATACTTTAATCTCTATAATATGCTTTTAGTAACATTATCAAGTAGTCTTTAAAATTGAAACCACGATTATAAACACTAGTCAAATTGAAATTAACTTCACAAATGAAAAGGAAGGTAGAGGTAGTACCTCGAATGGAAAACAGAGGTGGCTCGACAAAGAAGGAATGGGAAATCGTCAAAGATGATTTCTTTGTTGGCGAAACGAAGAGTTAAACAGCGCTAATGATTCTTTGAACCGGTCTGGATTTCCAATGCCTCGAGAAATAGGTCAATCTCGATAACAACACCTTTTTCTTCTCTTCCTTTCCGGAGAATCTTCTCTTACTAGACAATAAATGTTCATGTCATAGCGAGTATAACTCAATAGTAATTAGAATGTAATATATCTCTTGAGATAAGCGATCCAAAATTTTCAATTTCATTTCTTCTACTAAGAAAATGTTCAATTAATTTATTTTTTATAGTAAGTAAATACCAAAAATAATCTAATTGGTTGGATTATTTTCCAAAAAAACTAAAATAATTCTTTTTAGCGTTATCGAAGCTTCATTAATGAAGGATATTGTTAAATTATATAATATTAAATTTGTCTTCATTCATCAACTTAATTTTTTCGGTCAATTGACAATTTAACATGGTACAAAGTAGGTGGTCCAAGAAGGTCTTATGTTCATGTATTCAAACCCTTGCAACTTTATTTCTTCTCAAATTAATATCGATTTCCATTCTATTTAACAAATATTAATGATATCTTGATAATTTTCATTTTAAAAAATAAAAAATAGATTAAAAAATGTCGATTTATTCCATGTGTATGTGAAATTCATGGACATAATATTTGATACTTTAATTATACATATAATTGGGCATTCTATTTAAAATGAGAAAGATTCCTTATCATGAAAGGAAAGTAGAGTGAGGTTTCCGTACGGACCAACATTTCCATGGGCTTGAAAGACTATTTATATTTGAATTAAAACAAGTTGATAGGGAAAGGTGGTGGAGAGATAAATTTTTTTATGGGCTATGGAAAACCTTTTTTTAATTAAAACATAAAAATATAAAAAGAAAAAATGTTAGAGCTGGAGATACGGTAGAAATGGACAAAATAATCTATAATAGTTAAATGTTTTTGGGATTTTTTTTTATTTCAAAAAAAATTATTTTAAAGGATAAAATTATTAAAAATATTTATAAATAATAGCTAAATATTTTAAAGGATAAAATTTTACTATATTTATAAATATTTTAGTTCATTTTCTATATTTGAATATTCCTAATTTCAATTACAAATGACTTTTAACTATTTAAATAGAATACTTTAATTTATTTTTAAGGGATGTTTTCAAATATAACAAAATGGACCAATTTATTTACAAATATAGATAATGACATGTTGTTATATTTAAAAATATTTTCATTAGTTTTGCTATTAAAAATAATTATCATATTTTTAATAATTAACTTATTATGTAATTCAATATTTTTTTTGTAATAAGCTTTCCTCGGGATACGAGCTGTTGTTTTTTCTATGCAAACTTTTTTTTTTTTTTCCATATTATTATTAGTCACTCAAAATTTACCAAAGTAAAAAAAAAAAAAAAAAAAAAAAAAAAAAAAAAAAAAAAAAAAAAAAAAAAAAAAAAAAAAAAAAAAAAAAAAGAAAGAAAAAAAACCTAAGTTGATTACTATTATTTGTGTGGATAGGAAGATATGTGGAGGATATGCATGAAAATCTATGTGAGATCATAGGATATATCTTTGTGTCCAAAAAAAGATTAGATTTGTAGATTTCTTGGAATTAATTTTTTTTTCCATAGATATTTCATCACAAAGATTATGTTTGAATGGACATTTAATAAAACATTAGAATTCTCTCTCTCCCTCACCACAATTCAAACTATATATATTTCAATCATTGTTTATACTGATTTTTTTCCCAACATGTTTTAATTGGTATGGGGTCACAAAATATGATTTGAAACGAAGCCATTAAATTTTCAATCACCAAAATCATCAAAGATACGAATGTTTATATTTGTAAAATGAAAATAATAACTTTCCGACAGAGAGAAGAAAAAAAAAATCTATAATTCAAACCTACTAAGGTCGGGTTTGAGATTGTTTTTACAAACATAAAGAGTAATTACATGAGAATCTTAACCACTTTGGCTATTTGGTAAAATAATTTATTTATTAATATATTTAAAATCATTTTTAAATTTGTTCTAATGTGTCGAAGTTAATTGATGAAGTTTTTAGATTTTAGCTTTTCTAAAAATTTGTTATCTTTCCTTACCCATTTTAAATTTATCATTCCAATAATCTATTTTCTCACATTTTTATAAATACAGCAAATTATCCCAGATAGACGGTGTATTTTGCTATAAGTTGTAAATATTTTTAGCAGTTTTACCATTTAAGATAATTTTCCTAATAATTAAATTAAAGAAATATATTTTTAAAAATTTAGATTAAACAATTTTAGTTGCAAATTATTTTCAAATAAGTATAAATTAAATATAAATATAAAATACAATTGAAATGATAATATGCTTTTTGATCATATACCTATATTACACAAATTTAGTATTAATTAACTAAACATCGTAACTAACTTTTTTTTTAATTTAAAATTGAATTTTACCAAATACTATTTTACTTCTTCTCACAACTGATTTTTTTTTTTTTTTTTAAAGCACAACTACCAACCATTATTTAAAAATTTCAAACTAAGCCTAAACCTATCCTAATCTGTGATGAGCGGTAAACACAATTGAAGTAGAAGTCTAATGAGACTTTTCTTCTACAAAGAGGAAGATGAATTCACGAACCTTTGTAAATTGGATAAGGGGATAATTGAAAGTCAAAAGAAATTATTTTGTTTATATTATATATTTTTTAAAAATAAAGAGAGAAAAAAATGAAAGTAGATTGAAAAACTTTCAATTTTAAAAATTAAATCCTTAAAATTATATAAATATGAAAATTGGGCGAAATTGAACTTTCAAGCTTATATAATTGTATAAATTGTAACATTTGCATAGGTTTAAGAGTTGATTTTTATCATTTGTGAATTCAATTTCTATAATTATTGTAAGTTTGATGGTTTAATTTTAACACTTGAAAAAGTTTAGAAGCCCAATTTCTATATTTAAAAGTTTAAAGGTCTAATTACACTTTCTACCCTATTTTTTAGTTGATTTTTACGATTTGCCAAAAAATAAATTTGAATAAATCACTATAGAAAAGGTAGAATGTAGGTGCCCACTCCCACCTACCCTCTTTCTTTGGGAGAGAGACATTTGGTCAGAGAGAAATTCAGAATTGCAGTCTGTTATCACCTTTTTTTTTTTTTTTTTTTTTTTTTTTTTTTTCTTCTTTCTTTCTTTCTTCTTCTTCCTTCCCATTTTCCATTTATGCAAAAAGCTTCCTCTGTTGTACAATCAAAAGATCACGATTATATTATATCATTAAACTTTTACTGATGCATTAGCTATTTTTACGTTTTCATAAGTCCAATATCGACAAGAAGGTTGAATCAATATTAAATTTTTATTGATATATTGATATTTTCATATTTTCATAATTTCGATACTGTTACGAGAGGTGAATTAATATTTCCATTATATCCTAGAAAAATTCATGAAACATAAAAAATAAGAGAAATTATCTTAAATGACAAAACTGTTGAAAATATTTACAACTAATAACAAAATATACAACCTATTTCCGATAGACTCCGATAGATGCGATAGACTACTATCTATATTTATCGCGGCCTATCACAGATAGACAGTGAAATTTTGCTATATTTGTAAATATTTTGATTTCTTTTACTATATTTGAAAATAACTCAAAAATAATAATAATAAGCAACAAAATGTCATTAATTTAAATATAATATAAGAAAATTATTATAAATAGAAAAAATATCTAACTCTTTACAAATATAGAAAAATTTTACTTATAGCAGTAAAATTTTTAATAGTTTAGCTTATTATGCTATATTTCAAAATTACTCCTATAATATAAATAATAGATATATTAACTTGTTTAAAAATTATAAAACATTTATCGATAAAATTTGAATTTTTTGTTTTTACAATTTTTTTAAATATATGTATTGAAATCGATATTTCTTTTATTGAAGTTCATATTTTAAACCTCGAATATGATATTCTTCCAAAAGATTTCACAATACATTCTTACAAAATTATTTGCCTAATATATACATTCTGCAATATCTTTTCATGGAAAATATAATTTATATCTCTAAAATTTGAATCTTAAAATTTGAATTTTTTGTTTTTACAATTTTTTTAAATATATGTATTGAAATCGATATTTCTTTTATTGAAGTTCATATTTTAAACCTCGAATATGATATTCTTCCAAAAGATTTCACAATACATTCTTACAAAATTATTTGCCTAATATATACATTCTGCAATATCTTTTCATGGAAAATATAATTTATATCTCTAAAATTTGAATCTTAAAATTTGAATTTTTTGTTTTTACAATTTTTTTAAATATATGTATTGAAATCGATATTTCTTTTATTGAAGTTCATATTTTAAACCTCGAATATGATATTCTTCCAAAAGATTTCACAATACATTCTTACAAAATTATTTGCCTAATATATACATTCTGCAATATCTTTTCATGGAAAATATAATTTATATCTCTAAAATTTGAATCTTAAAATTTGAATTTTTTGTTTTTACAATTTTTTTAAATATATGTATTGAAATCGATATTTCTTTTATTGAAGTTCATATTTTAAACCTCGAATATGATATTCTTCCAAAAGATTTCACAATACATTCTTACAAAATTATTTGCCTAATATATACATTCTGCAATATCTTTTCATGAAAAATATAATTTATATCTCTAAAATTTGAATTTTGTTTAATTTTATTATTGAGATAGAACAATTTGTCAAATGCATTGTGATATCTTGTTAATTTATTATAAGTTTGGATGAGGTAATAATATGTATGTTTGTGTGTGTGTATATATATTATATGATGAATGTGGTATTAGCTAGTTGGATAGAATAGCATGACATTTATTTGTTAGTAATTTGATGGAGACAAATCTTCATAATTAATCAATATATTGTGCCTAATTATTTCCTTTTAATTGTCTACTTAATTATTAAGTTCAATAAAATATATGTTACTTAAACTTTATCAAACATTACCTAGTGTGTCAAAACATTATGTTCCTTTCATCTTATTTCATATACACATCATTTTACTGTTATTATTTCTTTTAATTAAATAATTAATACAAATTTTCAACATTTCACACGCTATTTTATTTTCATTCTTCTATCAATACATATACTTATGTAGACAACCATTTAAAATTACACTGAATCTCAAAACAAGTTTCAAGTTGTATCAAATTTGTCAAGTAATTTTTTATCTTTAAATTATTCAGACTAAAATTTTAACATATTTAAACGTTTTGGAAAAGTTTTCAGATCAAAATAAGATTTAAAATCTTAAAATATATAAAAATACAAATTGAGGAGATAGAAGTGATGATGGTACTATTATTGAATTCTTAAGTTTTAAATCCAATTTTTTAAGGATAGTATGAAAACACTATAGGGATATATATATAGAGTTACTTTTAAAATTAAAAAACTTTTTGAAAAAATCTAAATGTAACTAATTCAATTAAAAAAAAAATTTAAACTAATGAAATAATTAGGGACACAAATAACTAAATGGTAGAAATTAAAAGAGTAGGAATAAAAATGCATTGGAATTGTCTCTTGGAGCTCTATGCCATGAACACTTTAAAATACTAAAATCATTAATAAAAATATTTGTTATCATAAAAAAAATCTAATAAATTGAAGTTCATAAAGCTCACCAATTTATATATCGTACCAAAAAAAAAAAATAATAATAATAATAACTTTAGTTTTTCAAATTTTAAATTTAAGTTTGAAAACTTTTTTAGTACAATAACTATAAATAGGTATCGAACCTTCAATCTTTAGAGAAGAAGGTTACGTCAATTATTATTCAACTAAACTCGCTTTAGCTAAAAAAATATATTTTTAATATATTATATGATTTGCTTTTAACTTTCTCTTTTATTTTCCATACCTAAGTGGTAGAAAGTTTGACAAATGTGAAACACTCCATAACCAAACTAAGTTTAGTTTAACTCTAGAGTTAAAAGTTATTAATTGATTAAATAGGTGTTATTTAATTGTATGGTTAATTAACTATATTTTATTTGATTATTTATTTAGTTTATAAAATAGAAGGGAGGGGTTAGTTTTTGTAACTGCCAACTCAAGAGGATCTTTGCATGTTTGACGAATAATTTAGAGTGTGAACAAGTGAATATTTGCTTAGTGAGTATTCTCCATTTATTGTTTGTTTTACTGTACATTTTGCAATATACTACAAAAGCTTAGTATCCTCATCTTGTTGATCCAAAATGCATGTCCCAACCAGTTAAGTTATTTTCAAGGTTTTCGTTTTCGTTTTTGTTTTGTTTTGTTTTTTTTTTTTTGTTTTATATATATATATATATGAGGGCATAATTGTTTTAAATAACAAAACTGTTAAAAATATTTTCAAATATAGCAAAATATCATTATTTATCTATGATAGATACTAAGGGCCGTTTGGAGGCTCATAATTGAATGAATTTTGGATTGTAATGTAATCTAACATCCATGTTTGGATTGAGCATTTTGAGCCCGATTTGTAATATTAAACTCATTTTATTTTGATAGTTTTTAACCAAACCCTCTTTCTTACTGTTTCCATGTTTCATGATTCCATTTTCGTTCCGCTCTCGATACCTCACGCATTCTAACGCTCATCTGATTGACAATAATCCTAATTACATTTCAACCTCCCAAATAGCCCCTAGATAAACAGTAAAGAATGATAGTAATTTATCAATATATTTTGTAACGACTCGACTAACAACTATCTAATCGGACCATTTCCCTATTGCGTGCAAAAGTTCAAAAAACGACACTATGAAAAATGGTACCATGTTTTTCATGAAATTACCACTTGTTTTCATTCAAGAAATCAGTGAAATAACAAATAAATAAAATTTTGGTTCGGGGTACCCTTAAGGAAACAATAAAAGAAACTTCATGAATGAAACTTAGCATAAATAAATAAAGAAGACGAGTCTCAAAACATGACTAGATAGTTTGGACCAAAAAAAAAAAAAAAAAAAAACAAATCCGATACAAAACATGAAAAACTATGCGAAAGCTGCTACGAGTCCCTTTATGCCATCAAGGATTATTTTTGTCATTCGCCGGCACATTCCTTCTTTTACTTGAAAAGTATATAAGAGAAAAGGATGAGTAATTATATTACTCAGTAAGTAACCCCACCACCGGGGTCGGGCTAGGCACCTATGTCCAGTAAGTGCGTCAAACATGTGAGACATGCATATCTATCATACATCATACTTCTATAAGGGAATGGTTAGACCCGTCCCAACTTTAGTTATGGATGACCACAAACCTTTAGTGAGTCCCGAAGGAGACACTTACCTCTGGTGATCCCGAAGGAACAAAAACCTTTGGTGTACCCGAAGGACACAACCTCTGGTGAACCCAAAGAAACACAACCTCTGGTGAACCTGAAGGAACACATCCTCTGGTGATCTCGAAGGACCACATCCTCTAGTGATCCCGAAAGAACACAACCTCCGGTGGACACCCAACCAACGTAGGGGAGTAACCACTACTTATCGTACACGATCAATAAAGTTCATAATCGTTCCATAACATGGATTCATACGCTATCAGTAAAGTTCATAATCGTTTTACAACATAGGTTTATACACTAATGGGCATATATAACTTTAAGACATGAAAATCGCATACAGGCAAAGTATCTCAAAAGTGGCTCAGGAACCTACTACATCAGGGCAACTAAACATATGCCCCGAAGGCGGTTCAGGTAGTAAGATTACTTACCTGAGTGTTGATCCATAATGCTAACCACACCGCAAACTGTCGCACAATTCCTGAATAAACTGGGAGTACAATTCCCCTAACTTAAGTTACTCATCAAACCTAATCCGTCATAAGTAAATTCAATGTTCATTCGAGAGAGTCTTTACCCAAATGTGGCTAAACTCGCAGTTTCCTCCAATCCTACGAACCAAGGTAATCGCCGACCACCTATCAAGATTCACCAATTAATTCATATTCCCAAAGATTTACCGAACTACGCCACTATCCTACTCGGGTTTGAGATACTCACATAGGAAATATTGATCCGGCGATTGACGGTCAGGCGAGCAGTTAGACGTAGCCGAGAGCGAGATTCTGAGCGAGACCAAGAAAATGTTCAATGATTTGGATTGTCACATATTTACTATATTTATAAATATTTTAGTTCATTTTGCTATATCTAAAAATAACTGTTTATTTGAAGTCTTCCATTCTATCTTAATTCTATAATCCCAATATAATTCAACACAATGGAAGGAGTCACATTGGACCCACGGCTCAAGGCCCCACATCCCTCAATTTTTTGTTTTTTTTCTATAATTTTTAAAATAAATTATTTAAATAAAAAATAATATTTTAAATGATAAAATTATTTAAAATATTTATACATAATAACAAATATCACAGTCTATCGCAATTTATTGTGATTTATTGCGAATAAACAATAAAATTTTACTATATTTATAGATATTTTAGTTCATTTTTTTATACTTAAAATTAGCATCTATTTTTTAATGTTTATTAATTATTACATTTTTCTGAAAAAATTGTAAGCTCCTTTTTAATCGTCCAAAGTGTATAACTTAGACTTTTTTTCTCCTTTAAATTTAATTTGTGATGGTAGTTCATTACAAACTTGCACTTATTGAAATATTAACAAATATATAATAATAATTTATTATTTAATTTATAGACAATATTTTTTGGTTTATTTATTTTAATTTAAACTTTTTCTTTATACTTTTTCTATTTTCTTTCTTTCTTTGATTAAAATACATATTGGAAATAAATAAGTTATTAAAAAAATTAAATTCAAGTCACTAGACTACTATAATTATAAGAAAAATAAACAGCTTCATTGAATATAGATCTACCTCTTTTTCATCTAATTATATTTGAAAATAATTTTTTAAAAAACTTTTTAGAAACTAATTATATTTTCCATCATTTTCATCTATCTAAATACAAGAGTTGAATTCAAAATAAAAAAAAAAAAAAAACAAAAACAAAAACAAGTTTGCAAAAACTATTTCTTTTAATTTTTAAATTTTAGCATAATTTTTAAAATATTAATAAAAAGTAGATAATAAAGGAAAAAATAATTATTAAATAAGATTTTAATTATTAATGAACAGATAAAATATTATTGGGAGGCCAGGGAATAATTTACTGTGGAAGAGATAAGAAAGGTAAGGGTTGAATTGGGAACAGCTTCTATTTTTTGAGTGTTAGTTTGTCCATCTTTCCCTCTTTCATGTCGGCTCACGCGGCCTTTACCTCCCCACTTCCTCATCCATCTTTTCCATCATTTTATTTTATTTTTTTTTTAAATTTATTTATCACTACATTTTCTCTCTTTATTTATTTCACTTTTTTTTTCTTTTTTAAATATGTTAAAGAAATAAACATTACTCTTAGGTCTCCAATTTTTATAGAATATACAATTTTGTCTATGAATTTTGATTGCTAATCATTTAGTTGATCTACTAACACATTTTAATCTCTATTGTAAAAATCTTCATCAAATTTAATTGTTAATTTTGATTATGTAACTCATTAATCCCATAATTTATCAACAAACGATCCTTAATTAGTTTATCAATTTATGTGGGTATAAATTCTTTTTTTAATTAAAATTTAATATTATTTTTCATGATAGGGTAATAGTTACAAATTGCCAAGTGCAAATATTAAATTGGTACTTATTAAAATTTGTGGACTAAATTTTTACAGATTTAAATGTATCGTGGCTAAATCATTGAAAACTAAAGTTTAATGATAAATTGTTACTTTCATGAAAGTTTTTGAATTATACTATTTGTTAAGTATTTTAAATTACAAACCTATTTGAAAATATTTTTAAATATAGCAAAATATCATTACATTGGTAAACATCTATCTATGTCACACGGATAGATACCTATTAGTGTCTATCAGTGTCTATCATTAATAGATAGTGATGTTTTGCCATATTTGTAAATATTTTGGATCATTTTACTGTATTTGAAAACATACCTATACTTTAATGGAAAATTATGTTAAATAGCAAAATTGCAGAAAATATCTACAATTAATAGCAAAATTCACAGTCTATCTGCAATAAATTGTGATAGACTATTATTTGTGTCAAGATCGTGATAGACTATTATCTGTTATCTATGCATGACACAGATAATAGTCTATCATGATCTATCGCAGTCTATCACAAATAGACAGTGAAATTTTGCTATATTTATAAATATTTTTGTTTCTTTTGCTGTATTTAAAAATAACCCTACTTTAATCTAAAATTTATATTTCTTTACCTTTTAAATGATCCTATCTTTATGGAGAGTTTGTTATAATAGTTAATAGTTGTGACTGTCTAAACTATTTTATGCTCACCTAGATTATTAAATCCTAGGCAAGTGGTCACTATGAATTTAATTCATAACTTTTAACTCTTTATAAAGTCATGCCAAATGATATTTTAACCTATTATTTGAATATGAAAACAAAGAATCATATATCGCAATTAAGATTTTATATAAATGAAATTATGCAAATAAAATAGTATACCATGACCTATATATAAGATTGTTAATTCAAATATAGTTTAGTGAATTAGATATATATTCAAATATTCAGTTTTGTAATTGTTGAACGTTATATATATATATATATATATAGTAGAAGGATGGGAGCGAAAGATAGATTTATATAAGATTATTGAACTAAAATATGAAGTAATCACTTCACAATCAATTGGGTGTGCACATCACCGTGGAAAACAAAAGGAAGAAAATGTGCAAAATTAGAGACCAATAAAGAACAGTGAAATATCAACAAAGGGGATTCACTCATTATGTCCCTTTTTTTTTTTTTTTAAGAAAAAAAAAAAACTCTCTCTATCTCTAAGAGTGTCCAAAACACATTGTCAATTTTGTCATTATAAGAGATATTACAATTGCAAAAATCAAACATGTCCATGATGTAATGGTTTTGTTAAGGAAAAAAAGATTTGTTTAATTGTTCCAGATTTGTTTAATTATTCATCACATGATCTTTAATAAAAAAAAAAACAAACAATAAAATAACCCTAAAGTATTCAACATATATAACTCGTTGATTTTCATAATTATGTTGCTTAAGAGGGAATATGTAGTTTTAGTAACATTTTTTAAGTACCATAGGGATAAAGAGATTAGAAGAACTTCAAATTGCTCATTAGTCACTAACACATCCGTATGCTAGTTGAACTAGGTTTGCTTTAACTATTTTGATATCTTAAATGATATATATCCTTTTCTTTAATAAATGTATAGTTTAACCATGCATGCATCTTTGTCATGGTGTGACACCAATTATGTGACAATGTTTGTTGGTTTTTTCTCATCACGTGTTAAATACATATGGATTATCATGAGTTTGCCTAGTTAAAAGGTTCATTATTGGTTTGTTATTTTTATTTTTTTATTTTTATTTTATTTAAATTTTTATAGTATTGTTTTATCTTTCTACCCTCAAATATTTGGATGAATATATATGTCAATTGACTCTAATAATTTTGATAAGATTTTGTATGGTTGAAACTAATTTGTTAAAAATTTAAAAGTTCAACCATTAAATTGTAACGAGCAATAAAATTTTACAAACTAATTTTTAGAAATTAAATTATTATGAAATTTAAAGATCAAAAGTGTCTTTCAAACCGGAAAACCAAACCGTTGGATTTGTGAACACAGGTCATGACTTGGGATGAAGAAAAATCTACTATTAGAAAGTCATAACATGTTAAGATTCTCTTAAGATTTTGTTGGTAGCATCATAAATAGTTTCTCCCACAGCCACCTTTTGAATTAAAGTACACAGCAATATAGGACGATCCAAAATTTTATGTAGCAACATAATCATTGGATTGCTCAACTTAATTTTCCAATTAGTATAAACATGCAAACATTTGAAGCAGGGATAAAGGGGATATGGCGAGCTTGAAGCAGGGAGTCATTTAACAAAACAACGAGGCCATAGTTTACTAATAAGAACTATTGCGACTAATATAGCTACCCCGAAGAAAAGGCCCTTGGTTTAATATGCTTGTTAAAGTACTTGGTCATCTGCCTACGGTAATTTTCAGCATACGCAGATGCTTGTTCCCTTCTTTCCTCCAGCAAATCGAGGCATAGCCTCTGTTCAAGCTGGTTGGTTTCGGGATTATATTGTTGAACCCTGAGGCTGGGCATGCCAATCTCAACGGGTATAACGGCTTCCGAGCCATATGTCAATCTATACGGGGTTTCACCAGTTCCCTTCTTAAAAAGAGAAAAATCTAAGCAATCGTCTCTTTAATTAAAGAAAATTATAAATGTAAGAATCAGATTCAAAATATTTATAATTACAGTACAATGTAAACAAAAAATTACAGATATAGGAAAATTTAGAAGTAACTTTTAGGATTGATGGACCATATTACTAATTTAAAGTATCACTTATAAATTTAATTATTATATTTGTAATTTTTTAAAGTTATTATATATTTAATTATTATTCTTAGAAGGATTGCTTGTAATTACTCAAGATAGTTTTACTCTCTTTCTAGTTCCAAAAGTTTAATCATAATTATTTCTCAAAACATATTGACTTCTCATAAACACATTAGTAATTTCGTGCCACCAAACAATATAACAAACAAAACTTCAACATAACTTTGATGTATATTGAAGAAGAAAAATATATCTTCAAGTAATAGACATATATATGAACTAATTTAGAGTCATTTAGATCGTGTGATCAACCTTTTATCAACTTGGGACTACACATTAATTTGAATTTAAAATGAAATAATATGATGAATTATCGAATGAGGAATGCAACCCTATATAGGAATTCCAAATAATAATATCAAATTAGATCAAATTATTTTATTTAATTCGACGATTAAGACTGAAAACACGTGAAAAAATGTTTGTGTTCCAAAGTGCTTCAGTCTTGAAATGTTTATGAACCCCTACAAATGAAGAGAACTCACTTATTTATAGAGTTACCAATTGGGCTTTGTAGGCTTGGGCTTGGTTGGTCTATTGTAACGACCCAACACCCTAGGACCCAAGTCGGACCGTGACACATGCATGCATACAACTGAACCAAAACTTTTTGATAAGAACCCTTTAGCATTTAATAATCACAAGAATACATTCAAATGAGCGCCTCTAAAAATGTCAAAATCTCCATTTCAGAAATTCGACTCAAGAGATTAAAAGAAATATAACATGGTTTTCAGATCACAAGTAATCCAAAACATTTGAATACATGGAAATTCATAACGTTTATGCGGAAACTCCAACCTAGTCCCCATTGGTCAATCAAGATTTCTTCCCGTCGTTCGCTAGAGTGTTCTTTCCTTTCCTTGAAAAGATAAACATAATAATAGAGTGCGTATAAAATACTCAGTAAGTAACGCCACTTCTGAGATCAGGTTAAACACCGACATCCGAAAGGTGTACATGCTTAAACATCATACAAACGGAATTAAATTGTGATGGTCATTTAGTGAACGATTCTAACCCATCCTAGTGCACATCTGGTGGCTCAAAGGCTCTCAAAGTAGCAGGGTACCCGTCGGTTCTCAGTAACATAGTAGGAAACTAGCCAGCCTTCGAAATATAGCAGGAAACTAGTCGGTCTCCAAAACATAGCAAGAAACCCGTTGGTCTTCGAAACATAGCAGCACTAGGAGACACATCTAAATTTAATACATAACATGCTTTCAATGAAATTCAATATAGATCTCATTACATAATCTTAAAGCCCCACACAAGATTCCATCATTCACATTCTAAAATCAGTTTCATGCTAGCGTAAGTCCCATGCTAATATAAGTTCATGCTAGAATCATTCTCATACTAATGTCAATCTCATGCCATCATCAACAGATACAAGAAAAAAATTTAGTCATAATAGGCTTTTCAATTTGCTCAACTAAACAGTCAATCAACTATCTAATTTGCTTGGCATACGGTCAATTTCCAGTAGTAAGATTACTTACCTTGATCCAAATCTGAACAATAATTACTAGATCTTCCCTTAAGTCGGTAACACTTGTCAGACACGTCTTGTCCATTCATAAATTCCTATAACTCTTGGGTGCAACAAATCAACTAAAACACAAAAAATACGAAAACAGTGGGCTATCAAGTTCCAATCGAGAAACCCATACCAATCACCAAGATCCCCAGCGGCAACCACAACCGGCAAGACTATTTGACCAAAGAGTGAAACCAACAGATCGGCGACGAGCGAGACTAGCAAGATCAACGATGAATGAGAATAGCGAGATTAGCCAGACTAGCGATACCAGCTGAAGGGGGGACTTCAGATTAGCGAAACTTAGCGAATTAGTGAGACTTCAGTTTAACGAAACTTACAAATTTAGCAATAATTTGCGAGCGAGACCAGCAGATTGGAGTGAAACTAGCACAATTGGTGACAAGCGAAACTCACAACATCAAGCGAAACCTGCAATTGGTGAGTGAGACTTACAACTTCGAGTGAAACCTGCAATCCGTAAGCGAGACTCACAACTTCAGCAAGTAGAGAGAGACCAACCGATTGGCAGCCGGAAGCAATGACGAGCGAGACTTACTCAGATGGTGAGATTGTCAAATTTTCGACCAGAAGCGATTTCTTGAATGATGCACGGAGGCGACAGCAATCAAATTGGTGATCGGTGATTTAATTTACCGGCAACAATACACTCGAAAAGAGAAGAGCTACCTCATGCTGAAGAAGAAAAGAATGAAGATGAAGAAGAAGAAGACATTGGGGAGGAGGAAGAAGAGAGAGATTCAGCTCCCTTTTTTTTTTTTTTCCTTTATAATTTGGTACAAATCCCAAAACCCTAAACCCCCCTTTTTAAAGCAAATCATTACCCAAATTTCACAATCCCTTCCATTACTCCTAAACTCTCCATGTCTTCCAAAAGCCCCACTAACCATCTTAAATTACCAACAAACAAATTTCTTAACCTCGAAACTTGAAATGAATTCCCAACTAATAATATTAAACATAAATTAACCAAAATAAAAAATTTCCTCAAAATTTGGGTTGTCACATCCATAGACCTGGCCTTTGGGCCCAACAAATTGGACTTGGGCACTATTTGGTTTTTGGGCCAACTTAAGCCTAGGAGTGTACACGGGTTGGGGGGGGGGGGATTATTTTGACCAATCCGAAATTTTGGGTTCGTTAGGTTGGCTACTCGAATGACCCAAACAGGGTCTCCAACCTTACCCAACCTAATCCAACTCTTAAAATTTAGGTTGTGTTGGGTTGGGTCGTCGACTTATAAAAATTGGAGAACTTATTTTTTCTTTCAAAAAAATCAGAGAAAGATTAAGAAAGACAACGAAATGAACACTAAGTTTTGATGTTTGAACTTGACTCACCACCGAAAATAATGGAATCGACATTGGACGACCAGAGTGGAGGGAGACGATGCAGATGATGGAGATTGAGGGAGAAGAGGGAAACAATAGTGAGAGAGAAGCTAAGAAGATAAACCATGACGGTGAGAAGAGACGAAGCTAAAAAAGCAGATGAAGGACTAAGACGTTAATAAGAGTAGAAGAAGGATGTGATTCACATCATAGAAGAGTAGAGACATTTTTTTTGTACACAAACCACAAAAAGAAATAATAAAAGGTTGAAGGACTAAGCAATTGAGGTGTGAGGTTAGAGGGAGAGGAAGAGGGAGAGATGCGTGAAGCGCAGTGAGGGATGCTTGAAGGTTGTGCGGTGGTAGCGTGCAAAAAAAAAAAAAAAAAACCCTAAATGAAACTTTTATAAAATAATAAGAATAATAATAATTCGAGTTGGGTTGGGTGAACCCGAAATTTTAAAAATGTAACCTGAGACCCAACCCAACCCGAAAAAAAAATAAAAAAATAAACCCAACCTAACCCAAAATCAAAGTTAACCCAACCTAACCCTTATAATTTTGGTTGGATAGTCCAGACTGTTCGAGTTGTTGGGTCATTTGAACGCCCCTACTTAAGCCTATTTTAGAACTTAATTGAATTTTAGCCCAAATGATAATATTAAATTGGGCCAAATTGTTTTATTTAATCCAACGGTCAAGACGAGAACACATGGCGTTAATAGGATTTGTCGATTTATGTTTTCAATTTCAACTTAGGACACATGTCAGATTCCAATTTGTTCCAAATGTGATAATTTGTAATTTTGTCATTAATTTAAGAAATGACATGACAATTTATGATTGGTCCAAAATTCTTTATTCTATTAGTATCCAAAATAATGTTTTAGATAATTGATTTTACATTGAAAGATTACATTAAAGAGTGTGACCCATTGACACTTGATTGATATGGAGTTCTATGAATAGTCAATTTCTAGAAGTTCAATCTAGAAAAAAAAAGATGAAAACATAAACTTTTTAAAAAATAAATAATTGAAAAGAAAAGCCATCTGACAATCTTTTTAAATATATATATATATATATATATATTTTCTTTAAAACAAAAATCAAGTAAAAACATGTTTAGCTAATTGGATCCAAACACACTTAATTGTGATTAAGAACACACCATGAATAATTTAAATCTATAACTATAGCGTAGTCATATTTTTTTTAAAAAAAAATACAGAGTAAGAAGTAAAATATTGATATATTGAAATGTTTGGAATATGTTAAGTTTTCAATTCTAGGTTCTATTAAGATTATTATTCAATTTAGTTTCATTCTCTTTTTGGTTCAAGAGGGTATATTGTATAATATAACTCCTTACTTACAAGATAATAAAATAGTTTTTTTTAAGGTTTTAGATGTAAAATTGTAAGTATGTAACTAACAACATTAGTGAACTATATAAATTTGTATTTCGATTTCTTCATATTTGATTCTTTATTTATTATTATTTTTTGTTATAACAGTATATGTCAATTATGGCCGAGTTACTCATCTTTAATCATATAATTTTTGGTCATACAATTGCAATCTAAATAAATAAATTAAAAAAAATTGAAATTTTATAAGTGGCCTTTAAAAAAATTGGAAGAAGGTAGTCACGTTTTAAGATTCTTAACGTGAATTTAAGAGATGGGTCTCCACTTTTAATTTGTCAACACACATGTGTCTAAACAATATTCACATGTTTTGAAAAGATATATGTTGGCCAAGCTTTTCTTCAATCATCAATTTTATCTGATTTTATTTATTTATTTATTTTGAGATTCATTCATTTCATATATATTTTGAGATATATATCTTTCTTGTCTCTTGAATCAACTTTATTGGTTTGCTTTAGAATTATTTATTTTTATATGTCTATTTTCATAATTATTTGTTAACGTATCACCCTATTTGGCTATTTCTCTAGAATAAGCCAAAAAAGAAAAAAAAAATCGACACATTATTTAGCTTTTAGTGTGAATATTAGTAATTGTTAGTTAATCTTTTCACATAACGAGACAAATGTACGATCGATAGAGACGAAATATAATGAATAGAACAGAGGGAAAATGAAATTACCAAAGTATAAGTTCAACTCTTTCCAATATAGATATGAACTAAGCTAACTAGTTATTTGAGCCTTCTCCTTCCATTATTTACTTAAGGATTTATTAAATTTTGTTTACACTTTTATATTAAAACTTTAGGTTAAACTTTGAATAGTTTTGTACTTTGAGGTTTTTTACTCTCACTCTTATAATAAGTTTGATTTCATGGTATTATCTACTTTAACTAAAATATATTATACATATACTTTCTTTAAAAATTTGAGAAAAATTAAATATAGTGCTATTCTAAACTAAAATTAATTATTTTATTACAAAAATTATTAACATAACTATAATAGAATGGTTTAGTTTATTTTATTTTTTTAAAAATATGTATAATTTTAAGGTGTGTTTGGAATACTTTTTTAAGTTTTTAATTTTAAAAATAAGTTATTTTTGAAAAAAATATAGTATTTGACAATCATACTCAAATAAATATTAAAATCATTAATGTTTTTATTGTAAATAGGTCTTATCAAAAGTGTTTAAATAAAAATAATTTTTAAATAATATTTATTTTTTAAATTAATCTAAACGGACTTAAAATGATATAAAGCATATTTAACTTCAATTAGCTAGCAAGAAAATGTCTAACCAATAGTCAGTCAACATGTCTCATTCTTGATCACATATAAAACTTACTCCTTTTATAAAACATGGCATCGTTTCATTTATCTAATTAGACATTAATGAAAATTCAATCATTAAATTCAAACACATGAATTTATTTGGCAACTTTGCCAAATGGGACAATTGACATCATGGTATGAAAATCATAAATGGGGCTATTTTGAAAAACAAGTGGTTTGGTGCAATTTATTGCATGTGTAGGACAATATAAATTACAATCGTGTCTTATTTCGAACTATATGATAGATTAACTATTACTTTATCTTAATGTTTTTTTCTTTTTTCTTTTTTTTTTTTTTTTGAGTTTAATTTGAAAATGTTGATATGACTTTTCCATTTGATATTGGTTTTCATTTCTAATTAAGATTGTTTTACCATGTAATTTATTGCAATATCCGAAATTCAGACCATTAAAATCTAAAACTTAAATTGGCACACAACTTCATCGTTCTCTTGTTTTGAGCTGCTTGAGAGGATGAGGATTCATCCCTACATACTAACAAAGATTCTATCTTCTCAGTTTGTATATAAAACAAGAAGAAAGTAATTTTGAGACTTTTTAAGGTAATTGTTTTAAATGACAAAACTGCTGATATATTTTTAAATATAAAAAAAACGACAGTGACATTTTTTAATCCTTTTACTCTATTCGAAAATATATTTTTTTAAAATTTGAAATTTCAATTCTACTAAGATATTAAGATTAGTTAAGAACAAAATCAATTCAATATAATATAGGGGTGCTGTCAAATATATCAAAATAAGCCAAACTATTTATAAATATAGAAAAATTTCGCTCGATAGACAATGGAATTTTTCTATATTTATAAATAGTTTGATATATATATATATATATATATATATATATATATATATATATATATATATATATATATATATATATATATATATANTTCGATGTAGTATACAGGTTGAAAAAATATACTTCACCCTAAAATTTGGTCTAGAATTTTCTCATAGAACCTAAATCACCTAATACATATTTTTCAATTGAAGCTTGATATCCATAAATTTTGTATACAAATAAAATAGAAAAAAGAAATAGTTTCATAAATTTTTTGGGATGAGTCACATCGAAAATGAAGATGGATGATGCATGAAAATCATATCAATGAGCTGTTTGAGAATAAATGTTTCCAAACCAAAACATGTATTTAAGCAGAGAACATAGGATGATGCATTCGTGGAAGCTCTCTCTTCTCCAATTTTGTGGGGATTTTTATACAGCTTAACTAGTTTATATATATACACGTTAGTCAAGAGAGTTATGTTCCATAAATCTAACTTGACTTTTAAGGTTGTGCCTCTTTTGAGTTTACCATTCTTCAATTAAAGTTATTTTTTTCAATACGGGATTCTCAAAATTAATTAACAATGAGAAGAGTAACTTATATATCTTAAAAAGGTCGTAATATATAACAATTTTTTCAATACGGGATCCTCAACAGGGTTAGAGATTGAAATCTCCATTCCACGTATTATCGGGATCTTTAACTAGACAATTATTAAGAACCTATTTGATAACTATTTGGGCCCAATTTAGTAACTATTTGGTTTTTGATTTTTAGTTTTTACTTTTTGAAAATTGGGCCTAGAAGTTCACAACTCTCCGGACTTTATAACTCTATGAAGTTCACAACTTCACAATTTCACCCCTTACCCCAAATACCCCCAAAATGTCTTGCTTTCTTATCTACTTTTTATCAATGTTTCCAAAAGACTAAGCCAAATTTTGAAAACTAAAAAAAGTAATTTTTGAAGACTTTTTTTTTTCTAAATTTTGGTTAAGAATTCAACTCTTGTACTCAAGAAAGATACAAAATCATTGTAAGAAATGAGAGGAAATAAGTTTAATTTAAAAAAAAAAAAAATCGAAATGGTTATCAAACGAAATTTTGATTTTTGGTTTTTAGAATTTGAAAATTAAACCTATTAACATCTCTTCCTTCTCTAAACTTTTTGATTTGTTATCTACTTTTTACCCTTATTTTCGAACACCAAAGGCAAATTTTGAAAACTAATAAAATAACTTTAAAATACTTGTTTTTGTTTTTGAAATTTAGCTAAGAATTCAACTCTTTAATTAAGAAAGATGCAAACCATTATAAATGTTAGCTAAACATCAAATTTCTTTTTAGAAATTGAGAGGAAATAGCTTAATTTTTAAAAACCAAAAAGCAAAATTCAAATATTTACGAAACGAGACCTAGATTTTTAGGTTTTAAGGTTAAAAATAGATGAAAATCAATCATAAGATATTATTATCTAGTTTGAGGGGTTTTAGAAAGAATGTTTCTGTCATTTTTTGAGCTATGAAAATGTAGCATACTAAAGATTTTTTTTGTTGGATCGGATGGTGTTGATATCCCTACCTAGAATTTTGCTATCCTTTACAATATTTATGATCTCTATCAATATTTATATGCTTCTTAGTTGTTAATATCGTACTATCTACTTGGTCATTTTTGGAACACAAAAGTTGCTATCAATCTCTGTATAATATTTAATTTCATCATTTAATGCCCAACATGCTTCTCTTTCAAACATAATAAAATGGTCATATCTAACTACATTCACCTTTTTCTCTTTTTAGATTTTCTATTTATTATTTATCCATCCATCCAAATCACATCCTATACTCTAACACTAGAAGAAAACTTGGGATTTAATGACATTTAAAAACTATTGGATTTAAAATTCATGACAGTTATTTTCAATTATTCTATCGTCTGTAAAAGTAGAAGCTTTGATGACACTTGTTGAAAAATGTCATAATTGGTCTTTTTATAACAATAATTAATTGTCAACAATGAACAATTACTGATAAACATAATTTTTCATTTTCAAGCATACTATGACTTTTTATCTTTGCCACCATTTGACTCAAAATTGGATTTTTTTTGTATTGTTATGGATATTGATGACAATTATTAAATGTCAAAAAAGAAAATATAGTGACATTTTTCTATTGTTAATAATATCTGAACCATGACACTTTTTTTTTTATCAAAAATATATGAACCATGACAAATGTTTTTTTGTTAACAGACGTTATATCATGACACGTTTTTTCTGTCACCCAATTTCATATTACGATAGTTTTGTATTGTCAATAAAAAATATTTTTTTATATTTGTTATTTCTTTCAATCTTATCATTACACATGATTTCCATAATCAAGTAATCCTAATTAAACCCAAAAAGAAAAACACAACAGTAAAATACTTTAATATAAGTATCATAAAGTTGATAATACTTTTACAAAAAGATCAACTAATTACAATTGGTGAACGTTTTACAAGAAACTATAACTATTTAGGTACAATAAGTACATTGCACCCAAAGTTTTGCCACTAACCTTACAAAAAATCTACTAAACATATCAATTACTACATGGCTTCACTACTCTAATGCATTCTTGCAAAACCTAGTAAGAAAACAAAAAAAATCATTTTAGAGTTCAACTCTACACATCATTATTGACAATGATAATAATGAAAGAAGGTTTTACCTTTCCAATGTCAACAACTTATTCAACTCAATCAATATTGCCCAAAATATTGATGTCATAACCTACACCTACAAGGATGAACACCCATAATCAAATTGGGTAAAAACCTATACCCACATTACATCTATGTCAATGATCATAACAATATTTATCTTACGAAAGTTTGTCTACTTAAATCCAAAATGTACGAGAAGTCCATTTCAAATCATAATATACTCTAGAGGCAAACAAACACGGCAATACTAACAAGATTTAACAAAACGGTAGTAAACACGTAATATTAAACAACAAATAGTATAATGTTTCAAGGAACAAAATCAGGAAAGCTAAAATCTGTATTACAAACAACGAAACTTCATTTCTTTTCCTTTTTTTTTCTTAGGGGGAGGGGGGTTGAGAGGGGATTGTAAACACAATTAATCCTATTTTAACACAAAATTGGTACAAAACATAAATAAGAACTTTTATATATAAGAATAAAGTTGATAATATTTTTACAAAGAAACTAAATATATACAAGGAAATGTCTCCAAAGGGACCAAAATAAGCAAACTAATAACCAAACTTGGTAAATTTTTTACAAAGAAACTAACTACAACAAGGCATTGCCACAAGTAACTACATTTATAAAGGCAATATCGGAAAGTTGTTTACTCACCTTGCTTAAGCTTTCATTTCTTTGGATTCCATGATTAAGCTTTCATTTCAATAAGATAATTGAAAATGAGAAATCTAATGGCACTTCTTTAAGATATCCATAATACCATAAATCCATAGAAGTTGAAAGTAACATTTCATTGTAAAAGAGAAAAGAATGTTAGTATAAATTACATATAAGAATAATGATTTCAAAGTTCTAACCTTCGATGCCTCCAACAGCCAAGGTCACAAAGTATGCAGGTAACCTATTAAAATTTTTTCGTAAATGCACATCACCTAAGCTTCTAGTGGCAAAAGGAATCACATGTCAATATTGATCATCAAATGCCTAAGAGAAAAACAAAAACTAGCCGCAAACAAAAATTTCTAAGAGAGGAAAAAGCAAAAACGAGATGAAGAATATGAACACAAGATCTGGAAAGTTGAATTTAGAAATGACTAATAATGATGGAAGAGAATATACCTCAAGGATCTTGAACCACCTATAACAAATATGGTATTTGAGTAGGAACTTATGTTCCATAGCTACCATAAACGAAGAGCACAATAGCATAATGAGGACACAACTCAAATTAGAAAGTCATTATAATAGTAATTTGAAATTGGATCTACATTATTACAACATAAAAAGCAAAACAAAAGAGAACTTACCATGTTGCCTAGATGACCCAATGCACCTAATAAGTTCCAAAAAAGTGTGTGAGTTTCATTTTGACACTCAAAAACATGTAAAATGTTCTAAAAAAATGTCCGAGTCACACTTTGCCTAAGCTCATTTTGACCCTCAAAACCACCTAAAATGTTCCTAAAAGGTAGCTAAGTCCCTCTTTGTCAATGAAAACAACGTAAAGGTTCCTAAAAGTGCCTAAGTGACTCTCTTTCTCTCAAAATAAATCAAGTTCTACTACCTTGAACTAACTAAACGAACTTGAATACTACTGAAAAAAGGTCCAAATAAGTAAGAATATACAGAAAAAAGCATAAGCAATTCTTCTAAGACTTTTCTCTACCTTTACTTTCTTTTACTACATATATACAAAAAAGCGAAGGCACTACTTTTTAGTACAAGAGCTTAGAAGAAAACAGAGCCTTCTTCCAAATTCCACTACGAACTTTCAATACTTCCCCTAAGTCATGGAATATATCAACTTCCTAGGGAAAATTGTTTGCGTACAACATGGCCATATGTAATCAAGTTATTCGCAAAATAACATTGAAACAAAAATAGTATGTAACAAGTAAACAAACATAAACACAAAGTCTCTAAACTCAAGAACTATACACATTTTAGACTTAAATATGCAAAAAATCAAGAATACTATCTTTTGATGTTTGGGATAAGCACCTAGGACATTTAAATTCTATTTTAACGAATCATTTGCACAACAAACAATTGAATTATCGATTGGAAGAAAACTATGGCTATTTGTGAAGTTTACATTGAAGTTGAAAACTCCTTTTGAAATTTTGTTCCAAAAGGAGCCAAATTACAACAACTTGAAAATATTTGGTTATAGATGTTACCCATATCTAAGATTTCAATCAAAAAATAATTCTAACACCAAGTCCAATACTAGTTTTAGTTTGCTTCTTTCTCCAAGACCACCATCATGGCTTCTACAAATAGGACGCTTTGGTAATATTGAAGCTTAAGCATTCAACAAAAATTTCAAACAAATATATATTATTTTAACTTGCTTTCATTTCATTCAAAAAACCTCATACCAAAAATAAAGATATTAAAGGAGATATTGTTCCAACAATCTTATCCTTCAACAAAATATCACCTAAACCTCTGCTCTAATCTAAACTCTTCCAAAAATCAGAGAAAGAGAGTTTTCAAAAAGAAAAAGAGAAGAAATGAGTTGAAAACAAATAAAAAAAAGAAGGAAAAGCTTGCATCAACGAAAAAGGCAGCGAAAGCGTTGCTAAAGAAAGTAACGACAGACAGAAGATGATCGTGTGCGATGGCAGCGAGCGAATGGATGTGGATCGTGCAACAGTCGGGGGTCGTGGGTCTTGAGTGAGAGTAAAAATCGTGAGTCTTGTGTGAGAGGAAAAAGAAAATAGAGAGTGAAGAGGGAAATGAAAAAAAAAAAAAAGGAGAAAATTGAAAGTGGGGTAAGGTTTTAATATGTATATTTAATGACATTTAAAAATTGTCATGGATTGATGGCACTTAAAAAATGTCATAAATCATCAAAAATTTGGAAATCTCCATTTTTTCCTTCTCCCTGCTCAATTTGGCTATAGGAATGTGCCATGGTAGCCCAATTTTGTTGTGTAAATTTCCCTTTTTTTTTTTTTCCTTCTTTTCTCCTTCAAATTTCCATTCTAAATATTTATAACTCACTCCCTAAACTTTCATAGGTTGTTTAGAGGTTGAAATGTAATAATTAGGATTACTGGAAATCATATGAGTGTTGGAATGAGTGAGGAATCGAGGGCAAAACGGAAATGAGCTTGTGAAGGGTGAAAACGGTGGGAAAGAGGGTTGGGTTGAAACTTTGGGAATTGAATGAGTTTGGCATTACAAATTGAGCCCAAAACGTTGGGTTTTGGATTACATTACATTACAAACTCATTCCATTACGGCCCCCAAACAACCCTTTTATTGTTTTTGTTTGTCTAACAATTTATTGATCTTTAAAACGTATTCCAATATATCACTGAAATTTTACAAATATCGAGGAATAGATCCTTGAACTTTCAAATTTGTGTCCAATAGGTCTCTCACACATTCAACTTTTTCTAAACTTAACAAATCCATCTAACATAATATTACATCTCGTTTCAAATAGGACATTAGATTCATGGATTCTAAAAAATGTGATGAATAGGTAAAAAAATCTATTAAACACAAAATTAAAATTTAAGATACTAATTATACACATTTTAAAGTTTATGGACGTTTTAGTTTATATTTGAACAAATTTTGTTTAGTGACTGAATTTATGATTTAATCTCTTTTATAATATCAGCTAAATATCAAATTTCTTCTCCGCGTTAAGGAGTAAAATTAATAGACAACAAAACATCTTATATGAATGGAACCACTACATCAATTATTTAAAAACAAATTATCTCCTCATCCAAATGATTATTATACTAATCATAAAATAAAATAAAAGAATGAGCAAAACCCTACCTCCTAGACATGGAGACAATCTCACCAATACATTTATTAATCTAACATGACAATTATTGATCAAGTTCTCACTATTATTATTATTATTATTATTATTATTAAAAAATCATGTAATCATCAAATTATTTGTACACATTAATCCAAATATAAAATTCCCTCCGCACCAACCCAATAATTAAACTAATCAAGAAATTTGGTCTACGAGAAAAAAAAAAAAAAAAGAAAAAAGAAAAGTTATCAACATAAACTAGGAAATGAAAACACACATGTTTTGACCCACAACGAAATTAAGAGAATATAAGAGATTGTTCGGATTGTTTTTTTTCTTTTTTTCTTTTTTTAGTGGAAGTACGGTCTTGAAAACCAATTTTTTAATGACAAAATTGATTTGATACAATAATTTTCAAAAATTAAAAAAAAAAACCACCCAAAGAAGTCGTCAGATATTTAATTCAACAATGCGGGTGGAGATTCAAACTTCAAACTTTTTAGTCAATAATTTATACTTTATATATACCAATTGAACTATGACTATTTTACATGTATTTAATATATGGTATAATATAGCTTAGTTGTCCATTTATAATAATCAATCATTTTTTATTATTATTTGCTCAAGGAGAAAATTTTCTATACTAACTTCACTTGGTGTATGTCACGTCAACACGCTTTTAAATTATAGTGAGACCTACTAATATTAATGTGAAATCCACAAATATTTGTGAAGACAAATTTATAGTGTAAATAAGGGGAGTGTGGTACTCCCATAATACTAGAAAAGTTCTCTTGCTTAAGTATATAATTTGATTATCAACTAGAGTATAACTTGGTAAATAATACATCAATTTTTTTAAACACAATAGATAAGACACTAGTTATTATCCTAGAATTTGATGGTTCAATTCTCCAACTGCATATTGCGTTGAACTAAAAAGAAGTTTAATGAAATGATTTTTTAACGAAATCTAAAAATAAGAAATAATTGCCCATACCTTAAATATGAAAAAGGTTGGTTGGATTAATATATAGAGGGGCAAATGGGTAGGTTCGTGCACAAATGAAAATAGTCAATAATAGAGTAAAGTTCCATATTCTGATCAGAACAAAATAATTGTGATAATGATTAGCAAATAGATGATTTAGTGAAGACTATGAAGTTGACTCATCTCCATCTAAGATCCATACCAAAAAAGAAATTCCCCATAATTTTGATGCATTTATACATAATTCTTGGGGCATAAAATTATCCCATGGCTAGGTTCATGCATGCCCCTAACACCAAACTATCTCAAATGGTAGTTAGATGCCTTTTTAGGTTTAATATAGCTTTTTCTTTTTTAATTTTTTTTCTTATTTTTTTACATGTTCTTCACCCAATCATATACCAAAATCATGTTAAAAAGGATAAAAGAAAGAGAGAGAGAGAAAAATGTTCGTACAAACTTTTTAATATATTCGTTTTTAAATAAAATATATAAATTAATGTTGTGCGGTAGCCCGAGACTTGTCAATTATAAATTATAATTTTTAATTAAATATCAAATTTATGTCAATCTATATTACAAAAATGCCTCAAAATATTTAAGCAAGAGAACCCTACCATTAGCATTGAGTGTCATATATCTATAATCATTGTAAACTTTTTTTTTTGACATATACATATTTTATGTATAAACGTTAGAAACTTGGTATATATGCATTTGCACATCTATATTAGGCTCGGTTTTTTAATGTCATGATAAACAATTTGATAGAATTTATAAATTTAGTTTCTAAAACTTTTAAGTTATATCTTTACATTTTTTAGAATAAAAGGATTTAATTTTTTTTCATTTTGGTTGAAAGCATATACCTTAACTAGTTGAGATATGTTGAAGTTGAATATATATATATATATATATATATGCAAATACTAAATCCCTTGAGTTATGATTTAGTTCCTAATAACTTGTAACATGTGTGATGCACGTAAAATTTATAGTATAGTTATATTTTAGTACATTAATTTTTTAAGAATAAAAGATTCTAATTAATCAAAGTTTTTTATATTATGTTACCTGAATAGTTGTAATTATTTGAAAATAAATACAAAATAAGAATTTACGAAATTTTAAAAGAAAAATGACATGATTGTCCATTCAACCATATATGAAAGATACATTATTTCATTGTGTAACCACTTCCTGAATAGTTACACTAATATGGCAAAGAACGTGACTCTTTGTTCAAACATATATTTTCACAGTTAGATTGTGATGTTTTATATCTATGATCTAATATCACACTCATACACAAAAAATTATACCTCTTTGTTGAGTAACCACTTCAATCTGAATAGTCGTAACAAACTAATCTTCATCAATCTTTAAATTGTGAATTTATATCTACAGTCTCTAGACCACATTCATATATATATATAAAAAAAAGAACACAACTTCGATGTTTGAGGAAAATGAGAAAAAGTAAAGACTAAGTGTATTAACTTAAAAAATAAATATTTTTCAAAAATTCATTTTCATTTAAACACTCTTGAAAAAAATGGTTCAAAATAAAAACACCAATGACTTTCAAAATTTATTTTGAATAGTTGCCAAATACTTGTATTTCTTTCAAAATCACTTATTTTTTTTTTAAATTTAAACACTTAAAATATATTCCAAACAGGTAGGGTTAATGAACAAAATATTGACTTGGCATCTTTTGGTTAGTATATCCAACTATTTACCATATCATGCCAACTCACCATCAAAATGGACCTTGCAGACATGCCACGTCAACAAAAATGAGAAGGGAGAGAGAATAGAGAGAATTTAGGGAAAAAAAAAAAAAAA
>QLSR01000051.1:178828-218054 GCA_031780015.1 Citrullus colocynthis
TGCTAGGGAAGGAATTCAAGATCGGTCAAGAATTCAAGATCGGTCATGTAAATTCTATGCCAGTTGAACAATATTTATTTTTGCGATTTATACCAAGTATTGTGTCTAGAGATAAACATTAAAACCAATCAACCGAACCTAATGACGAATTTGAAAAATGAATAAAATGTCTAACCAAACTGCATATATTAGTTTGGACATTAAATATAGACGATGAAAACTTCACTCCTAAACTAAGTATAGAGTAAAATTGAGTGCTTCCTAAAAGAAAAATTGTAAAAAATTACCAATTATATTTCTTATAAACCAATCATAATTTTAATAGTGTTAAAATTTAGAGTTATTTTCAAATAGAGCAAAATGAGCTAGCTTATTTGTAAATATAGCGAAATGTCATTGTTTATAAGTAATGGACATTAATAGACGTCTATAACTGTCTATCGCTGATAGATAGTAATAGATGATAGTAGTTTATTAGTGTCCATCACTGTGTATATTACTTATAGATAGTGACTTTTTGCTATATTTGAAAATATTTTCAACAATTTTGCCATTTAAAATAGTTAATTTGAAGTTTATTCGAGCGAGTTATCCTTGGAAAACAACACTATTAATATCAAAGGAATTATTTATTGAATCATGTACGTGAAAAGCCTTACTAAGTTAATAAACTTGATCCATAAAACCAATAATTGATTCTAAAAAAGGCTATTCAATATTGGGGTGCTAGAAGAGATATTCCCATTCTATACTTGTTTGAAATATCTTAGAGGTTTCTATATTTGTGTGGTATGTGTTAATTATTGGCTTTTAATTAATTGATAGGATACCACTAAGAGAGAAAACTCAATGAGATGGATAAGTGCTTGACTTAGGATGATATCTTGTGAAAATGATTCATAGTTATAGTCATAGGAAACATATATGGAACTTTTGATTAGTTGCTTTGGGGTGGATGGAAAAAGTTGGCCTAACTTATGAACACTGAGTCAGTCATGTTGCCTTCCCTCTTTGCCTTTAATAATTTTGCCTTTCTCACTATAATTCTTATCCAAATTTTAATAATTATGTGTGTTTTATGTCACATTATTGTAAATTTAGTATAGGTATTAAGACGGGAATGTATCTATCTGGATGCATCCACTTTCATCACTCATATAAAAAAATAATTAAAAATATTTTAAAAGAGACTTTTTTTTTTTTTTGGTTGATTGGACAATATGATAAGATATAGAAAGATAAGTGTTTGATTTAGAATTATGGAGCAATGATATTATTAAGCATTAGGAAAGAAAATGATGATATTGATCGCATCTAATTCAAAAGAAGTAAACCAATCAATTTGTATCTCTCTTTGCTTTCAAATGAAAGAAATTCTGGTGGCTTTCTATCTCTCGGGTGTGTAATTAAAAGGTTATAATCATTCTCTATTTCTCTTTCTTTATCTAATTGAAGACGCATCAATCATTCTTCATCTCTATCTAACAATGAGCTCTCAGTTACCCTTTTATCTTTCTCCCTCCCTTTGACACTAAAGAGCTCCTCTCTAGTTACTCTCTCAATTTTTTTTTCTCTTTACTGGATTTAAGCCCATCCTTGTTTTTTTTCGACAAAAAAAAAAAAAAAAAAAAAAAGAGTAATCACTTTCCATCTCCTCTCATATGTTAAGTAGAAGAGGTTATGATTAGTCTACGAGTAGAATTCAAGTCCTCTTTTTTCTCCATTTTTAATGGGATACACTGAGTCAAAGATAGAGATGGACAAAACAAGCAGAGAGCAATAAAGCAAAATCACACATTATGTAAAAAATAAATTTAGTGGAAATAGAAATGTTTCACAAAGGTAACTCAATCTCACTCATCATAGCAACAAGATGTTGTTATATAGTAAACTCAACTCACAAAACCTGTCTCTCTCTCTCTCTCTCAAGTAGGTAAAGTGAAGAAGTTATAAGGTAAAAATGATAAAAAGAAGGAAATTAAAGAAAGAAGTATAGTAAGTGATAGGTTTGGGTGTGTGTACTTTGTTTGTTGGTGTATATAATTGGTTGCTAGAGAGGGAGGGAGGGAGGAAGGGAAAGATTATTGAAAGGGAAAGAAAACAATGGATAACTATCCAAGGAATCTAGTTGATGTGACCAATTCCTTTTAATGCAATAAACTTGTCATGTCTATTTTTAGTGGCAGAAAATCTGAGTTATCTCTCCTTGCTGCTAAAAAGATCATCACCACTCTTGCTTTCTTCTCTCTTTCCAAACTTTGTTTATATCATCCCAATACAATGTAAAAGCCCAGCTTCCAATGTGGAAATTAACACTTTTAAATATTTATTATTTTTTATTTTATTTTATTTTTAAACATAAAAACCCCATTTCCCAATTCACCCCTCTCTCTCTCTCTCTTTCTCTCTTATAAATACCCTCCCTCTCTCCCTCCTATCTGCATTGCATTGAGAGAAAAAAAAAGAACTTAAAGCTCCAAAAGATCTCTTTTTTTCCAAAAATCTCTCACACCCTTTTGTCCTTCCTCTGTTTCTTTAAAGAAGTAAAGAGAAAAAGGGAAACTTTCATTCTCCTTCTCCTTCTTCTTCTCTAAAAACTTTCCATACCCAAATCCAATGGTGGTTTTGTCCAAACCATCAATCCAACAGTTGTCTTCTAATTCCTTCATGAGAAATTCCATGTCATCATCCATGGCTGCTGCTGCTTCTTCCTCTGCAGCATTTTTCTCTGAGGTTCCATTCATAGACCTTTCTGCACCAGATGCTAAACAACTCATTGTCAAAGCTTGTGAAGAGCTTGGATTTTTCAAGGTCGTCAACCATGGCGTCCCCATGGAATTCATTTCTACTCTCGAATCAGAATCCACCAATTTCTTCTCCCTTCCACTCTCTGAAAAACAAAAAGCTGCTCCTCCTTCCCCTTTTGGCTATGGTAACAAGCAAATTGGTCGCAATGGCGATGTCGGTTGGGTCGAATATCTTCTCTTAAACACTCACCTAGAATCCAACTCCGATGGGTTCCTCTCCATTTTTGGCCAAGACCCACAAAAACTCCGGTAACGCAAAAACGCTCTGTTTTTTCTTCACTCTGTTTCTTGTGTTTCCTCTGTTTTTTTCTGCTTCTGATTTCTGTTATCTGTTTCTATGTTCTAGCTCTGCTGTGAACAATTACATCTCGGCTGTGAGGAATATGGCGTGTGAAATCCTTGAGTTAATGGCGGAAGGATTGAAGATTCAACAGAGGAATGTGTTCAGTAAGCTGGTGATGGATGAAGAGAGTGACTCTGTTTTCAGGGTGAATCATTATCCGCCATGTCCAGAGCTTCAAGCTTTGAAAGAGAGGAACATGATTGGATTTGGAGAACACACAGACCCACAAATCATATCGGTTTTGAGATCCAACAATACTTCTGGACTACAAATTTCTCTTGCTGATGGGAATTGGATTTCTGTTCCTCCTGATCAGAATTCCTTTTTCATCAATGTTGGTGACTCTTTACAGGTACAATAACAACACATCACAGTTTCCATTCCAACCAAAAATTTTTAAATAAAAATAAGAATTTGTGTATGTTTCTTTCTCTCTCTTGGTTTCTCAATCTTTGTACTATATATATATATTTATATTTTAATCTCTATAGACAAGACATGATCTTTAATAATCATGATTATGTCTGTCAGCTGGGTTTGTGTTTAGATAAATCTCCCCAAGCCACTCATGTTGGTTCTTTTTTTTGTTCTTTGATAATCAAAAGTATAAAAATTTGAGGTTTCTTCCCATTTAGATTTTTCAATTCCCTACTTCAAAACTTGGGTTTTTCTTGTATTCCCATTTTGCGAAAAAGAAAAAGGGTCTGCAAAATACATGTGTGTGTGTTTTTTTTTTTTTTTTTTTTTTTTTTTTTTTTTGATACTATGTAGTAAAATTGAAATTTTGTTTGATGGTGGTGATGATTAATGGAAGATTCAAAAGTGTGAAGCATAGGGTTTTGACAAATAGCTTGAAGTCAAGAATTTCAATGATATACTTTGGTGGGCCACCTTTGAGTGAAAAGATAGCTCCTTTGCCTTCTCTTATGAAAGGAGAAGAAAGAAGTTTGTACAAAGAGTTTACTTGGTTTGAGTACAAAAGATCAGCTTACAACTCCAGGTTGGCAGATAACAGGCTTGTGCACTTTGAAAGAATTGCAGCCTCATAATTAATCTTCAACAAATCTCTCCTTTTTACCCCCTCCATTTCTTCATATTTTCATATATAGTTCCCTTCATTAGCTACCCAAATGTTTTTTCTTTTTTCCCCCCTTTAGATTCCAAAATTAGGTTTTATAGCTAACCGGTTGGCAAACGTCCGATCTCTTGGTCGAAGACATATGCTTTAACATTGGTTAGTGTTTGAATAGTTAGTTTTTGTTTTTTTTCTTTCTTCCTCCTCTTTGTTTCTTGTTTGTTTACAATAGTTTCTCTTTCCTTGTAATTACACCTATCTTTTCTTTATAATACAAAGTCTACCATTGTTTTTTTTTCCCTTGTATAATTATTATAATTGCAAGAGGGGTGCTATTATTTACAAGGGGTTTAACTTTTAAATTGAAACGAATTGTTTTTTCTTTCACTTTTTGATATTATGCGTTGTCGAACTAGTGCAACTCGTTGTTGGTGTTAATATATTTTAATAAGCGTGTGAGCCCTAGAAAAGAAGGGCTGTTGTCTAGAGATGTTTGAGTGAGTAAAGAAATATAGCTAATCTGTGTTGTGATAATTTGTCTAAATTATAATACAAAGTTTAATACTTAAAAACTTTGTACTTTTTTGGTCTTCGTATCTTGCTTTCACATTCTCATCCTTACATTGGTCCAACGTCATTTATGATAAAATTATGGTTTAAAAGTAACTTAAAGTACCATTTTGGTATTCGTAACGATATTTATTATTAAAAGTATGTTTTCAAATATTAAAATCGAAAAAATAAAAAAGAAATGGTAATGTCTATTGCATCTATATTTGTGCATTCCAAACATTTAATCATTAAAATTTTGCCATGTGTATTTTTTTTTAAAAAAAATATTAAATTATTTATAACTTTTTACTATGTACTGAAGGAGAGATATATAAGATTAGGTGCATCTTAAATTGCATCTAATTAATCATTGTATTCTTAAAAGAAAGTTAGTGCGTATGGTTAAATTTTTAAAAAGAGTATCAATTAGTGCTTTGCCTCTAATTTTTTAAGGTGATCAACTAACAATAACGATTAATTTTAAGATGTGTTTGAGACATTTCAAAGTGCAGGTACGAAAATAAAATAGTTTTCCAAATACATGGACTAATAAAATGGTATCTCAAACCTTCCAAATATATCTAATCTCTCTTCGAACTTGAGCATAGATCGAAGGATGACATATCCGATTTATTATTATTTTTTTTATGGTACAAAAATACCTACATAACACTTATTAAATGTGTTCACTTAAAAATCATTAAAAAAAAATGATGAAATCCATTAATATAGCAACCCTACCTAGAAAGTTGTTTCAAGAAGTATCAAGATTTTGGCAATTGAATTTGGGTCAAAAAGCTTGACTAACTTTTTTTTTTTTTTTTTTTTTTCCCCTCTTAAGTTTCTTGAATATTTTAGGGGTTAATAGGATGAGTTAGTTATGGGTTTCCCCCCAAAAGGCTATTTGAGTCAAAAAAACAAAAGGGTGTGCACTTTTTAAATACTTTGAGATAACTATGAAAACATGGGGCTGCCCATCACGTGACCAAAATGCCTCAACCTCAAACAAAAACACTTAAAACAATATTAATATCCTTTCCATCTACAAATATCTATATATCTTTATACAAAATCTTGTACTAATAGATGTACTATGCTTACAATTTTACATTCACTAATGTTTGGATTCCTTTTTTTTTTTTTTTTTTTTTACTTCTAAAGTTTGACCATCCTTTTTCCTTCTTCTAGTTTAATTTCTTTTTATTTTAAAGTATATTTTTATTGTCGTGGTATTGTTCTTGCATTTCTCTTTTTTTTTTTTAATTTTTTTAATTTTTAATTTTGTCTATTTTATGAGAAAAATACATAAGTTGGCTATTGCATTATAATTTTTTTCTTATATAACATTTGTTACAATCAATTACATGACTGATATCTAACACGTAAAATCGACCATCTAAAATATTTACTATAGACTCAATGGAAAGAATATTAAAAAAAAGGGGGGGAAATTGAAAATGATAGGAGATGAGGTGGCATGATATTGATAAAAAAGGAGAAGAAAAGGATAATAAATGATGAGAGGTAGAAGATTTAAATGTGATAATTTATTATTAGAGAGGTGAGGATGGAGAAATGATGGGGGAAAGATGAAGAGAGAGAGGGAGCAGTTTAACAAATGGTGAGGGCGCAAGCGGCAAAGCGCGTATGTTAATGTTCCCGCGTGGTCTCACCCATTTCCCTTTCCACGTCCCACTCTCCCCTCAATCTTCGTCCCTAGAACGAAAATTAAATAGATAAATGTGTTTTTTTTTTTTTTAATGTTTTCTAAAAATAATGTTGTTTCAATAAATGATGACGAAAGTAGAGTTGTTGAAAAGATTGATAAAAGTAGCATAGCGAAATTTAGGACGAGGTCCACGATTTCCACACTAGGTCTACGATTTGCCCACATATCCAGTCAATTTTTTTTTTCTCTTCTCTGTAATTCCCTCTCTGTCACTTTCTTCTCTTCTTTTTCTTTTCTTCTTCTTATTCAATTTCTTCTTTAGCTTCTTTTTCTTCTCCGACATGAAGAGTTCAAACTCCAACGCGACCAACTTTCGTGAGCAAGAGCAAGAGAGATAAGACTGATTGTGAGTGAAGAAAGAAAGCGACACAAAAGCGAGAGTGAGAGAGATAAGATTGAGTGAGGAAAGGGAGTGAAACGAGCAAGGGTAAGAGAGACTGACAGTGTGGCAGTTGTGGCAGAGTTGACTGAGACATGTGAGCAAAATCGTGGATCAGGTTCACGATTTGCATGCCATGTGGGCTAATTTTATGAAATCATAAACTTCGTCCACAATTTTCCCACCTATTTTTTAAAATACTTTTACCTCTACTTTATTTTTGTCATTGTTTATTAAAATAACATTATTTTTTATAAAACAAAAAGTTTGGTTTTGTCTCTAATGTTAGAGAGTTTTTCTAATTTTGATTTGATTTTTTAATTCATAAAAAAAAATTAAAAATTATACTAACTGCTGTGAACACTACAAGATTTTGGTTCTATATTGAGTTGCCATTTCATGTTATTGAAACAAACGACATGATTTCATGAATTTGAGCAAATTAGTGTCTACACATGAATGATTGATCCAATTTAAAAAGTTTTGTATGCTTGAAAGTTTTATTTCTGTTTTATAACTATTTGATTTTTAGTTTTTTAGGGTTTTTTTTAGAATTGTACTTATTTTCTCACAATTTTTTATTCATAATTTTTATATTTTTTATTTAAATATTTAAATTCTTAACCCATAATTTTAGAAATAGACAAATTTTTTTAAAATATTTTTTTAGATTTTAAAATTTTTACTTTAATTTTTAAAATACTTCTAAAAGATAGACAATAAAAGTCATAAAAACTAGAAAGATTAGTTTATAGGCTTAATCCTCCCACAATCAAATACAAAAAAATCAAACGACTACTAGCTTAAATTTTCTTAAATTTCTCCTTCATTAGAATTTGGTGTTATTTTTATTTCGAAAATTGCTATTTCTAAATTTTAGTTTTGGGTGGTCAAAACTAATTCTTTAATAAAAATAAAAATTCTAACATTTTTTTTTCTTTTTTATAGGTTCTACATAATAAAAATACTATTTTTCTCACTTAATTAAATGTCTCCAATTTTACCAATTTCAATCGTAGATTTATTGTTATTTTAAAGAAAAAATTTTGGGAAAAGTTTTATTAAGATTTCCAATAATTAAAAAATTTTCTCAAAAAAAAGTTTACATGAACTTTTTCATAAGAATAGAAAAAGGTTGAAATTTTCATAAGATTATTTCAAATTGATTAAAAAATTAACTTAAAACTTTCGAAATTTAGAATTGGTTAACTTAAACCAATTAATTATATAAGAAAATTTACTTGAAAATTTTCAATAGATCCTAAGTTCCTAATTAACTTAAAATCTAGTTTGTAAATTTTTTTTAGCACTTACCAATTTTTTGGTTAGTTTTTTTCTTAAAATTCTGACTAACATAAAATCTAATTTGTAATTTATTTTAAAAAAAAAAACTTAGTGTAACATTTCTTGGTAAGTTTTATATATATATATATATACAAATTATTTGTTTTTAAAAAAACCTTATCAGAAAGTTTTGTTTCACTGACTTAAAATCTAATTTGTAAAGTAAAAAAAAAAATTGTTTTTCTTTTTTAACCAGTCCCATTTTTCTTAAACTTAAACTAAAGTTTGCTTGATTTTTTTAACCCAATTCCCAATTCCATTTTTTTCTCTGTAAGTTTAGGTTAGTTTAATTTCTTTTTAGCCAATTCCATTTTTTAACCTAAACTCAAGTTAATTAGATTAACTTAATCAATTCCACTTCCATAAGCTTCAATTTAATTAATTTTTTTTTTTTTACCAATTTCAATTAAACTTACGCAAATTTTCATATTTTCCAATTCTTATGAAAATTTTCATGAAAGATTTTACGTAAAAAATCAAGGAAATTTTCAATTACGAAAAATTCTTACGAATTTTCTTTTTTCCAAATTTGTCTTTTAAAAATAACAACAAAAACAAAAATTTTGAAGTTTAAATTTAAAAACTAAAATTGAGTATGAAAAATTGTATTAGTTAAAGATAAAATTGGAGTGCACTTGATTGAGAGACAAAATGGTATTTTCACGACCCTCTACTTAAAATCAGAAAAAGTTAAAAACATGTTAGAAAAGAAATTAAAAAAGAAATTAGTTTTATTCCCTCAAAAATATTTTTAGACTAGAAATAGCAATTTTTCTTTTATATTTGTTTATTTTCTCTCCAAATATTGAAGAACTTTGTGTCCTAGTCCTAATATTTGCAACCAGATAAAACATTAAGATCTTTTTTTACCATTTATTTCATCTAAAAAATATCGCCAAAACTATTTACACAATCAATTTTTTCCGTACCAACTTAAATGATGTCATAAATTATGTCACATATGCGTTTTGACCAAGCATAGCTGTCCATCTTATTTTAATAAAAAAAAAAAACTATCAAAGTATTTTTAGAACAAAATTTCAATGTAAGAAAATAAAAATTCGCATGTAAAGTTTAAGGATTAACCAAGGAAAAATACTTAGAAAAGACCCAAAATATTTGAATCTAACTTAAAGAGAGAGGAAAAACAAAACCAAACAAAACAAAAGAAGATGAATGTCTAGAACTCCCCAAGACAGAGGGAAGTAAGCATATTTTATTGAAGGAAATATGAAGAACAAGAAGAGAGAAGGTTTTTATTTTAGCATTAAACACTAAATTTGTGAGCAGCAGCTACATCTTCAATATCAAACAAGAACCAAATTTCATTGACTCGACCTTGAAACTCAAAAGGGGAATTGTACTGAGCCACAGTATAAATGGAAGCACTGCCACCACCACGGCTCTTGCTGATTGCTGCACCCCACTTTGTGTCAAAAACATTTTCATCCAAAGCAGCAGCCTCACTTCCAATGTTTTCATCAGAAACAAACCCACCAAATTGTCTAACTGCAACATATGTAGAATTCCATCTCTGTACATGAAGCCCTTTCGCTGGTGGTGGATCTGCTTGGTTCACTTTCGGCACGTAGAAGCTAACAACAAATGATGATTCACAAAAGGGTCCGTCGCTCGGAGAAACCTCCGTGATCACTGGAGCAGTCATTTCTATCTTTTCGTTGTAAATGTTCTTTCCTTGGATGTACTCGAACAATCTAATGAAACAAGTAAATCAGACAATCTAATGAATCTATTAGACGTGAAAATGGAAAGACCATACCAACAATCTCAAAGGAAAAAAAAGGACTGAATCATAAAGTTGGTGTCTATTAAGTCTCTATACTCGGTATGAATTGATAATTTGCTCTTTAAGCATAGTTATGCCATAAGTTTAAGCCAATACTCATGAAGGTCTAAAAAGTATGAAAAGCAAAAGCAAAAACAAAAGATGTTTAAGTGATCATCAAACTCATTTAGTAGACATGAATGATTCTACTAATACACCTTTAGGTGACAAAAGTTATATGTTTGTTAAATCCTTTTAATGTTAGGACAGATTTGATTCATTACAAATCTTAATATGAAAGATCTTAAATTTTATGTCTAATAGTGTTATAAATTTTTCTAACTGAAATTTTATAGAATTATTTGATACAAAACTGAAAGAAAGATTAATAAAATATTAGAAGACATTGATTAATTTTGAAAAAACAAATGGACAGGAACTTAGAAAACTAAACCGGTAATTCAACCAAATATTCATGTAAAAGCTTGAAACCATTCGACATTAGGAGTCAAATTTGTAGTATTTGAAACCTCCCAACATAGTTCAATTTTCTCCATATAACTAGTCCATTCTCTTTATGAACATATTAAAGCGTAAAGTCAGGGAATGAGTATACATTATTACTGCTACATTATGCTCACCTGGAGAACCGACTTCGTATATCATTATTGGAGGATGGTAACGTGACAACTAATTAATGGTAACAGCCATAGTAGCATAGTATGGAAAAGTTGATGAACTTAAAGAGAAAGAAGCCGAGCCCAAGAGCTTAATGGGCTGTACAACGTGAGCGAAAAAAGCCCAAGCCCAAAAGCATAACAAGTTCTGTTCCATTACCGAGAGAGAGAGAGAGAGAGAGAGAGAGAGAGAGAAGACCAAATCCATGATCTAAATGAACTCCATACCCAAAGAGACTATTTATTAAGATTATTGCCTACTTAGTTTCTTTTTGTATTATGAGATTTCTTAGTAATTAGAGCAAATGTGTTTGTATATTACAAAGTCAAAATTGTTGAAAGGTTATGGGTGAATGAATGAAATATTAAGCGTAAGGAAAGATGAGTTTGTTTAGAGAAGTTGGAGAAAAGGTAATGCATGCATCCAAACAAGAACGAAAGAATTGGGAAGAGAAGAGAAGAGAAGAGAAGAGAAGAGAAGAGAAGTAGTTTTTACTGGAGAAACCCTGCTCTGGTGGCTTGACGGAGAGAAACATCGGGAATGGGAGCGGTGGAGGCCCAAACAGGTGAATCGTATCGCCGAATCTCAAACCCATCGCCGGAGTCGATAACCTCGTAGCTAGGGCACTCGATGCGGTTGCAGGTCGGAGGAAACTCTGAGTACGCCGGCCTCAGGATCACCATCACCAGGCTCAACACAACCCAAAGCTTCACCATTTCCATGGCGGAGTCCCAATCCTCCAAGAGTCACTCAGAGAGAGAGAGAGAAAGCGATCAAACTTAAAAGGATGAGGATGAGGGACGTCCACTCGTTCTTTTCAACCTTTTGCACTTCTTGGATATATGTGTGTGTGTGTGGTCCTTAATCAAACTTCCATCAAATTCCAATTAAATTTTCAAAAGCCCATGAAGTTGGCTATGTCAACATATTATTTTGAAGAAAGTTGAATAAGGAACATTGGAGGGAGAAATACTTTACACATAGACCATACCATACATTACAGGGTGCACTAGAAAACACTATAAACTTCCTTCCACAAGCTAAACCAAAAGCTGAAACAAGATTTCAATCATTTTTATAAAATTAAAGAAAAAAAAAAAAAAGAGAAATATTGCCAACCATGAGCTTTAATGAACCACCAAATTTTTAATTCACTAAAAGAATTTGTATTCCATTTTTCTTCCTTCGTTTTTCATTTTTCTTTTTTCACCCGATGGGCCGGGGGAAGAGGAGTTGCTGCTACCTTCACGTTTGTTCCATCATGCCACTCCTTGTCTGTGCATTCACTAGCTCGTATCTCCGCTACGCCAACCGATGCTATTCCAGCTATATTCATGTTGACTATGATTGGATCTTCCAGTTTAGATGTGATCACAATTACTCCTGCCAGGAATGCCCAGGTCCCGTAGACACTTCGCGAGCCTCTGCTAGAGAAACAGCCATGGCCAGCATCATCTGCTCTTCAAAATTTTGAGGAATGATGGGCATTGTTGCTTGGTTTCCATCATCCATCGCATTAGCTGGGGGTAAAGCAGATTCAGAACCATTATCTTCGGTCGAGTCTGACGCTGGGTAGCTTGTCCCAGCTTCAGCTTCTTCTGATTGATGGTCTAGATTCCACTCTCCATCATTTCTTGTTAAGATCATCCTACAGTCTGGTACCGTGTTGATTGTCGAAACTTGTGCAGGTGCATAATTTTCTGCGCTGACCGAGACTTGGGCAGGTGGATAGTTTTCTACATTGGAGTTCATCCTGTTGTAGAATTCCGTGGCTCCAGGAAGCATGTTTAAGACAGGTGAATCTCCATTTGTGCAAGTGGATGATGGTCCCCTGCCAATCTGCTGCTGCTCTGCAAGAGCAGCTATGGCACAAGCAAGACCTCCAGACGGGGATGATGATGTTCCAGCCAACGGAATGGTGGCTGGAGAGACATATCGACCTTCCATTGCATATTGATCAGAAGAAGCAGCCTCAGCATAAACGGGATCTTTATGCCTTCCTGTCTCCTGAAGATTTCAATTTTTATACAGTTTAATGAAGTAAACATGAACAACACCATGCTACAGACAATTCAAATGTGAAAGTTCTAGGAGGCAAACCATCAAAAATAAAAAGTCAGTAGTTTTTTTCTTTTTTAGAATCATAATATTTTTATGTATTTTCGAGCTACAAACTCCCATTATATGTCTTCTGTACAAATGAAACTTGAAGTCCTCCACTGCACACACTGCACAAACATTTGATAGTAGCTATAATTATTCAACCAAAATAGTCAAGCCAATCAATGAAAGGCACATGGTAAACTTAGGTGTATTTGGAGTTGGAATTGGAATTTGAAATCATCAAAGATCCTACAAAAAAGTTGAGATATTCTGCAAGAGGCACTGAAGAAGATGGTCCAAATTTTGAAATGATACTTGGTTTGCTAATTTGATTCTCCTGTGGCTGCCATCTTGCAGCCAAGTGCCACAATTGTTCCAATTACAAATAGCAAGAACTTCAGAATATGCAGCATGCTGTGATGACCAAGCTAATGCCCAAGTGTTCATTCAAGAAGGGCTCGACTCATGAATCTGTTGGAACGCTTCTCTTTCTCAGAAAGAAAAAAATTCAGATACTGGAGCCAGGAGGCTTTGGCTAGATTTTTCAACCAAATCTATCTTGCAAGTGGTTTTGCCACTGAAAGAATCTTTTCCATAAAGATTTTCATAGATATCCCATTCAAGTTAAGTTGATCCATTCGGTTTTTAAACCAATACAGAAATCCAAACCATTCTAAGTATTTTATGAATTGCTACACATCCGTTCTAGGATTGTCTCTTCCCCATTAAATCTGGGTGGAACCTGCTCTGCAGCTTCCAGTCTGCACAAGGTCTCTCATGTTGACAGTTGTGTTGAGTTAACCTCAAACGAAAATTGAAACCTTTTTGCCATAGTGCAACAAGATCAATCTGTTGGAACTTGGAAGATACTGCTTGACAGAAATAGAAGAGTTTTCCTCAACACACTTGTAGGAATGGTGGGAGGTTTGGGATATTATAGTTATATAGTAGCATCTTTATCAAGATCTTACTCAAAGGAGTTATATAATTAGCAACGAAAAACATACATGTTTTCTAAGGCCCCATTTGGGAACTATTTGGTTTCTGGTTTTTAATTTTTGAAAATTGCCTATAAATACCTCTTCCATGGGTAAATTTTTTGCTTTGACGTATACTTTTTACCAATATTTTCAAAAATGAAAAACCAAACTAAGTTTTGAAAACTATTGAAAACTAAAAGAAATAGTTTTTAAAGACCTGTTTTTGTTTTTGGAGTTTGACTTAGATTCAACTCTTTTTCTAAAGGAAGATGAAAATGACAGTAAGAACTTAAGAGGAAATAGACTTCATTTTAAAAGACCAAATGGTTAGCAAATGTTTTCGTAATGGGAGAAAGTTGCATATAAGCTTGCCCGCAGAATCCAATGATTTAAAAAAGAGGGGGTAAAAACATTGATCTAAGGAAGGGGAGGAGGAGGGGGAATCCTCTTTGAATTTTGTAAAGGCTGGAGAAGCTTGATGGTGTACTTTTCCATAATTGTGGACCATTCAATAACAGAAAAAACCCTACTCAGTAATTGGAACGTGATTCCCTCAGCTACTAAAACCAACTACAAACTTCATTAGAGGTCACCAAAATTTCAGGCTCCATAGATTATATATTAGAGGTCAAAGCTCATTAGGACATCATTGTGGAAGTCAAGACCCCTCGTTCATAATGAATCATCCTCTTTAAGTAAGAAATCAAGCTTTCATTCAGGACAATGGAAAGAATACAAAGAAGAGAAATCAAAATCAAAATCAAAATGCAGCCAAAAAACTCTTGTACATAGAAGCCAAACTAGAGATTAAAATTACAAACACAGATTTCAATAGTTTTTGAGGATATTGAGGATAGTTCCAAAATGCCAGGACACATACATCATACACCTAAAGATGGTTATGCATTATCTCTGGTTACAATTTTCCATCAGTGGAGCATATAAAACCTTCCCTTTTTAAATAATCCTTCATATGCGACTTCTTGAATCAAATTAATAGGACTCTAAGGCCATAAGAAACACTGGGGAAGAGAATTCCATCCAAGGTATGAGGAAAAAAAAAAAACTAGAATAGTTCTTCTACAATATATTGGTGAGCTATTTACCTGAAGTGAGCGCCAGATTGCTTCCATGACCATTATGCCCTCAAGATCCGCAAATTCATCATCCCTGAAATTTCTAAATGGGAGATTGTTAGATTCCAGCCAGAAAAACCAACCATCTCATAAAGTAGAGACACAACATATAAACATAGTTCTTTAGAGGGTCCCCATTTTTGTGGGCTTAATTTTTTGTACAGCCTTGTATTCTTTCATTTCTTTCTAAATGAAAGTTGTTGCTTATATATATAACCTGAACCTACATCATCAGAAGACCATAGATCAAATTTATCAGAAAATAAACAAAATTTAGGTTTAAAAAGTCTGATTCGAGCATATGTACTCCCATCTCATGCCCTCTTATCATCCCCAAAGAACATGAAAGGCCTTAATAGAAAATTTTCTACAACAAAATAATAAATACAACTTAGAACCGTCTCTTTCTGGTGGAAAAGAAAAACACAGGGCTTGTAATTAACTATAAGAATACAAGTCTAATGGTTTCTAAAAATACTTGAATTTTCTTTGGGACTTGAACTTTCCAAATGTAGAGGCAAAGAAAATTCAAATGTTTTCTCTGTCACCTAGTATGGTAAGGTAAATACAATGAAGAACCCTAATATTTCACTCAATTTTAATTGACTCTACGCTTATACCTTTTTTTCAGTAAAAAAGACTTAACTAATAATGTACTACATCATCACATGATTAAACTTAAAAGGTATCAGAATTGATCTGACGTGCTTTCTCCATTTGAAAGAGACTCCTCGGCAGCCCTAAGGGATTTTTCATTTAATATAAGGAAACTACTTGAACAGCCAGCAACCCTACAGATGGTTTGGGATTTCGTTTCTGCCCACCAAACCCCCCTCCCCAAACAGAGAGAGAGTCCAGAAATTTTTGGTGGAAATTATAAGAAATACAGGAGGACAAAGAGTCCTAAAATCCAATGGAAACAATACAAAAAGAACAGATAAAAGTATAATTGCACATCTGGAAAAGTTGACCAATAACTCAAAAGTCTAGCCAACCGTCACACTTCTTCCCAATCTCTGAATCCATCTTCAAAACTGTCTCTTGCTTTCCAAATCCATTAAAATGATGTTTTCACTGCGCATTGGCTCTAGGACCTTGGCTTCCTTCAAACCCGTGACCACAAGGCAGACCTTGAATATGTCTAGGGGAGCGCTCATTCTGACAAATGCCAAAAGATTAATCCAACTTTATTGTTGCAGGGGCACTGGGTACATGTGTGCCTGTCATCTGCTTCCTTTTGCACAAAATGCTTCCACTAAAAAACAAATAGGAAATATTGTATTTCCTCCAAGTTTTTAAACTGATACTACTGTCCACATGAATGAGCCTAGCATTGTTGCAACATTTAAATTTCAAACAGCTTTCATAAAACTCTAATGCAAGACAATATGTCTAGCTGTCAAACATAAGACTTCCACTGAATATTAGCTAGAATTCTCAAGGCCGCATCTTCTAGAATCCTTAGTTTGGTTTAATTGGAAAGTCTGAAGGAAGTCCATACAACCAGGCCACTCAAAAGCCTCTTGATCCATTAAATTTCTCCCATTGGGTAGTTCCCACACTTTCTGCACTATTCTCGTGCTGTCAAGCCATCAATTGTTCAGAAAAGCACCCGTGGAGATTGCTTACTAATCCAGGAGTCCTCTAAAATGAGATCCTACTGCAGCTAGTCTCAAAAGAAGAAACCTGCTCAACTTGCAACCTCACCTAAGAAATTTTCCTAAGGAACCCCAGTGGTTTCTTCCACTAATGAGCTTACTCTTATCCATGAACCACCAAATTGACTGCCCTAACAAATATATTTTACAAAAGCATATCCTCTCCTTCCTCAGAAAATCACCAAATCCATTTGGAGAGAACCAATGTGCTTCCAAAGTTTACAAGACCAAGACCACCACCATTATTAGAATGCAAGGAAATGATACTCCAATTAACGAGATCGCAACTACCATCTCCCCCAAGCCAACACCAATAACAGATTTCCAATTCTTCTCTCCAGCCTATGACCTCTTGGAAATCTTCATTGGTATTTGAAAATGAAAAGGAAATAAGGAAGGTGGACAAAATAGATCAAACAGGAATCAACTGCAGAAACATTAGCTAGTGATAGATTGTAGATTCTGACGACCAAGAAAGTTTAGCAAAGTCATTTATTTTACTAGACTCCAGATCTGTTAAGTGGTGAGTCATTGGCATTTCCCGCCAGAAAAAAATCCCAAGAGCAAATAAGTAGCTAGCCAGGAACCCCAAGAGCAAGAGTCTGGCAACTCGGTCATATACATCCCAATAATCAATATCAATTCACATTAGCATGGATTTAGCCATGTTAGTCCTCATGCTGAAAGCCTTCAGAAAAATCTAAGAATATCATTTGATTCTGTAGTCCCCATCATCCACACTAAACATTCAGGTCATCTGCAAATGCACGTGGTTGGAATTGGTAGCATCCTTTACCCACTCAAAAGCCCCCCATTATTGGGACAAAGCTAGAGGAAAGGAAATAATCTCTTCTATGTCCTTAACATCACAAAACTCCTTCCAGATGAAAGTACCTCACATCTGAATTCTTCATCCTTCCAACATTGGCTGTTAGTGATTGCATCTCTCCAATCCTGGTCCTTGCCCAACCTTTCAAGATATAGACCAAAGCCAAAGGTTTATGGAACCTCTCTGTTATCAACATTTGGGAATGTTGGAAAGAAAATAAGCTTTTATGTGAGATTTGGTGATAATAAGGACATGCTAGGTATCACTTGTTTCCAGTATGACCATTTTGGGCAGCTAACTCTAAATATATATGATTTTTTTTTTTAATTAAAAAAAAAAAATCCAGTACATTAGAGCTTTCTTAACTTCCCTGGTTGCGTGGGTATATATCCAGACACTCTTCCTTGAGAGAGAGAATTTTCATATCAATCTGACTAACGTATTCCATCCAAAATGTATGCAAGGAAATTAAGCAATGAGTACAAGTCACAATTTCTGGGAGAGCAATGTTTGGTAGAAAATCATTTTAAAGAGCTCAAATTAGTTAAATAGAACCATGGAAATTATTCAATGACTGTTAAAAATGTGTGTGATTTTGTTTGTGTGTGTGTGTGTGTGTGTGTGTGAGAGAGAGAGAGAGAGAGAGAGAGAGAGAGAGAGAGAATGAATATAAGCTTGCAGAAACATTTTGAAGCAAAGCAAACTGAAATGTGCTTGAATATGCAAAATTTATGTCAAAGAACAAGAGACTTTGATTTTTTAGAAAGATATATAATATAAATGAGTTCTCTCGCAAGTCTAATCCTTCAACTTATCAGTGGACAACATCTCTGTTTGCCCAAGTATAAATGAAAGCACGTTAATGGTAAACCTGTCCATTCATTGAAAGAAACACAATCAGAATAGGATGAAAAGAACCTGTTGCTTCTAATAGGAATAGGAGGTGGTGGTGGTCTGATCTGGGTCATACAAGAATCTTGCAAGCTAACTATTTCCTCATCTTCGGCAGGAGATTGAGAAGATGGAACTGCCAAAATGAAGCGCATAAAATGATGATAAATATTTATCAGTAGTTAGTAAAAAAAATTCACAAATACAAAACACCAAAATGACGTAAAATCCTACCAGCTGCAGGGCTGTCTTCACCATCCTCCACTGTAGTATCAGCATTAGAGGTACTTAATTCATGTCTTTTCTGCATTCTTTCCTCATCATCCTGAAGTTCCTGCTGCCGCATTCTAATCTTTGCTTCTATAACACGCTGTTCTTCCTAGGAAATTTCAATAAATGTTGTTAATCATAGGTTTCAATTGGGACAGAAGCTTTAGATATCCCTTAGTTCCAATAAATAACAATACCAAATATGACATTATCGAGTCTTACAATTTGCTCCAAGCTCTTCTCTTCTTTTGATTTCACACCTCTATACTCCACAGCATAATTTGAGGTTTTGCAAAAAGGACACCTCCTCAAGTTAAGATATACAAGCATGCCAGTGGTGAAGTAAAGCTTTAAAGTAAACTAAAAATGCATATTATATATACGGAGGTATGACATGCATGGTGAAGGATACTGTGTAGGCCGGGTAGAATTTGGAACTTTCATCTGTAGAAAACACTCTGGAAAAAGAAGGGAAATTTATCAGACTAAATGAAATTCTTATCATAGATCATTTGTAAAATTTATCCCAATGTACCTGTACAAATGCTTTTCATGCAACATCTTGATCGATTGAGACTTGGATAAAACTGAAAGGGAGGAGAGGAAAGAAACAGAAAAGAAAAGGTTACAAAATCCAAAAATACAGATGAACTATAACATTTCACTTTGTTACCTAGAAAAATATGGAGGATGAAAGATATTGAACAAAGGAACTCACAACATAAGAAATAGTGAAATAAAAAAAATGTTTCAATTCCTGTAACCGTTCCAAGACAAAAACAGAGAACGCGAGTCGCTTAACTTTCTATAGTTTTGTAGACAATCAATATTTTAATCCACCAGAGCCAGACAGGGAAAAAAAATGAATGAGACAAAGCCATCAAGATATAGAAGAAAAAAAAACAGAGCCTTTAAAATCCCAAGATTGATGACAAACCAGAAAGCATATGGGGCATTCTTCAAGATCAGAGGCAGATTCTTCATCTCCAGGATAACATGGCGCAAGCTTTGATTCAAGTATGAGTTTCCTAAGTTTCTTATGATCCACTTCTTTATGGTTGTAAAGACCCTGAGGCCTTGTGTACTTCTCATCAACCATTTGTCTCCTCCTTCCGAGCTTATTACCCATGTACTAAGAATTTAGTTGAATTCAATTATTGTTAAGGTTCTTTAGCCGAACTAAGCTGACAGCAGCATCAGCAAAAAGTTTCTAACGGTTGCTTCTATAAACAAGGAACCGCATGAGTTATACTAGTCCCTTGTTTTAACATGTAGTAACTTGAAATTATAAACTATCCTCATGCTACAATACACTGGCCATCTGATACTTTTCTGTGATGATACGTGATATCCGTGCCAAATTGAAATCCTTACAATCCTGCATAACATAACAAAATCTGAGAACCAGATATTTTTTTCTTTTTTCTTTTTTTTTTTCTTCTTTTTTTTTAAGAAGAAGAATCAAGAACTTGTAATCCAATTATCCAAATTTATCCCTACGGTTATAAGGTTAGAGAATTACGCTCAGAGCCCTGTACCTGTTTTACCATAGTACCAACAGTTGAAGAACCGTATACATTTCCTAGGCTTGAATGCTCAACCGAACAAAATCAAGCCCTAAGAAAGAAACAGAAAATAAGCTTCAGCACATAATAAAGAACAGAACAAAGACCAGACAAATTCGTAATGTTCAGAACCCTAATTTTTCTTCCCTACAAGTAATATCGAACAACAATCAGCATCCAAACCATGCTAGAAACAAAGAAACAAAAAGAACATGCTGCACAAAACCATAGAAAAAAGGAATTCACTAATAAGCAATGCCACGTAGCTCGAAGATCGAAATCAAAATCTGGGACGAACCCTAAGTTCTTCGCGCAGAAGCATTGTGAGCTAAAACCCCCACCACAATTTTTAGAGGCGGAGACCAATTCCGATGAAATGAGAAAGATATACGAGAAAAGCAACCCGACCCAGTTCACTATACACACTTACATACGAAGTTTCGTTAAAAAAAATAAATAAAAAAAGAAAAAACAAGTAGTTGCAGAACACCAACAAAATAAGAGACCCAACTGCAGCAGCAACAACGGAATTCGAAAACAAAGAAGACCCAAGCAAGAAAAGAAGAAATGAGGACGCATTGAGCGCTTCTTCAGGCAGAGAAAAGAAGAATCAAAGAAAAGAAAGAAGAAGAAGAAGAAGAAGAGGGAATTGGAATGGGACTCACCTGGGAATTGGAGAGGGAGAGTAAAGAAGACAAAATGTGGAGCAGAGATAGAGAGATAGGCTGTGTAAGAAGAGAGAATGAAGACAGAAAGATTTGGTTTGCTACCGAGAAGAGGAACACGATCAGAAGCTTCTTCTCTGAGAGCGCGCGAGAGAAATAGAAAGAGAGAGAGAGAGAGACTAAATGGGTTGCGTTCTCTTCTCTTAATAAGCTTCCGCTTTTTTGCAAATTCGTACAACAAGAAGAAGCAAAAATCGGGGAAATTGGATAAAATCAAATACTAAAAAAGAAAAGAGAAAAAATGGGTTTGTTTTCTATCGGAATCTGAGGGGAAATTTTAATATTGATAGAAAATTTGGAGAGAAATGGATGAGGATTGAATGAAGCAAAGAACGGGCGGTGGAGTGACGAAGCAAGAAAAGAATAATCTCAACATTAATTCACCATCCCATCATACATACATACATACATAATATTACATCATCATCATCAACATCATCATCGTATAAAGCCGAAAGGAGAAGCTGAGTCATCCGACCGCCTTTCTTTTTCCCTCGCCTTCACGCGCTTCTCTTTGCCGTGTCGTGCACTTTCTCTCCCTCATTCCCATTTTTGGCGGAGCCTTTATTGGTTTTTTTTTTCTCATTAAAGGAAGAGTCTATTTTATTTATTTATTTATTTTTATAATACGTTCTATTAGTTGAGTTGTAAATTATCAATAGATTATCATATTAAATTTTGGTTCGACTGAGGTTTAAAATGTCACAAAAATTTTGGTGTCGATAGATATATATAAACAAAAAAAAAAATTAAAATACTTAAATTAATAAACAAGTATTTTACGTTTTTTTTTTAAAAATAAGTCAACATGTTTATTATTTATATTGTATTTACATTAGAAACATTTTGTTAATTCTTTTCCATTTTTCACCGATGGAAATATTATTCGCTCCTTATATTGATGTTGGACTTATGAAAATGTAGAAATATTGATGAAAATGTCAACATGTCGGTGAAAATTTAATGTCATGTGTCAATCAATATTTTTACATATCTATAGGTTCGACATTGGTATTAAGGTGAATCGACATTTCTATTATAGTGGAATTTGAATAGTACTACACTCTTCCAAATTACTGTCATATTCATTCCAAAGTAATGGTAGTTTTGAAAGATTCATGTTATTAATGTAACTTTTAAAAAATATATGAATATCTATCAAATAAATAATAACGTGAATTTAAACTTTACTTTTAGTAGAATATTCAAATACGTAAATAAAAGTATTACAGATATATATTTTCCATAACAGTAAAAAAATTGTTTGTTTCTATTTGGAGTGGGGTTAAACATCTCCATTTGACATGGAAGTTAAATGTTTTAAAAAAAGAGAGTCACAAATGTATGGGACTCAATTCGTATATAGAAATATTTGTGTGCACGTGGGTTTTTCAATGTAAAATGAAAAAAGGAATTGTATTGGAAAATAAATAAGAACACGAAATTAATTTAGTAACATTCTTTTCGCTATAGAGAGTATGATCCAGTTAACATATATAGTATATATGTTAACCAAAAAATTTATGGGTTCAAATACTCAATTTTATATGTAGTTTCTATTATATTTATTAATGGTTGCATTCATACACAAATCAACACCGTTATCCATATATAACTAATAATTACAAAAATAGTAATTTTTTTAAATGACAAGACCGTCTCCCTATAGACCAGCCAAACATTTAATAAAAAAAATGAAAATTACTTTTATCAGACAAATTGTACCATCCGACTGTAAATTACTATTTTAAAAGTCCATAAATATAATTTATATTTCCAAATTATGAAGCCATATGATAAATATCCTAAAAGGAAGAGAATATCAAAAAGTCGTTTTTGTCCCCGCTCCACTCCGTTGACACTCATATTACCGATTAACTTTGACTTAATATTGGAATTGGACATTATTTGAGAGCGTGTATTACAGGCGAGGTATAAATTAAGTGGTGCGAATTATTATTATTGTTATTATTATTATTAATGATAAATCAAAGATAAAAGGAGAGGAGAGTGGGGCCCACAAATGGTTGTTTTTGTTTTTGTGAAGATGTGTCTCAGACCGTTAAAATTTGTTGACCATAATTCCCAGATTTTCTGACTCGTGTCGCTTTTTCTTTGCGAAATTACCGTATTAGGCATTTATTGTTCTTAATTGTTTAATTATGTAAAAGTCGGTCCAACCATTCATATACAGCCAAATCTCGTGATGGTATCCTCTTAACTCTATTCTAATATACTAAATCATAATATATTTCTTTTTAGTTTATGGGGGAAGTAGAGATTTGAATGTATATCAGATTTATTGGTTAACAATATATGATTATGTCTTAGTCGAATGATACTTATTTTTTTAATCTATTTTTAGATTTTTGAACTATTACTCAATAATATATGTCTAAATTAGTGGAATAATATTCATTTCACTTTAGTCAATCAACCATATTCAAATAAATAATCATTTTCATAAATGGTTATATTTTTATTAGTTTTATTTTTTTTTTACAATTACATTTTATACTAGTTAATATATGTTTACACAATATATATTTAAAACTATTATAGGTAGATTAAGGTAAAAGTAGATCCAAGAGAGTTACCTTACCCTAAATGAATCAAAAATTGGCAGGAAACAATCTAGGATGAATTCCATTCAGATGTGGAAAGAACAATTGGGCCATGGTTCACTCGCCCTCGGAGGTTGAGGCCGAAATCGATGAGTTCTACATGTGAGGCCTATCTGTAGTATACCTTTTATTTGGAACCTCCCTAGCTAATGGCCCAATCCAGTCCACAAACATCCTATTTCCAAAAAGATAAATGAAATAGAATCCTAACCTTGAAACGATGAGGAAGACTCTTGATAGATATCCATTATAAATAGATAATGGCAACCTAGCACAAGGGAAGTTCATCTTCCCCCCTAAATTATTTGCACTGACCATTGTACTAAGATCTAACTCAAGCATGAGCGTATTTGACAAGCACCACATCATTATATTATTTTTTTACTGTTTTGCAGGTGTCCTCTTCCTCAAAATTACAAACTCACCATTGAAGACACGGGAAGGTCAAATGAATTTTTTTGTCCAAATTTTGTCATCAACAAGTTATTAGCCATATTGTTTAAACAATTTAAAACTAACTAAAGGTCATCTTGTAAAAAAAAAAAAAAAAAACTTACGGTCATAGCTAAAAGAATTGGTTGAAAATTTTAAAATTACCAATATAAAGTGCATGTTTTACATTCCAAATTCACATCTTACAAAATAAAATATATCCTAAGTTATTACATTGTATTTAGTTTTTTAATTTCAACACTATCTTTTAGACTTTTAATTGAGACCTATTTAATAAAAGAAAAAAAAAATCATCCTATAACTTTCAGAACAAAGTTGCAAAAATTACCATACTAGACATTTTTTTTCCTAAAAAAAAATATATATATCTTTTAAATATTTAATAAAAATGGCCCTCGTCAAAGTCAGTTCAACAATAAAAAACATCCAAACATTTGATAGAACTCCCAAAGGAAAATTCTATTTAGACTTATTATTCTTGTTATTTTCTGTTTGTTTCTCTGAAAAATGATGTATGAAAAATATTGATGTTTGGTTCACCTACGTTAATTATCATGGAAAGAATCGAAATTTTAGGTATTTGTGTGTGCTTAATGCCATTGCCTAATTAAACCTAATCATAATAATGTTGGTTTTTTATGTTCTTATAAACCATTATTTTAAGACTAATCTTGTTTGTATTCAAAATTGATGAGATGGTGTTAGTTATTTCTAGATATATGGTTTGAATGTTAAATTTGAAGTCATATTTAATTCAACTATAGTTAATATATTTATTTGGTTGTTGTTTAAATTAACTAATCAGGTCAGAGGTCACTAATTTCATACCAAATCTTCTTTTTATGGTCTCTTAAAACTTCTATATGTTTAAGAGCAAATGTTTCTATTAAAGGAGATTCAATTCAATTAATCAATGTTGTGACAAAATTGTTTCTTTGAAAATATTGATTAGATGATGGGTCATGATTATATATTTGAAATTAAAATTGATATTTGTGAGCAAATGTGATTCTTTCTAATATTGTCAACTTCACTTTTATTCTAAAAAATATGGTACACCATAAAAACAAATCAAAAGAAAAAGTGAGAGGAAGTAACTTTCAAACCAATACAATGGTATTGGTCAATCTTTTCTTTTTCCCTTTTAAATATACTTTATTTTTCTAGAAAAAAAAACATTTTTTATAATGTGTGGATTGTTTGATAGGAAAGATCAATGTTTTTCAAAATAGTTTTTATTTAGGCAATGTAAAATTATACCCGTGAATCACTATTACTGATAGGCTGAACACATGACATGTTCTTGATACTTCTCTCAAGTGTTTGTAAGATGATTTGTGCCTTGATCACATGTCTCTCTACTTTTCTCACTAATATTTAACTCAATTTGTCCTAATATATCTCGCTAATCATATGAAGTTACAACTTCAACCATTTTCATTTTATAACTGCAATTGGTCTGTACTTCAAATTTCAATAGGTTTGTCATCACGTCCATAAATATAATTATTATGAGTAAATTCATTTATTTAACATGCTCTCATATATATATATATATATATATATATATGTATAGTTAATTCAATTCTCAACTTTGCCAAAACCTATGACACTATAATATTAGATGAAGTAATATGTGGGCAACTTTCTTTGCTTGCAAGTTAAGTGTGTGTTAAATGAACATTTTAAGATCCAATTAACATGTCGCAAATAGGCACCTTTTGATATATATGATTCATGATTAACATGTTTAATGTTTTTTTTTTCTTAGTTAATTAAGATTAACAGTTTAATTGTTTTAATTCTCTCAAAAAAAAAAAAGAAAAAAAGTATCGTATGTTGTTTTGTGACATTCGTTTCTTCTATTACTTAAATCCTTAACTTTAATTGATCGAAGTATGATTGGGTTAAAGTTCCACAAAACTCAAGCAAGGAATAAAATAACAATCACTATTTTATAGCAATTTTCAAACACAAATAAGCGGGAGGAGAAATTTTTTTTTTATTTTAATTTTAATTTTTTTTTTATTTTAATTTTAATTTTTTTTTTATTTTAATTTTAATTTTTTTTTTATTTTAATTTTAATTTTGTTGTTATTTTATGGTACTATTTAGGGTTTTGCCGCCACTTTTGGGGTCACATTCTGGAAAGCATAGTAATTATAATCTGAGCTTAAAAGTTACAATATTGTGTGTTGGGTATGTATCTAGCCTCTATTTTTTTATCTCAAATATTTTGGTGTGTTATAATTTTTTTTTTCAATTAACTATTGTCACGACAGATAAAATTAACATAAAATAGTAATTTCGAATTACACTTTATGCAATGTTTATTTGGATGAAATTAATACAACATTCTTTAGTGAGGGGTCATTTTTACTTTTATCTAGTGAAGCCCATATTAAAGCCCAAAACTTAGGCCAACTAGGTTTCAATTTAAAATCTCATTAGAAGTGGGTCAAGGTATTGTAATGCAAATTGAGAAGGACCAAAGCTTAAAACCCAACTCAAACTCCATCCAAACTTGACCCAAAATCAATGTTTGATCGGCTTGGCCCAGTAGTACATTTCTTCTTTGTGTGTGCCTTTCTGGAAAAAAAACATGAATAGTGTCGCGACGCTCCGCAGCAAAATAGTCTCCGCTATTTTCATTCCAATTGGTCTTCTTCTCCAATTTCTACAAAATTACAACTTAATTTCAACTCTAATGACTTTAGCAAATTTACAAACCATTTTTCACACATTAAAGCCCACAAACAAACAGACAATTACAATAATTACGACAAATCAAAGTTCAATTAGGTGTTAAAACTAGAAAATATCCAACTTTAGCAACCAGGCTTAAATTAAAGCAAATTGAGTGCTTAAAACATACTTTGATACCAACTGAAAGAGTAAAAAACATACAAACAGAAACAATTTGGATCTAAAACACTCTAACTACATCCATTTTGAGGATTAAACATGCTTGTTCTAGAGCCCAAAAATAGAGTTTTGAAATTTACATTGGTGTAGTTCAAAATTGAAGTTGTTTTCTTCTTGTTTTTTTATCACAAACACCTCATAGACTATCGCTAGAGTCTTTCCTACTAATCTTCGGTCTTAAAACGGATCGTGGGATCCAAAATTGTAATGAGTTTAAGAGTTTTTTAGAGTTTTGAGAGAGTTAAGAATTTTGGAGATTTTTCCAGTAATAATCACTAAAAAAAACCATCTTTTTCATTCTTCTAATCCTCTATATCTAGAGGAAATCATAGAGGAAATCATGAAAATGAAAATCATCTCCCATTGACCCAAAATTGGTGATTAATTGAGTGGAAAAAGAGGTGTTTAATAGAGATTCAAAATGGCTCGAGAAACACCCACCTCCACCTTTAATTAAGTTAAAATTGATTTTCCAAAATCAATTTAAAATGAATTTTTCTTTTTAATTTCATATAAAATTAATTCAATTAATTTACTATTAAATATTAAATAAAATTAATGCTACTAATTAATTTTAAATAATTAATTATGTTAAATTGATATTAAATATAATAATTTTTTTTTTTACCAATCCCGACTTTTCTTAATTTGATGAATCTCTATTCATGTGATTAATATTTAAATCACATTTAAATATTTCCAACTCTCCATTATCATTTAATTCATAATTAAACGACTATACGTTTAAGCAAAACGTATCTATTCATGTGATTAATATTTAAATCACATTTAAATATTTCCAACTCTCCATTATCATTTAATTCATAATTAAACGACTATACGTTTAAGCAAAACGTAATACTTACTCCCTAAACGGAATTCAAACGTTTCAATTTCTCTGTTATAAGAATTAATCCAATATGAGCTAGCAGGACGACCTAATGGACTTAAAGATCATGAGCTCCAATGATCCAAAATTAACTGGCTAAACTCTTTAACCTAGTTAATTAATATTTTTTAACTATTGGGACATTCCACTATAGCCTAGTAGTTGTACTATCCTCTTTGTAGATATATTTCTGTCCACTTGACATAACCATTATTAGTAAGTNTGTTTAAGCAAAACGTAATACTTACTCCCTAAACGGAATTCAAACGTTTCAATTTCTCTGTTATAAGAATTAATCCAATATGAGCTAGCAGGACGACCTAATGGACTTAAAGATCATGAGCTCCAATGATCCAAAATTAACCGGCTAAACTCTTTAACCTAGTTAATTAATATTTTTTAACTATTGGGACATTCCACTATAGCCTAGTAGTTGTACTATCCTCTTTGTAGATATATTTCTGTCCACTTGACATAACCATTATTAGTAAGTCGATCCTTTATAAGTTGTTCATAATTATAACTGGGTCAAAATTACCATTTTACCCCTATAATTGCTTATTGTTCCCTAAGTTACATTGATCCTCTAATGAACAATTAGTTTGTGATCCAACTACCAAACTGAATCTTTCTCATGTCAATGAGAGGGTGGGGTCCTTTGTTCAAGACTTAGAGTCAGAACTTAAGGGAAAAACTTCTCTACTATCCTAGAATCAGGTAGAAGAAAATTCATCTCGCAAGACTATGTCCCTAGCTATCTATCTGGTCTTATCCCTAAAATGGTAGGTTTATTGAGTCGGCAAACTCGAGCCACTCTCACCTATGCAGATTAAATGATAATCCCGAACAGGAGTTCATAGTTCGCTCAAAATTAAGATCGAGCTACCTAGGTTATCATTTTTTAAATAATCAGTCTTAATAGTAAACAACGTTATAAAGTAAAAGTGATCAATTATCTCATGGTTCAGTCTTATATATACTCATTGCATAGGATGCCCCCACTTGCATGTCTTTATATGAACGATATAGGATCACATTGTCTATATCAAAATACAAAGTGGACCGCATCCATAATCTCTCCAAGATGAATGAGGTACCCAACCTTATCCCTATACTATAGACTATTTTGGCTTTTATTTAAACTTGATCCATTTTTTATGTTTACACATAAAGTCTAAGTATTCATACTATAACTAAGGGTTCTTAGTGTTGGGTTTTTATGCCATAAAACTCATAGATTGTAAATGTAATTATTTGACCTGTCATAATCACTAATAAAAAGTTATTGATGTGTTATTTTAATAAGCGTTATTGATTGTTTTTGTTTTTTGTCTTAATGACCATAAATCCAATAAACTAACATCTTAGCTTGTTTTATGAGTCTTGAACTCTATGCGGCGACATATGGGGATCAATGTTCAAGATACAACCTAAAGGGTCTATAGTATGGATAAGTTTGGATACCTTATCTTGATGACACTAGGGATACGACTCACTTTGTATTTGATATAAACACAATGATTTAACTTGTTCGTGTAGGTGATATGTAAGTAGAGGTATCCCATGCAATGAGTTTGCATAAGATCGGACCACGGAATAGTGATCACTAGATGTAACTTCGTTGATTAGTTAAGTTTCTATTTCAATAGGATGACCTNAATGTTCAAGATACAACCTAAAGGGTCTATAGTATGGATAAGTTTGGATACCTTATCTTGATGACACTAGGGATACGACTCACTTTGTATTTGATATAAACACAATGATTTAACTCGTTCGTGTAGGTGATATGTAAGTAGAGGTATCCCATGCAATGAGTTTGCATAAGATCGGACCACGGAATAGTGATCACTAGATGTAACTTCGTTGATTAGTTAAGTTTCTATTTCAATAGGATGACCTAGGCAATTTAGTCTTAATCTTGAGTATATTATAAATTTCTGTCCACGAGAGATTGGCCTTTGATTTGTATGGGTGAGAGTGGTCGTTTGCCAACTCAATATGCCTACCATCTTGGGGACAAGACTGAGTGGATAACTGGGGACATAATTATACAAGATGGAATTCACTCATTCCCATCTTTAGGGTAAGTAGATAAGTGTTCCCTTAAGTGGTGCCTTCGGGACTTGAACAAAGAGTCCTACCCTTTCACTGGCTTGAGAGGGGTTTCTGTTTAATGGTTGGACCATAAACAAGTTGTTCATTGAAGGAGCATTGGTACTTAAGGATTTAGAAGTAACCCAGGGGTAAAACGGTAATTTGACCTAGTTGGTGTTACAAACACTTGTGAAGGACTAATTTGTTGTTATTGGCCTATATCCATGGACATAGAAAATATATCTGCAATGAGAATAGTGCAGCTGTGAGTCTTTAGTGGAGTGTACCCACAGTTAACAAATATTGATTAATGTGGTTAATGAGTTTAGTCGATTAATCTCATATCGTTGGAGCTTCTGATCTGTAGGTCCACTAGGTTCCTTTCCTAGCTCGTAAAGAGTGATGAGGTATTTATGTCTTGAATGAAATTTGAAATGTTCAAATTTACTTAGGGAAATAATATAATGTATGATAATACATTATAATATAAAGTTTATTTTTTAACTTTATAATATAATTTAAATTTTGGATATGATGCAAAATTAATTTTTGAGAGAATTATATATTTGAAGGAGTTCAAATATTGATATGAATTAGATTCATATTAAGACTGTACGTTAAAATTAATGTGTATTAGATGCACATTAAAACTATAAGTTATGAGAAAATAACAATTGAATATGATTCAAATGTAGGTTAAATTAAATATTAGATATTTAATTTGACAATTAATTGATTAAAAATTAATTTTCTTAATTAATTTTAATTAAATTTATTTTAATTAAATTAAATAAATTAAAACTATAGGTTATATGGGAGATGTTCATTTAAATCAAATATAACCTATAGTTTATGGAGTAAAATTAAATTGTTACATTTTGAAACATACAATAGACTAAATTGAAATCAAACTCAAAATTTAAGAACTAGAAGTGTAACATTTTGAAACTAAAATAAAATTATGATATATATCTATACTATATATGGAATTGTTATAAGGAAAAATCTTAACATCCCTGTTTTGCCATTACAATTTTTCATAATTCCTATATTGTCCTTCACTACAATTCTTTGGGTTGAGATGATTACACTTGAATGCATGCTATATTATTTTATGTACGAGTGTGATCTAAATCATAAATATGAAACATAGGGATTTAATGGTAGAGACATGTTTAAACGAACAATTACATCATTTTTCTGTTACAACTATCCATATCGAAGTGGTATATCCTTTCATGTGTCTGATGTAGACCATAGATATGAAAAATTACATTCTAACAGTGGAGATATGTTTGAACAGACGATCACATCATTTTATAAATTTCTATTTTGTCTTTTTCTTTTCAAATTGTTAAGACTATTGGGATGGTGGAGAATAATTAAGGAATAATTTTATTAGTTCCAAATTCGAACAAAAAATGAATAGTTTTATTCTTCTTAGACATAAATTCTAAAAAATTGGCTATTTTGAGAGAAACAGTTAGATGTCAACTTATTGATCGTCACACATGCTAAGGTTTTTGGTTTCGTTTTGTTAATATTTGATTGCATTTAATTTTTTTAGGCTTAATTTTCTAGCATTAATCATTTAGTTTCGATCTCTTTAGGCTTATGTGATTTATGAATTTTGTGAAAGATTGAAGATCTTCGCGCGCATTAATGTTCTTTGTAGTCGATCGTTGTTGCATTTATCATTCTTTGTAGTGAATTTCTATTTTTTTCCTTTTTTTGTTGCTTATCGATTTCATATTAATGATTTACTCATATAATTTGTTGATATTAATGATAGAAGTTTATTGGTTATAAAAGTCTATCATTCATAGACTTCTATCCGTGATAGAATCATTAGTGATTAATTTCTATCAATTATAAAAACTAAACAAAAATTGTAAATCATGCTAATGTATTTTCAATGACATTCTTCTATCCCTGATAGAAGTTTATCAGTTGTATAAAATTCTATCACTAATAGACTAATGATACAAAAATATTAAACTCACTCCTTTAGACTCTCTCTTCGTGTGTGTTTCCTTGTGTTTAGGGTTGCTGGAAACCCCTCCATTTATAGACTTAACCAACCAAAATCCTTGCCAAAATCGAAGATTTTTTAAAGTAGAAAGTTGTCCGTCATGGAAGCACAACATAGTGACGCAATGATGCTCCTTCAAGGTGATGCGACGCTTTTGGCTCTTCCAATTTTTTATACTTTCGAGTCAAAAGCGTCGGGGGCAGCCCAATGACGCTCTCGGTTGTGCTGTCTTGCTTCTAGGGTTTTCTTGCATCTTCTTTTGTTTTTCGCCCGATTTTGGCTCGGTTTGGTCTCTTTGACACTTATTTTTGCCATAATTACCTAAAAACTACAAGCAAATACATGAAATTTAATAAAAGCATCCCTAATTTAAAAGGACAAAAAGCATCTTTCGAGTGCTTCTCATTTGACATATTAGATTTTAAGTTAGTTAAAATTTTATTTTCTGGTAAGTTTTTTTTTTTTAAAAAAAATTAATTTGTAGGAGGAAAATATGGAAAAAAAATTAATGTAAAATTTCCTGATAAGAATCTTTATAGAAAATTTCGGAAAATTTTACCATATGTTTCTTTTTAAAAATAATTTTACAAATTAGATTTTAAATTAGTTAGATCTTACCAAGAAATATTTCTTGGTAAGTTTTTATTTTATTTGTTTAAAGCCTAATTGATAAAAAAGAAAAAGTCCAATTCAAAATAGCTTAAGCTTTAGTTTAATTTTTTAAAAAAACAAATTCCAATTAAACTTATGGAAATTTTCCATTTTTCAATTATTAAAAAAAATATATTCAAGTAAGATTATTTTTTTAATAGGAAAATTTTCAATTACCGGAAATCCCAAAGAATTTTCTTTATCAAATTTTCTCTTTTAAAATAACAATAAATCACAAATCTATCATTTGACACTTTACAAAATATCAAGACAAACAAATTAGAATACTAAAGTTTAAATTTTAAAAATTGTAATTGAATATGAAAAATTATATTAGTAACGATAAAATTGGAAGCACATGGGTAAAATAATATTTTCATTATCTGGTCTCTCAATTAAAAATCTGAAAAAGTAAGATAGAGGTTAGAAAAAAAAGATTCAAAATAGACGTTAGTTTTGTCCAGTCAAATTTTCTTTTACAAAATATTGTTCACCAGGTTAACTTCAACTTTCATTTAATAATAAGTTAAATGTTAAATTGATAAATATTTTCTTCTTTCCTTTCGACTACTTGTATGTATAATGTAATAGAAGAGAAATTATTCTAAATAGCAAAATTGTTGAAATTATTTATAACTAATAGCAAAATATCATAATTTATTTGCGTTAAACCGCAATAGGCTACTATGTATGTCTATTGTGACACTGATAGTAGTCTATCGCGATCTATCGCAGATAAATAATGAAATTTTGCTATATTTATAAATATTTTGATCTATTTTACTATATTTAAAAATAGTCCTATATAAAATAATATATTAAATAGTTGGAGTTATTTTATCTATCAACTTAGAATAATAGTTTATAATAACATTTGGCTCATGATACAACATTGATTTATGATTATTGGATCAGACAGTACAATTTTGGAATTATTTATACATACTAAATGACAGTAACGTGTGTTGCACATGTACATGTGGATTGTAACTTTATTTTTTAAACTAGATTAATTATATTTATTTAACTCAAATAATAGTACATAATTAATAAGTATGTGATTCTCACGATGTATTTTTATTTATTAAATTGAATTGTGGTTAAATTTTTTTTTTTAAAAAAAAAACTCTAAAAAATGGAATTCAATTTAACAATTTAATTTTTAAGATAAAATGAATTTAAAGAAAAAGTTAGAAAGTTAACATGCCTTGAACCAGTCGATTGAACATAAAAAGAAAACACAATTATTTTTATTGTTTAAAATAAAAAATAAATAATAAATAAAAAACAAACTGAATTGCAATATATATTTTTTTTAAGTAACAACAAATTTACCACAAATATTGATTAAAACTTACCAAAAATATAGAGACAAACAAATTAGAAAATTGAAGTTGGGAATGAAAAGTTGTGGTAGGTAAAATGTGAAATTATCCGTAAGTGGTGCACATCTCAACATTCTTAGAGATGACTTGGGGTATATGAAAGTCATGCATGCCCTTAGGGTTCTATGTATATGAAAGTTATACCTCAAACCTGATGTGCAAGAGATTAAGGCAGATCTAGAGGAAAGGCGACAGTGTGAGCCAGAAACGAAAAATCTTTAAGTTTCATTAGTACAAAGTCTCAGTTCATGTTTGCATGCAATTGCACAGTCTAACCTCAGTAGTGAGATTACTTACTGAGTATTTTTAGACTCACCCTTTCTTATGTTACATTTTTCAGATAAAAGCAAGGACAGACAGACGGATGACAAAGAAGAATCTATGACCGTGCCATTGGAACTAGTTAGATGCTTCTGCACATGTTTTCAATTTTTCATGTTTTAGATTTGTAGTCTTGATATTTGAAATTAGAATGTCAGTTTTTTTTTTCCACGACTAAATGTTCATATAAATTTATAATTTTGTTTTAAATTTCAGGGGTGCCCCGCGTCACACCCCCTCCTAGATTACCCTCCTTAACTTGAGAGGAGATGTGAGGATATCAAATTTCACCCTTTTTGTGAAGCTCACTACCCAACTGTGCCTGGCTAACCTGTTGGAAACATGATTTAACATAACCGCCTATAGTACATAATCTTAAATCATAAACATTCAAATCCACCAAGACAATAATCACAATAACAAGAAAACTTATATTTACATAAACTGATACCCAACTTTGATCACAACTAAACTTAGATGACATATATATCATCTAGTCTTACTTCCCAACATATAACTAGCTATGTTTATATACCACATACACAAGGTTATTTACACATACAACAACTATGATGAAAAGTATTTTTTGATGACTTGAAGCTTAAGCAGGATGAGGTTTGAGTAGGCTAAGCAGCGGAAACTCTTTCACTACCTGGGTGGAAAAGAAAACAAGGAAAAAGGAAATTTTTGGGATTTAGTAAAGGATAATTTTATCTTGGGGCAAGTAAAATAAGGTGTATAATTTTGGTAGGATTGGATAATTGAAGTAAATCTTAGTTGTAGAAGATTTTATTTGATTTTGTTTTATTTGGTTGGAAAAGAAAAGGGGAAAAGAGGAAGGAATAGGGAATTAGGGTTTTTATAAATAAGCCGCGGTTTGCGTGCCAAAACAAAACCAAAAAAAAAAACGAGAAAAAGAGACGCGCTTTCTCTCCCCCCCCCCCTCTCTCCCTCCCCCCCCCCCCCCCCCCCCGATCTCTTCTTCTTCTTCCTCGCAGAGCAGCGCCGCCGGCCTCCTTTTTCTTCTTCTTCTTCTTCTCCGTTTCTGCCGGAGACCGCGTCGTCACCTTATTCTTCTCGTCGACGCCGCGAACAAGCAGCCGCGCTGTCAGTTCTCTTTCCTCTCTTCAGCCGCCGCGCCGCCGGCTCTCTCTCTTCGGCAGCCGCCGCCGACGTTGGTTCTCTTTTCCGCCGCCGATTTTCTCTCTCTTCCGCCGCCGGTTCTCCTCCGCTGCCGTTTCGGTCAAACGCTCGCCTGATTACTCGTCACCGAACGGGTAACGTTTGAGTAAGTAACTCGGACCCAAGGAAAATTTGTGGCGTAGTTTGGTAAACTATTGGTGCTTTAGACTTATGTGATTAAAATTCTCTTAGGTGGCCGAAAGTTGTGTTGGGTAAAAAGGATTGGAGGCAACTGCGAGTTAAGCCACGCTTGGGTAAGAACACTTTTTTTTAATTTACTTGGAAATTAACTTATGGTGAGACTAGACTTGTGGACTAATCAAAGTTGGGAAAATTTTATTCACAGTTGACCAAGAACTTTTCAACAGACTGCCGTGTGGATAAGTTAATATAATTGCTCAGGTAAGTGGTCTTACTACCTGAACAGCCTTCCTGCCATACGCTTAGTTGCCATGATGAGTAAAATTTCTAAGCCCCATGTGAGGTAGCATGCTTGTATGAAATACCCATGTTTAAAGGATGTATGTGAAATCGCCATATGTTTAGTTGCCTTGATGAGTAAAATTCCTGAGCCCCATGTGATACAGCATGCTTGTATGAAATTCCCATGCTTAAAGGATGTATGTGAAATGCATATGCATGTATTATGAGATGTTTAGAAACAGCGCTGTTAATGTATGAATTCATGGAAGGAAGGGAGTGAGAATTGAATTTGGTCATGTGTGCTGGGCAGTGGTAACTCCCCTACGTCGGTTGGATGTTCACCAGAGGTTGTGGTCCTTCGGGGTCACTAGAGGTTGTGTTCCTTTGGGTTCACCAGAGGTTGTGGTCCTTCGGGGTCACTAGAGGTTGTGTTCCTTCGGGTTCACCAGAGGTTGTGGTCCTTAGGGGTCACTAGAGGTTGTGGTTCTTCGGGATCACCAGAGGTTTGTGGTCCTTCGGGATCACCAGAGGTAAGAGTTCCTTCGGGGCTCCAGAGGTTGTGGACATCCAAAACCAACTGTAGGGCGAGTATAACCAGTTCCCTATAAAAGTATGTTAGATATGCCTATCTTATGATTAATGCACTTAAAGGACTTGGGTGCCTAGCCCGGCTCCGGTAGTGGGGTCACTTACTGAGTAATATAATTGCTCATNCTTGTAGAAAATAGATTAATCATGCCTTTCATGCCTTTAAAATCAAATATAAATAGCAATCATGCTTATCACTTAGCAAATCATCATAAAATCACATTTTATAAGAAATCATGGCTAAACATCATAAATAAGATCCTTTTTAGAGGAAAACAAGTGTCACTCATAATTCGGGCCTGTTTCTCGGGGTTTATAGGTTTTTCCAATCTCTGTGTGTCCTGAAATATCAATTACGAGCCATTAGATTCTCTCCTTGAAGTCTTTACAATCATCACTTAACTACATTTCAACCACATTGTCCATATCAAGCCTAATTCCACCATTTCTGTTATTTTTACATTTTTAGGGACCTTTTGCAAAATTCTCAAACTTTCCTAAAATACTCAAAAGTCAGCTTAAAATTCATACTTTCCATTTTGAGGCCAATAATTTAAGAAAATATAAATTGGAGTCGAAAAATATCCAAAATTACCCAAGATGGCCATGGGCAGCCTCAATCGGCAGCAGATGGGCGAGGGGTGCCGGCAGCAGCAGAGGCGTGGGCGCTGGGCACGCATTGGGCGCTACGTGCTGACGTTGGGCGCTAGGTGCTGGGCGTCGTTGTGGGCGACAATTCCTGCTCACGACTATGGGCGGTAGCATAAAGGTGTGCCGATGGCATCGGTAGCACAAGGTGCGCGAGTGTTGGGTTGGTAGCATGCGTGCGTGCAACTGGGGTGGCGGGCGTGAGCAGCGGCTCTGGCAGCCTCCAGCTGACTTCGGCCAGTAGTATCCTATTTTCAACTTGATTTTTCAAAGCTCCAAAACACCATTTCCTTTCAAATAAAAATCATGGAACTCAAGGATAACCTTTTAACTAACTCAAGAAAATTGAACTCCAAAAACCTTCCCGAGCACCCTTGAAAAATTCCTCAAAGTTAACTCGTCTGGTTTGCTCGATTTTTGCGACAATCTTCAGTATTTTCAAGATTTCTCAAGCTTTCCGACCTCAAATCACTCCGGTAGCCCTAAATTGGACTCCTAACTCAAGAGCTCTCTCTGGTTCAAAAATGACGAAAATAGCACGAGTGAATCAGGAGAACCGACGTTGTAATTAAGCTGCTTGCTTAGAGTCCGAGCTGCTGTCTAGTCCAGCCAATCAACTTCGGCCACACGCCTCCTTGCTTCAATGTGGCTCCTCTTCATTTCTTCTCATCCTAGCCATCCAAATTTAATATTATTTACCTTTAAATAGTCATTTTAATTTAATTTAATATTTATTTCCTAATTTTACATTTTTCCTAAATTAATTCCAAATTGTTGACCTTTGATTTGAGATTTTCCTTCAACACTTAGCAAAATTTTTCCTCCTAAGTCCAGCCACACTTCCTTGCTCAATTATACCCTTATCTCCATCTCGTTTGTTCCTTATTAAAAGTAAATGGAAGAAGAAAATAATCTTGGTTATTTAAACAAGCACTTTAATTCCACCTACAATCCTACTCATTTAAACCAACCCCAGGCAACCTTTAACCATGATTTTTATCTTTTGATAAAGCAAAGGAAAATAGAGATTAGGGCTTACACCCCGACCAAAGATTTTCAGTTATTCAGATTTAATAAAAGTTATTTAATTTGTAAAATTCTTTTGGTTTTTTAGTTTAAATTATGAAAGGAGTCATTTTGAGATGTCTGCATGCATGTAGTAACGGCCTAGTATAAATCCTAGGAAGTCAGGTAATTACAATTTTGGAATTTTTGGTACATGTTAGATGCAATNGTGGGCAGCCTCAATCGGCAGCAGATGGGCGAGGGGTGCCGGCAGCAGCAGAGGCGTGGGCGCTGGGCACTGCATTGGGCGCTACGTGCTGACGTTGGGCGCTAGGCGCTGGGCGTCGTTGTGGGCGACAATTCCTGCTCACGACTATGGGCGGTAGCATAAAGGTGTGCCGATGGCATCGGTAGCACAAGGTGCGCGAGTGTTGGGTTGGTAGCATGCGTGCGTGCAACTGGGGTGGCGGGCGTGAGCAGCGGCTCTGGCAGCCTCCAGCTGACTTCGGCCAGTAGTATCCTATTTTCAACTTGATTTTTCAAAGCTCCAAAACACCATTTCCTTTCAAATAAAAATCATGGAACTCAAGGATAACCTTTTAACTAACTCAAGAAAATTGAACTCCAAAAACCTTCCCGAGCACCCTTGAAAAATTCCTCAAAGTTAACTCGTCTGGTTTGCTCGATTTTTGCGACAATCTTCAGTATTTTCAAGATTTCTCAAGCTTTCCGACCTCAAATCACTCCGGTAGCCCTAAATTGGACTCCTAACTCAAGAGCTCTCTCTGGTTCAAAAATGACGAAAATAGCACGAGTGAATCGGGAGAACCGACGTTGTAATTAAGCTGCTTGCTTAGAGTCCGAGCTGCTGTCTAGTCCAGCCAATCAACTTCGGCCACACGCCTCCTTGCTTCAATGTGGCTCCTCTTCATTTCTTCTCATCCTAGCCATCCAAATTTAATATTATTTACCTTTAAATAGTCATTTTAATTTAATTTAATATTTATTTCCTAATTTTACATTTTCCCTAAATTAATTCCAAATTGTTGACCTTTGATTTGAGATTTTCCTTCAACACTTAGCAAAATTTTTCCTCCTAAGTCCAGCCACACTTCCTTGCTCAATTATACCCTTATCTCCATCTCGTTTGTTC
>QLSR01000052.1:11189-26795 GCA_031780015.1 Citrullus colocynthis
TTTTTTTTTTGGAGAAAATTGGAATTGATTTTTTTGTTTGTGTGTATAGAGTATTTTGTTGGTGCCCGACGTGTACGTTTTGCAATTTTTTGTATAACATATGTCAATATTTCAATGTTATAGTGTGAATGGATTGATTCCCCACATTCTTTTCGCAATGTTATATCTGCATGTGTTGACAAATTCAATTTCAGATGGAAGCATCCGGGTCACGCGCAAGAGCCGCAAAACATATATGGACGGATGAGGAGGATAGAATCCTCGTGGAGTGTTTGGTCCAGTGTGTGCAGCTGGACGCTGGCGAGCTAATAACGGGACTTTCCGACCTGGATTCCTATCAAACATACTACGGATGATGCAGCAGAGGATACCAGGGTGTTCCATACAGGTCAGCCCACATCTGGAGTCAAGAGTCAGGACCCTGAAGAGACAGTACAGCGCGATCGCTGAAATGTTGGGCCCAGGCTGTAGTGGGTTTGGGTGGAATGCGAAGCGCAAATGTATTGATTGTGAGACAGAGATATTTGACGCATGGGTCAAGGTAATTTAATTACATGTTTTATTTATTTCTTATTCGTTTAAATTTGTATAGATCATCACATAACACAAGCCACCTTTAACAGAGTCATCCGAGTGCAAAAGGACTGCGCCATAAGTCATTTCCATACTATGATGACTTGGCCATCGTATTCGGCAAAGACAGAGCCACAGGGAGTCATGCAACCACCACTGCAGAGGTCGGATCTGAACCTGTTGTGGAAGAGGAGAACGAGGACATCCTGAACAACCAAGACATTGACTTTGAGAACTTCTATATTCCTGATCCACCTTTTTCTAGCTCGCCCCCGTCAGAGGACTTTTCGACTACCCCCAGCAGTAGAGGGTCTAGGAGTAGCTTGCCATCAAGGAGTAGGAGGTCCCGAAGTTCATCGATTGGAGAGTACAGCGAGGTGGTTCGTGAGGGGTTCCAACTTTTGACGAAGTCTATTGACGGCATTGCACAGTGGCCTGTCATCAACGAGGACCTGGCAAGGCGTCGTCGTCAAGAACTATACGCCGAGCTGCAATCTATTCCTGGTCTGTCGGTACATAATGGACTGGCTGTTGCACGGTCATTGCTTGCAGATCCAATGCTGTTAAGCCACTTTGTGGACTTCCCACCACAGTGGAAGTATGACTATTGCATGCAAGTCATCGGGCGACAACGGGATCCAGCACCATGACTATGTTTTTCCTCCCTTCAATTTGCGACCCTAGTTATTTTATGATTAAGGAACCTTATCTTTCCATGATGTTGTTTGTAATTTGAACTATGTGTACTTTTTTTCGAACTTTAATTTTATATCGTTGTCCTTCTATTATATACTAACATTACTTTACCTTTAATATTTAAAAAGAAAAAAAAATCAAAATCAATCTTATAGTATGGTAGTTTAATTCTGTATAGTATGAACAAATAAAATTCAAAATACATAATGGTTAAAAAAGACGTAGAAAAAAAAACAGTGGAAATAATATTTTTTTTTAAAACAAGATCGAAATACTATTTAAAAAGAAAAAAAATCATAATTATAATATAGTATGATAGTTTCCTTTTCTATGGTATGAACAGATATAGTTCAAAATAAATGATGCTTAAAACAAATCTAAGAAAAAAACTACTGAAAATAATATTAAAAAAATAAAAACAGTCAAAATAATATTTAAAAGCAAAAAAATCGAAATTATAATATACTATGATAGTTTAATTTTCTATAGTATGAACCGACAAATTTCTCCTTATATGATGCTTAAAACAGATGTAGAAAAAAAAACAGCCATAATAATATTAAAAGAAAAAAAAACAGCCAAACTCAACCCAAACTCAAGCCTGCAATCTAAACACTGTAATCAGAAACCCAGCCAATCCAACCCTACACTCCAAACATCGTAATCAGATTCCAATGTATTCCAATTCCAGTCAACAAAACCCATCGTAATCGGATTCCCCGTAATCCTGATTCCAATCCGGCACCCCAAACACCCCCTAAAGTACATGAACCTAAAACATCTTTTAAGAATGTCTTTTCCTAGATGGGAAATGGATAAAACTAATTAAAAAATAAACAAGTTTATAAAAACTGACACGCTTTCTTAAAAAGTAGTTTTTTAAATACTTTTTTGAGGGGTGGAATTATCTTTTTATTCTATTTTTTTACTCGCGCGCGTGTAGGCTATAAACGAGTGGTGCGAAAGAATTTAAGAAAAAAGAGTGGTCATCTAGCTAAAACGAAGTTGTATCAAGAGAGATATGACCAAAATAAAATTGCAAATTACAATTGCACATGTGTGCAATATTCTAATGACTACTTGTTTATAGCTAAAACAAAGTTGTATAGTCTTGTTCTTTTTAATTTTAACAAGTATGAAGAATTTTTTAATCAAGTATCAAGGAACAGCGAGAGAGGAGGAAGAAGGGGGTGAAGGGAGGAAAGCAAATGGAAGAGAGAGAACATGTCATTTTTAAAAAATTATTTTTCTTATTTAAAACATCATATCATTATTTTAAATAATGAAAAATTTACTCCATTGTCATTTAAAATATATTCATTAGAACTTGAGAGGTAAAAAAAAAAAAAAAAATTTAAAACTTACAAACCAAATGCACTTATTTTTCAAATCTTTTAGTACTAAAAAAAAGAGGGGTAATTTTCAATTTTGAAAACAAATTAGTTTTTAATACTTAGCTTAAATTTTGAAAGACATTGAGAAAGTAAATAACAAAACACATAAACTCATAGGTGAAAGTAATGTTCATAAAATTAAAGGCAAATATCAACTTGCTCCTAAACTTTGGGGTTGTATCAATTAAAATTTTGATCTAGTAATTGTATAATTTAAACTCTAATCTTCATAAGTGTATCAATTTACATCTTCCTCCACATTTCGTTTGACCAACAACATGTGGAACTTTCATAATTTGATGTCATTAAACTCCTAAATTCTCATAAGTCAATCAATTTAGACCCTCTATTATGATTACTTTTCAAATTCATCCAAACATGAATTATCAAATGTGTGCAGACTTCTTCAAATGTCAGTTTTACAAAAATGGACAATTAGAGTAAATGCATAGACATTTCTAAAAAAAATTATGACTAAAAGTCCCAATTGATTAATTTTTTATAGTTTAGTGGTTTAATTTTTCACACTTGATCATTCCAAACTAAATGTAATGAGAGTGCAAATTGATACACTTACAAAAGTTCAAGATTTAAATTGATACAAACTCAAAAGTTTAGGAGTATAAATTAATATTTTTCTAAAAATTAAGGCCACTTTTTACCCTAGGTTAAATGTAATCCATCAATGGTAATCTGAAAAGTGTTTACCAGTGTTCCGTAATTGTAATGAACTGTGGAGCCTGCTTCCAAATCTCTAATAAAAACATTTAATCTGATTGAGGAACGGAAGGTGCTTAATCTAATTATGGTTGAAAATTACGTTATCGTTACTTTTATCGTTATTGTTAAGGTCAAACAGTAACGATAACAGTAATAGTAAAAGTAAAAATGTGACAGATTCATAATTCTAATTAGTAAACGTGATGAAGAGCAATCCTATTACATTTGCAATTTAGGCACACTACAATTGATCTATCAATGGAATCTCACTACGATTGCACCAATTTTCATTACGAATAAATGTGACCTAACTTCCAAAAACCAAAAGCAAATAGTTATTAAGGTTGACCTATATTTTTCATCTTTAAAATTTGAGGTAGATTTTAAAAATGACACGTCAAAGATCATGTAATTGGATATAGTGTTTTATAAGCTATTAAAAAAACCAATAATTAATAAAATGATTAATGAAACAAAAATGTAAAAATAATTGTTTTAAATGACAAAACTACTAGAAATATTTTCAAATACAGCAAATTATCACTATCTATTACCTATGTCTATCACTGATAGATAGTAATAATGATAATAATATATCGTACCTATCAGTGACATTTTGTTCTATTTGTAAATATTTTAGTACATTTTTCTAGTACTTGTATACACGTGTATTAGAGATCCTCATCAAATTGAAAAGAAAAGACAAAGATTAAGATTATTCATGCTTCTTTATGTATATAAAGATATGGTTTTTTTGAAATTGAACTGTTTGACTACCAATGAGTTTCTTTGATGAAATACGAGAGGTCAATGTTTTGACAACTAAAAAAATAAATTTCATTTTGAGAATTTGGCTAAAAATCAAGAAAAATAACATGCAACGAAATTCTTGAACCAAAAACAATCTTCAATAACAAAAAAAGTTATTGTTATTATTTTTAAAAAAAAAAAAATTAACGTAAATTAAAAATAAATAAATAAAAAGGTTATAAAAGCAACGATAACTTTCCGTTGAAATCAGGAGGTTTAAGTTGAAACAAACCCACACGATGGGTCATCAAAATTTAGAAAGGAAAATAAGTTTTCAATTTATAATACAAATGAGAAAGAAGAGAAAAAAATAGTAAAGTAATCCAAGAGAAGACATAGTAATAAAAAATAAAAAAATAAAAATAAATTCTTGAAATACGGTGATAGTTACAATTACACGAAATTGAGCTTCTAAAGTTTTAGGAGAGTTAAAATTGAACCTTCAAGCTTACAATAATATTAGAAATTAGACCCACAAATGATAAAAATTGAACCTTCAAACTTATACAAATGTTACAATACAACTATGTAAATTTGAAAATCCAATTTGATCCAATTTTAATACTTATATATAAGTTGAGGATTCAATTCTTAAAATTGAAAGTTGTAAGATTACAACTACCACTATACTTTAGGTTTGATTTTTGCAATTGTGCAGGTTTGTAATTATCATAATTGTAATTATACCTGAAAATAATTGGCGAGGGAAGTTATAAAGTCAGTTACATACCAATTATGAAGCTGTTTTTCACTTGGCAATGAGCAATGGTGGACATGAAATTGCCCAATTTCCATACCCTTTTTTTATATTTTGACTTAAGCAAATCAAAGCTGTGGCCTCCCCTCATCCAAATCTTCTCTCTTTCCATTATTCTACCTACCATGCCTACGTCTCTCTTACTCTTCTGTAGGAGGTTCGACCCACCGCCCGTGATCTTTTATTAGCTGGATTAGAGCCTCCGTTGCATTCTCCATAGCGATTCCACGTTTCAGGACCGTCTGATGAAAATATTCTCAGCAAGATATATAGTTATAGTATCATTACATGATGAGGATTTGTTATAAACACAATGTGAGAAGTAACTAATTACATGGTTTTTTCTTTGGTATGATTTTTGGTTGAAGATCTCTCTCTCTTTTATTCGATTTAGTTGCGAAGAATATGTGCATTTAGTTTCTAAATTTTCAAAATGTAACCTTTAGTTCTTGAGTTTTTAAGAATAGGTGCATCAAGTCCCTAAGCTTTCAAAATGTACCTTTCTAGTCTTGAGTTTTTAAGTTTAGGTTTTTAAGATCTCTAAATTTTCTTTTCTAATTTGAAAGGTCATATAATTGTTTAAAATAACAATAATAACAATTACTTGAAGAACATTTTAAACCTATTGACTCGAAGACTAAACAAGTACATTTTGAAAACTTAGAGACCAAACACAAGTTTTTCTTAAAATCTGAGGAGCTAAAAAGGGTACACTTTGAAAACCGAGGACCAAATGCAATTATTATTCAAAACTTGCGGACTAAAAGGTGATTTTCTCTTTTAATAATTGTAGTCATAGGACGAGTGCAAAGTATAAGAAATAGATGCGGTGGCATTACCTTCCCGACGTAAAGATCGATCTTTCCAGGGGAACCCCCGACATAGCCAAAGTCAGCATCAGCCATCTCCCCAGGACCGTTAACAATACAACCCATAATTGCAATCTGATGACATTGAGGAAGAAACAAATTCTAAGAATTGAATGAAGCAAGTTGCAGCTAGATATGTTGCATTTTGACATCATTTTCTGAAAGTTCGAAAGCTATTTCAACTTACAGAAACTCCAGGAAGATGTGATGTCTTTTCCCTTATTTCTGCGCTTATTTCTTGAAGATCAAACAATGTTCTGCCACAAGATGGGCATGAAACATACTCCTGCAGTGAAGTGTGTAAGATTGTAATGGAGACAAGTTGTCGTTCGGTAAGAAATACACTAAAGACCTGTTTGAAATGACTTTTCAGGTGCTTGAAAAAGTCGTTCCAACATACTCTAAATTTCATTTTAGGAAGAAAAGTTCTTACGGTCTTTGTATTCCTCATTCTGCAACCTTGTAGCAAATTGAAGGATGTATTCCTTATGAAATCAAAATCCTTATCTGGGGCTTCTAATAGGACACCATCTCCAAGGCCGTCCACCAAAAGGGCTCCCGCATTGGAACCGGCACCAATAACCAAGTCGTCTCTATAAGTAGTAACGGAAAAATAAAACTCACTACTAGAACACGTCAAATAATAATCAAGTCAAATGAACAATAACTACCTGTGAACTCCCTTTGGAAACTGAATGTGATGAATCACAGGGAAATTAAGATCATTCTCCGATAAATACTCAAATAACCTGAAATTAACATTTGACAAGATATTAACCAAGGGAAAGTACATTCTGCCTTAATGATGAAATGTTGCTCTAGATGATAAGTAATAAATTGGCCGCAAAGGAATATTGTTATACCTCCTTGCACCATGCACTCTGCTGACCTTGTCTTCTGAATATGGTAAGTCATGAAAAAGCATTGTTGCATCAATCTCTTTCAGGATATCCAAATCATTGTATGATTCATCACCTCGTACCGATACAACCAAGCGTGTGCCTGAGGCAGTTCATTGACATGGAATGTGACAAGGAATTTTACCACAATATATAAATAAACAATGAAATTGAAACTGAGGGAACGAACAGGAATTGGAAGTATACACAACATACCTTCTGGTAACAGTTTGTGAGCACCAGAGGACAACTCCTTGAGATTGACCAGAACCATGGCATTAGGCAAGGGCTTTGTAAGTTGCTCTGATAAAGGTGTTATAATGCCCATGCTTATGTCTATCAGCCTTTTGAGGGCTAGACGCTGATCATGAGACAGAGAAAATCAAATTTTGATTAGGACTCTTCCGATACACTTCAAAAATAAAAACATGTATTAAAAAAGTCAAAATTAGCAAACGAAAATTTCTATATGCCTCTCCCTCCCACTCAGCAAAAATAGCAACACATCAGAAACTGAAAGGGAAGTCCTTACAGCATCAGCATCATCTACTGAGGGAAGTTCTCGTAGTAAGATTGAATCCACCGTTGCTAGATCCTGGCCATATTGTCAAAACTGTGAGGAAAATGAAAACCCAGAAAGTAGAAAAGAAATGGATTATCTCAGACAGAAACCAGAACACATTAGACCTTAAATGGCATGCCAACAACAAGCTTTGCTGCAAGAGACTTGTAAAGAAGTTCTGGCATCTGGAGTTAGCAAAACAAGAAGTTAGATTCTGTTCGAATCTTGATATACCTCATGAGAATTGAGATCAGGAAAGTCTTTCTTATTGCACCTTTAATTGATCCAAGGAAACTGACATGAGAACAGAGCCGTCACGGTGCAAAACACCTCTATAATCCACCTCCTCACCCTGTACTACAATTAAGCATTTCTGTTAATCCAAGTCCAGAATGCAGTAGGACAGAGTAGAATGATCATAAAAAGCTGACCTCCTTTTGAATGGGCAACTGGCCAGATCTACGCTGAAAATCAAAATAGTGTCTGTGTTTTTCCTCGTATGGCACCTTACAGACAAGGAATGAATTGTAAGTTCTCAATATTCAATTGCAGATTGCACATAAGAGTGGCCATACACAACAACTACAAGAAAGAAAGGCCCTACCACTCCTTGCTGAAGTTCAGCTGCTCTCATACCAAGGGTTGCGAGCCTTCTGCAAGGATCTATCTCCTCCTCCGGTGGTTCTGTAAGAGAAACCCTAATAGTGTCACCCAAACCATCCTGCACCAACAGAAAGCATTTACTAAATGCCCCACGTTGATATAGCTTCTAAATGTGCATATTCCTTTGTGTATGGGATCAACCCAACCACTATGACTTGAAAGAAGTTTGTGAACCAAAAGATTAATCGACTACATATTCCTTAAAAGAAACTAGAACTCCAAAAAAGATTATTAAAGGTGCATGCTTCGAGCATTGTTCTAATGAAATTATGCTATCTAGCAGTAGCTTTTGAAAAGAAAACCTAGTGATATCGGGATTCAGAGTTTACATACAATTTGTGCAGCAAAACAGGGTGAAAGGCAAATGACACTATATAGGACGATCATCACTCCATTTGGTGACACTATACCTGAAGAAGGGTCCCAATGCCAATCGCAGATTTCATTCGGCCATCCTCACCCTCTCCAGCTTCAGTAACTCCAAGGTGTAAAGGATAATCCCAGCCTTGAACGTACATTTCAGCTACAAGTAAACGATATGCCTGAACCATAACGACTGGATTGCTTGCTTTCATGGAAAAGACAAAATTATGGTAGTCCAGCTTCCGGCAGATTCTTGCAAACTCAAATGCTGATTCAACCTGTTAGGACTTGGGAGAACTTTTATTGGGACATCCCTAAGCTAAGATTAAAAAGGAAATCACAAAAAAAAAATATATATATATATATATTGTTTATAAGAATTAAGAGGAAAAATTGCTCACCATTCCCCTTGGAGAATCTCCAAAGTAGCTCATTATACGATCCGAAAGGCTCCCGTGATTTGTTCCAATGCGCATTGCTCTTCCATACTTCTTACATTTTTCAACTAACGGAGTAAAAACCTTTCACAATTAAAATAGAAAAAAAAAAAAAAAAAAAAATATGATCCATGGAGAAATTCCCCAACCCCATTAGTTGAGATAAAATTAAGTTCATTATTGCAGAATAACATAGATTTCAGTGGTGACAATAATTATTATGACCATATGGCAATGGCTAACTAGCAACAACACCACATGTGCCTTTTGCATATAAATTTTCCCCGTTTCCAAGAAGTACTCAAATTGCAATAGGCTCTAGCAACATATGCGAAGGGGGAAAAAAGGTTCTACCTCCTCAATATGCTCAAGTTCTTTCTGATAATCCTCCTCTGTGTACTCTAGCTGTTCAAATTGAGCCCGCCTATCAGCTGCATTAAACATGAGCTTGACACACAAACAATCTTTCTGAATAAATTTTGGAGAATGTTAGTATAACATACCAAAATTTCCAGGGTTTACACGAATTTTATCAAAGCACTCAGCAACTCTCAATGCAACAGAAGGAGCAAAGTGAATATCTGCGACCAGAGGTATATTATAACTGCAAAATAAAATTGCAGAGACATCATAGATTGGGGAAACCAAGCTCCAAAAATGTCCAAAATATAATGTTAACCTACTTTTTCTGCACAAGGGTGTTCTTGATCTCAAAACATGCATCTGCTTCTTTCTTCCCTTGAACTGTTATCCGAACAATATCTGCTCCCTTGTCAGCTATTCTCATGACCTACTAATGGTAATATGCATCAGTCATCTTCAATATCATATAAACAACATGACACCACAATAAAAAAAATATCAAAGTTTTTCTATCATGTTGACATCTTTCTTAGTTGCTGTAGACTCGATCATCAACATTGTCCATGAGAAGAAATCGAGAATAATTTGGACAAAACTACAGCAAGAACTTTTATTACATGATTATACCCATTCATCATTTAATTTTGAACTTTCAACTTGTTCAGCATCAATCATAGTGACACACTGACATCTTTCATTGACTACAACATCTCACAATAATATTAGTAATCAAAGAATGTTTTTATTGTTTACTGACGAAGGGATTCAGAAATGAAAACGGAGCTGAAATAGAAGAAATATTAAGGAACCTGTTCAACTGTTCCAGCAACATCTTTTGTGTCAGTTGTTGTCATTGTTTGAATCCTTATGGGATGCTCACTACCAAGGGCAACATTTCCAACCATCACTGTCCGTGTTTTCCTCCTGACTGTTTTGTTTATGGATTCACAGTACTTCTGTCGAGGAACTGCAAAGGATAGTGACTATCAAATAAATCGAAACCACTTTAAACTACATTTTGTCAATACTTGAATAACATTTCATCTTTGGCTTTTCAGAAAGTGAAGAAACATGGGCAAAAACAATACTAATTTTTTAGCATCATCCACTGGGTTGAACATGTGTGATGCATTACCAAGTTCCTCAGATCTCATCACTGTTGAGATGAGAATTTGTTAACATCATCATGATTCAGCGATCGATTCTCACGTGCGGCAATAGGTTAACGAAATAATCTTTTATAACTAGTATTTCAACCGGCTGCGTTTTGTCATTGGATAGGATAGCCAATGTCTCTACCAATTCTATCGGCACTCGGTATATTCACGTGAAAATATATATTTTTGAAAAAGTTACTCATTAGAATCAGAGCTCATGTGTTTGAACTAATATATCATGAGTTTCTCCCTATTTATATATTAAACATACTCTTATCTATTATTATTAACTTTTGGGTTTAGAGATGATTCAACCCATATTTTCTTTATTACTTTCAAGTTCTCTCACTTACGTAAATTGTATCATGGACATGTTTATAAAACTAACATTGTTTCCTCGCTCAAATCCAGTCAAAGCAAGATGATGAGTCAACAAAAGTAAAATCCCTATTTGATTTTCATTTCCTTTATTTGCCACAGATAATTAAGTAAAAGATGGATAAAACGAGGGCAGAATATTCCACGTGCATTGTTAAAAATTTTACCCAGAAGAGAACTCCCTTCCGAAGCAGGCTGAAGCTCCGCAATATCAGAGCCAGGATTTGAATTCCGTATGACCAAGACCTTTCTTCCATGAGACCTAACGCTCTTCAAATCGAAGACTTTTACTGATTCCAACCGCTTCGAAAATCCCAAGTTCACATTTCCGCCTTTCAACCCCGAAAGGTGCGACGGTAACGTTCCGGCAGAAGCCATTTTCAATCACGATCTTCACTACAACAAATCGTATACTGATCAAAATCCAACTCCACCCAAATACATAAGTTCAAGACAAGAAAACTCAAGGAACTCTTCCAATTAATAGAACAACCATCTCAAAAATACTTGAACCTACCCAACATCATCATTCTGAGACAATAGCTGTCCAATTGAAAACCGATACTACCTTTCCATAACAAGCATCGAAATAAATAAAATAAAAACAAAACCACTAAAATACTATTTAAGAAATTACAAAAGCCAGTCCAAGGCGCACGCTTAAACTGGAAATTTCAAACACAAATACGCATCACTCGTTGAAGTAAACAAAGACTTCTATCATAAGAATAGAAAAACACAACAAAACCACCTCAAATTCAGCCAAAAAAGAAAGAAAGAAAAGAAAGAAGTGAAGAAAACAAGTCTTACAAGCTTGAGATTCCGAATTTGAAAGAGAATTCAGTCTCCGATTAGAGAGCAGAGCTCAGGAAGATGGACAATATTGTTCAGTCATCAAAGTAAACAAAAATTCCATAATAAGAAGCGGAAAAAACAACAAAACTACCTCAAATTCGGACTGGAAAATCAGCAAATAAGGAAAGAAGTGGGTAAAACAAGACTTACAAGCTTGAGATTCCGAATTGGGAAGAGAAATCAGCCTCCGATTTGAGAGGAAAGTTTGAGAATGATGGAGGACTGAGACTGAGAATACGAAGAATTGGTGGTTGTAGGACACTTCGCCCGTAAACTTGTGGACCATTTTATGTATTTGAATCAATAATATTTTCCAACATGGAAATTAATTCTTTAAATATGAAAATGGAAATAAAAATGGGTCATTTCTTATCCATTGCGTTTTTAGTTTTCTCCTTTTTTATTTAAAATTTCATAAATAAAAAAATAAAATTTATAACCCATTTTCTCAATTTTTAATACTTGACTTATTTTTAAAAATATTGAAAAAAAATAATAACAAAACAAATAAACTCATATAGAAGTATTTTTAAATATTAAATAGTTATCAAATAATATATTTTCATACTTCTTTTTTTGGAAATATGTGAGATGAGAGATCGAATCTCTCACCTCGAAGTCCATAGTACAAATTTATGTCAATTGTGCTGTGTTCGTGTTGGTATGCATTTTTATACTTTTAAATGATACGTTTCAACATTTTGATGTCTTTACTTTTAAAAGTAGATAATTTTGGTCATATTACCTTTCATTTTGGGCAATTTATAAAAAAAAAAAATCAAATTGTTTACAAATGTAGAAAAATAGCGATAGACCACTAAAACTTCTATTATTGGGCGGTCTATACTTGACATACAATTTAGATTTTTTTATATTTATAAAAAAAAAAGATTTGCTATTTTTTCCTTTAATAATAACTTTCCCTCATTTTATCTCACCTTTAAACAAAAAAAAATAAATAATAAATAAATAAATAGCGCACCATAATTTTGTTTAAATAAAAAGTTTGCATTACAATTTTACAAGAGATGGACTAAAATGATCACTTATCTAAAAGGTTAGAATAAAAAAATGTATTTAAAAAATAATGATAGATTGAAATCAAATATGAAAATAAACCACAATAAATATAATAAAATAGAAATTGTAGTGGGTGAGTAAAAAACGACAAAGACGTTTTTTAGCAGACACCTGGAGTATATACCGTTACGTATGAGTTTCAAGTAGTCGTAATTACTATATTACCCCTCGTTTTTTATGAAAATTTCGAGAAGTGCCCTTTTGTAATTGATAATGAAAGGAGGGACAACGGTGGTGTCGAGTGTCTAAATGCGTGACTCATAAAAAACGACGTTGATAATTGTAATAATTTTCCACCCCACACTATTTTTTTCCCTTAATTTTTATTTGTATTGTTATTATTATTAATTACAAATTTAGTCCCTAAATTAAAAATTGAGGAAAACTATTTTTTACTTCTCGAGTTTTCGGAAATGAGTATGCTCGGTCCGTGAGTTTTTAAAACATATGTTTTTAGTCTACTTATTTTTCTAAATAAGTGATTTTGGTCTCTAAGGTCTTGTTTTCAGAAATTAAGTTTAGAAATACTTCATACACTTCTACATTTTGGTATTGTTATTTACTTCTTGTTAATGTTTTAAAAAATCAAGCAAAATTTTAAAACTAAAAAGAGTAGTTTTTAAGGTTCTGTTTGGCGGTCATTTGATTTTTTTATTTTTTTAAAAAAATTAAGTCTTTATACACTACTTTCACCTCTAAATTTATTTATTTTTTCTTTTTTGTTATCTACTTTTTACCAATGGTTTAAAAAATCAAGTCAAATTTTGAAAACTAAAAAATGCAGCTTTTAAAAAGTTGTTTTTGTTTTTGGAATTTGGTTAAGAATTCAACTATTGTACTTTAGAAAAATGCAAATTAGTGTAAGTAATGAGAGGAAATAGGCTTAATTTTCAAAAACCAAAAACCATAAATAAAATGGTTGATAAACGAGACCTAAACATTTGTCTTTGTTTTTTTTAATTTGGCTAAGAATTCAACCATTCTACTTTTAAAAAGTGCAAATCATTGTAGAAATTTGAAAGAAAATAAAATTAATTTTCAAAAACCAACCATAAAAAATTATATGGTTACCAACTAAATAGGGCCTAAATTTTCAGAATATAACTTTTTAATCCCCGAGAATTTAAGAATAGGTTTAAAAGAAACTTAAAGTAAATTTTTTTATTATTTTAAATAATTATATGATATTTTGAATTATAAAAATAAGAAGTAATTTTTTTATTATTTTAAAAAATCATATGATATCTTGAATTATAAAAATAAGTTGAAAAATAAGTTCAGGGGAAATGATAACTTTTTAAATATTTTTCTAACTTAAAATTTAAAAAAAATAAAAGAAAAGAAAAGAAAAAAAAAGTGTGAGGGACCTTTTTAGTTTATTTAAAAAATTCAAGACTATAAAGGTACGTTTTGCAAATTTATAGATAAAATGAATATATTCATATGAACCATTTACTAAAAAGTTACATTTTGGAAATTCGGGGATCAAACATATATTCTTCAAGACTTGGAAAATAAAATAGTAATTTTTCTTATAAAATATGTTATAAATATTTTTTAAACTTTTAAATTTGTGTTTCTTATAGATAAACTGGATGTGAGGAAATAGTCCAAAGGCTAGGAATAGACCAAAAGAAAACTAGGCCAAGATAAAATTAAATTGCACTCAAATACTATAAGCCAACAAGTAACTAGGTTAATCAAAATTAATTATAAGGATTAGAAAAAATTGATGTCCTAATCCTTGTGATTAGGATGAGTCCTAGATTAATTTTCAATAGAAATACACATTGAAAACTTCATACGAGCAACTTCAAATTTTGACTTTCCGTTACTTTGAAGTTGACCTTATTGCGAAACTTAAGAAATAGAAAGAAAAAGAAAAACAATAGTTTACTTTAAATTATAATTTGTAATTAGGAAAATTATTATAAATAAATAAAAATATCAAACTATTTACAAATATAACAAATTTTTACTGTCTGTCAGTTATAGACTGTGATAGATTTCTATCGTTTGAGTGATAGAAGTCTATCATGGTATATCACTCAAGCGCTTAAGCAATAGAAGTTTATTGTTGTTTATCGCTAATAGACAGTAAAATTTTTCTATATTTGTAAATAGTTTTATTCATTTTGCTATTTAAAAAAAATCTTGTAATTAAGTGGATAATCAAATAATGCAAATTAAAATCAAACTTAATATTTTGATTTAAATTAAAGCAGGAAATTAAATTTTTGTAAGCAAAAGTAAATTAAATTTATGTAAATAAAAATAAGTTGATGAATTGATTTTCTTGAAGAGATGTAAAATCAAGAAACATGATCTAATTAATAATTCCCTTAAATTCAAAAATTCATTACAAACTTTTCTTTTCAATTACAATTTTTCTCTTTGGCACTAGAGTTTTATATACATATACATATATATATATATAATTACTGTTGTAAAATTGAGGAGATAAAAACGAAAATACGAATATCGAAAAATTATAATATTAAAATAAATAAATAATAATATAATATAATGAGAATGAAAATTGAATTTTATGGAAATTCAAAATCACTTAAATTTCTCTAATCCTTTCTTTTCTTTTCTCGCCAATGTGTGTTCTCTCAAGATCTACGATTTATGGGCAAAATGACAAGTAGGAGGTGGATTTACATGACCACTAAGGATTTGTGATTATGAGACACATGGGGTAATTGGCAAATGTCACTTGGTCTTTTGACACTAAGCATGGTACATAATGGGCATCTATTATTATTACAATATTTATAATAATTATAAGTTTATTGTTGAAATCGTGAATATTATAAGGTTTCCCAACCATATTTTGGTATCAACTGTTGGCATCATTTGTGGAAAATGAGAGTGTTCTAACTTCACAAAATTGAGAAAAATCATGACTAGATTGGAAAAATGTTCATGATATAACTGAAGGAAAAAGTCTCCTGATAAAAGACATGGGACATCCATAATTTAAAAAAAAAAAAAAAAAAAAAAAAAAAAAAAAAAAAAAAAAAAAAA
>QLSR01000052.1:26917-59948 GCA_031780015.1 Citrullus colocynthis
AAAAAAAAAAAAAAAAAGGAAAAATCAAATAAAAGAAACAAACTCTATGGTAGAGCAATCACAACAAAAAAGTGAAATATGCAAACTTCAAGTGGATGAAATACTCGTCACAATCTATCAATTACGAATAGAGAAAGAAACAACAAAGAGAAAACCCTATAAATAAGGAACAAGGAAAGAAGAAAAAACTTCTGATGATAGAAAGTATAGACAAATCAAATCTCCATGGTCCAAAATCAAAGAAAAAGTTAATCTTTTGGGAGGATGGATGTTGGGGGCGAGAGGATACAAGCAAGATGAGTCGCAAGATCCTAAATCAATAGAGAAAAGTGTGTACTATAGTACAAGAGAAACGGTAACACAAAAATAATATTCCAAAATTGGATTCCTTACGTCCAACTCATAATAACTCAGGAGTTAAACTATGAATCCCAACTTGAGGTAGGTGCTAATAGTATGGATAAATTTAAACACCGCGAAACAACAAACTATATTTACCTTTACATGTCCTTTTCTTTTCTTCCTTTTGTTTTCCCCTCCTATTTCTCCACTTCACTTCCCATTCTCTAATACTTCACTATTGGTGGAAAAAGTTTAACTCAACCCAACCCAATCCTTGTAATTTGGGTTGGGTAATTTGAGTTTTTGGGGTGAGTAAGGCTAGAAATCAAAATTGATCAAAAAAACAAATAATTTCTACATAAATTACATATATATATATATATGAAAATTATTTATCTTAAATTGTAAAACTTCTGAAAATATTTACAATTAATAACAAAATTTCTTACCAATCATTGTTTTTACTAAAAAGTTATTTGGAGAGGTCAATGCATGCTACTGCATGCAGACTATGCTGACAGTCATGCAGGTACACATACACGATTTCAAAACCCCACTTTTGCAATTTCTTTCTCCCACCCTATTTTTGAAATTATTTTTTAAAAAAACATTATTTAAAAAAAAATTCAGATAAAAGCAACTATATATACTTTCTTCTCTCCTACACGCAAGACATTACCAAAGTTTTGACCTTATTAAGGGTTTTCTTTTATCTCTTTTGATGGGAAGACTCCACTCATTCACATGGTTCCCCTTGTTGCTATTCCTCTCTCTAGCATGCAAACCACCCATTTGTTCTTATTTTACTCCCTCCCTTTCTCATCAAAGGCCTTGAAATTTTTTGGATATGAATTTGTATCCATTGTTAAGTACAACAAACCCCACATATTTTTACATATTAGTATGATATTGTCTATTTTGGTATAAAATGAATTTCAAATCACATAATTTAAAATTATTTTCTCAATTTTTTTACTTGAAACCAATCATGATTGATGTTAATGTTTAAAAAAATTCTTAACTATGTTGCATTAGTGGTTAGAAACGATGAACTTCTACATATACTACAAGAAAAATTAGTTTCCATAATACGACCAAATTAAAGAATGAGAGAGATAAAAGTATCATAAAAGCCAAAAAGGCACATGTTTAGCGTGAAAACGAAGATTTTCATATTTTACAATTATACGATATTTTTTCAGTGTCTTAATTTTTTATTATGGTTAATAGTCATTAAATAGATATACTTAATCTTTAAAAGGGAAAAAAAAAAAAAACTTTAAAACTTCATTTCATAACCATTTGATTTTTAGTGGTTGAAAACTAAGCCTATATAACATTTTTTCAACTCCTAAATTTCTTGCTTTTTTTATCTACTTTTTACCAATATCTTAAAAAACAAAGTCAAATTTTAAAAACTAAAAAAAGTAATTCTTTTAAAAAATGTTCTTATTTTTGGAATTTGCACAAGAATTTAACTCTTGTATTTAAGAAAGTTGTAAATCATTATAAGAAATTGAGAGGAAATTTTGGGCTCAATTTTGGGAAATCATTTTAAATGACGAAATGGTTGAAAATATTTACAAATAATAGCAAAATATCACAATCTATCGCGGTCTATCGTAGATAGATAGTAAAAATTTGCTATATTTGTAAATATTTTGGTTTATTTCCTATATTTGAAAATAACCCCTTAATTTTCAAAAACCAAAAACAAAAAATGAAATGATTACCAAACAAGGCATAAATTTTTTATTAAAAATCAAAAGCACTAACTTTTGTGGTTCTTTGTTGTCAACTTCTCTCGTCTCATGCTTCCCCTATCATTTCCTTTTGCTTCTCAAGTGTCGTTTTGCTTGCCCATTATTGTAAATTTTTATTATTTGTGGATCCAATTTCTACCATTATTGTAAGCTTGAAGATCTAATTTTAACACTTGAAAAGATTTAGGAGCCCACTTTTTATAATTGAAAGTTTGAGAGTCTAGTTGGAACTACCAACATACTTTAGAAGTAGTTTTTATAATGGGGCTTTTCGTTTGTTTTATGCATGTATTAATGGCATTGTTTGAAAATGTAAACATGCACAAGGGTAGTTTTGAAATCAGAATTTGTTTATAAAGTAGGCTAGCCAATAAAGTTCCCCATTTGAGAAAAAAACAATTGAGAAATTAAATGAGGTTCTTTACAAGTCAAACACGTCATTAGTTAAGGATTTATTATTAATATTGTTATTATTATTATTTTGAGGACACGTTAGTTAGGGATTTAAACACTAAACTCGTTGTAGATTTGCACTTTTTACCCACAGAAAATTTACTATTGATCCCTGAACTTTAGTAAATGTAATGATTTGATTTCTGAACTTTCAAAAGTAATGATTTAGTCCCTAAACTTATTAATTGGTACCAATTTGGTCCCTCTGTTAAAAATACGGTTAGTTTGCAGACGAAATTATGAGATGACACCTTTTGTTATTAAAAATAAAAGTCACGATGTATTAGAGAAAAGTATGAGATGGTGTCTTCCTCCTTTTCCTTCTTTGACTCCTCTCTCTTTTTTTTTTTTTCTTCATCTCCTACATCTTCTTCTTCTTCTCTGACTTCTTCTCTATCTTCTTCTTCTTCTCCGACACGAAGAGTCAAAACTCCAACACGACCAACTCTGGTGAGTGAAAGCGAGAGAGATAGAGTGATTGTGGGTGAGGAAAGGAAGCGAGAGCGAGATTGGAACTATTGAGATTTATTTTAGCTTTAGATATTGTGAAAGGATCACATGAAGAGCAATATCGACAATTGTGGGAGTATTGTGAGGAGATACGTAGTTCCAATCGCGGTAGTAGCACTTTATTGAACTTGGATGTACGACATGAACAAGAGGAGATTGGTGGTCAATCAATTGGTAGAATTACACAAATAATTACCTTTTAACGATTGTATATTTGTCTTGATGGATGTCGGTAATTACAATCTTGCTCTCGCTCTCGCTCTCGCTTCTTTTCCTCACTCACAATCACTCTATCTCTGTCGCTTTCTCTCACACTCTCACTCTCGCTCTCGTTCTCTCACTCACTGAGTTGGTCGTGTCAGAGTTTTGATTCTTTGTGTCGGAGAAGAAAAAGCTAGAGAAGAAGTCAGAGAAGAAGAAGATGCAAGAGAAGAAGAAGAAAAGACGAAAAAAAGAAAGGAGTCGAAGAAGGAAAAGGAGGAAGGCATCATCTCATACTTTTCTCTAATATATCGTGGCTTTTATTTTTTATAGGTTGACAAAAGGTGTCATCTCATAATTATGTCTGCAAACTAATAGAATTTTTAACAAAGGGACCAAATTGGTACCAATTAATAAATTTAGGGACTAAATCGTTACTTTTGAAAGTTCAGGGAACAAATCCTTACTTTTACTAAAGTTTGGGGACCAATAATGATTTTTAACCAAAATAAATATATAGGGAGAGGATGTGAAAGCACGTTTAAGGCATTGTAATGAAAATTTGAAAAATTTTAATGAATGTTTGGAGTAATTTTAAAATTATCAAAATCAAATTTGTCATTTTTTAAAGAGTTCTTTTCAAATATAGCAAAATGGGCCAAAATATTTATAAATATAGAAAATTTTTATTGTTTATTAGTAATAGACTGCAATAGACTTCAATCATTGTACGATCGACCGTGATAGACTTCTATCACTATCACGATCTATCGTTAATAGATAATAAATTTTGTCTATATTTGTAAATAATTTAATATTTTTTTCATGTATAATAATTTTTCTTAAATTTATTTTAAAGAACTAAAAATATGTTTAATACTTATTTTTGAAATAACAAAAGTAATTTTAATAAAAATAAGTCTCAAACACATTTTTGTCTCTGAGAATCAACATAGATTTACGTCAATTTTTATAATTTTTTTACAAATAAAAGAAGGTACTAACGTATAAGAATAGTAGCTCTCCCGTTATTGAATGATAGTGGTTAAATAATAGAAAATACTATTAAACTTCGGGGAGTTTCAATTATATAATTATCAAACTTTTGAAAATTTTCATTTTTTATGTTTGAATTTTGAAATTGGTTTAGAAAAATATAACATTTAAATATCATTTTGGTTCTTATACTTTCAAATCTATTCAATTTTAGTCTATGTATTTTTAATTATTCAACTTTAGTCTTTATACTTTCAATAGATCTTAAATTTGATTTTCAATGCTAGTTTATTGTTGATTTTTATAAAAAAAAAATATTTTATTATCTACAGAATTATTGCTTTTGATTATGAAAACATATTCATATGTTTTATTTTCTTGCAAGAAAATAATAATAATTATTATTATTTAATCAATTTCAGTAAAAATTAATTTTGAGGGACAATATTTAAGATTTATTAAAAGTACAAAGACTACAATTGGACAACTAAAAATATAAAGATTAAAATTGAACAAACCTTAAAGTATGAGGACCAAAATGGTATTTTACCTCCCCACCACTCAATAAGTTTTCGGATGTAATTCCAATTTCTAAAGGAAAATGGAAGAGCTCTTTCAGTGTTTGATTTAAGTCTCGAGTCTAGTATTTAAAATTTAGTTATCATTCTTGTTATCCCTTTATTAAAGAGGTGAAAATACATTAGCCGAAGTACCACCAATAAACATGGAAACCATCAACCCTCATCAAGAATGAGGGAAAGAACAAAAGCTGAAAAGCCATATTTCTAGACCCAAGACGACCTAGAAGAAAAAGCTAAAAAAGTTAAATAATGTGCAATTTTATTCTTTTCTTTAGAGATCTTACAACAAATGATATATATTTACGAGAGTAGCTTAGTCTCCTTAAAAGGAATAAATAAATAAATAAATCGATCTTTAGATAAATCATGGTCTTTGTTTGAAGAGGTCTTCCATAGGTATTGTGGATTTTGATGGCATATGGACCAAATCCGTTGGATTTGGGCTTTATTGGTTTTGGGCTCAATAAATATTTTGTAATTACATTTTTTTGTGAAAAGATTTTAATTGTTTTTTTAAGCTTCAATTTTTTGTGAAAAGATTTGGGCTTTATTAACCATTTTTTAATTACATTTTTTATGCTTTAAATTTAAGAAAAGATTTTGATTATTTTTTTTTTCCCTTAATTTTTTATAACTATACACTAAAGCTACAAAAAATGTCATTGTTGAAACTTTTTTCAATATATTTTTTTTTTTTTGTAATTACATCTTTTTTATACTTTAATTTAAGAAAAGAATTTGATTATATATTTTTAATACTACATTCTTTTATAAATATGTAAAACCAAAAAAGATCAAAGTTGAAACTTTTTCAAATTTTTTGTCATTATATTTTGTATGATTTAATTTAAGAAAAGAATTTGAATAAATTTTTTTTATACTTCATTTTTTATAGTTATACTAAAACTATAAAAATAAAAAAAAAGTCAAAGTTAATTTTTTTTAATTACATTTTTATACTTTAATTTAATTTAAGAAAACATTTTTTTTTATGATTCTATATTATTTTATATTTAAATGAAAATAGAAAAATGTCCAAAATTATGTGAACATANTTCAAAAGTCTTCAGCTAATTCTGGGTTAAAACAATCAACAATAACTAGTAGTAGGGACCAAATTTAATATTTATTTAAAATATAAGGACTAAAATCGAACATTTGAAAACATATATTAAAATCAAACAAACTCTAAAGTACATGAACCAAAAACATCTTTTAAGAATGTCTTTTCCTAGATGGGAAATGGATAAAACTAATTAAAAAATAAACAAGTTTATAAAAACTGACACGCTTTCTTAAAAAGTAGTTTTTTAAATACTTTTTTGAGGGGTGGAATTATCTTTTTATTCTCATTTTTTTACTCGCGCGCGTAAGCTATAAACGAGTGGTGCGAAAGAATTTATGAAAAAAGAGTGGTCATCTAGCTAAAACGAAGTTGTATCAAGAGAGATGTGACCAAAATAAAATTGCAAATTACAATTGCACATGTGTGCAATATTCTAATGACCACTTGTTTATAGCTAAAACAAAGTTGTATAGAGTTATAAATGACCAAAATAAAACTGCAAATTACAATTGCATAAGTACAAACTTTTAGCACACCTATGTGATCTTATAGACAATTATACGGCATTGTATCGCTAAAAGACTGTATAGGCACTCTATAGGATCACATAATTTACTATAAGATCGTGCGTGCTTTTGTGATTGTAATGTGCAATTTTATTTTAGTCATATCTTCCTCATTCGATACAACTCTATTTTATCTAAATGGTCATTGTTTTCAAATGCTTTTTCGTGTTCTTATCAACTATGAATATAAGCTAAGCAAAATTTTAACGAATTGGATGATTTTTTATAAAAAATTTTATGTAACTTTTAGAGATCTATATGCGAGTAGATTAGCTTATTTGAGCATTTAAACCAATTAAAAAGGATCGATTTTCTCTAAATTTGGTTATATAATATTTTTCTTTCAACATTTTGAGTTGTGATGCTCAAGCCATGGCAGGATGATAGAGAAGAGGGAGAAGGAGTAGTAAGAGAAGAAAGTGAAGAATAAGAAGTTTAAAAAGAGAAAGAAGAAAAATATTATGGATTGAACTAATTTAATTCTAAAAAATAAACCTCAAAGTTTTACATATTTCACAAATAGCACTATTTTTTTTGCCAATTATTTTAATAGCTCATTCCAATGCTGTTAGTATTAATATCGAGATGAAAAATAAAAGTCTTGCTTCTTTCGACGACATATTCAAACCATGAATATTTTTTTAGTTTTTTTTTTTTTTTTTTGACGATATTTTCAAACCAATAATATTTTTTTAGTTTTTTTTTTTTTTTCCACGTTTTTTGTTTATGAAAAAATATTTGTTTTTTTTTCTTTTATTGTATTTTTTTTTTTTTTCCACGTTTTTTGTTTATGAAAAAATATTTGTTTTTTTTTCTTTTATTGTATTTTTTTTTTTTTTGGTGAAATTTTGTGAATGACAAAGATTGGAATTGATTATTATTACGTATGTTTTCTTTAAATTTTACTAAATCTTTCCGAAATATTATGTATGTAATTTTTTTTTTAATTTCATATTTCAATAATCATTCAAAGTTAATAAAGATTTGGAAAAATACATGAAAATAATAGTTACCCTCGGTCTTTGTTTTGATAGAAATTCGCTCGATAAATTTTTAAAAAATCATTGGTTTGGATGCACCATTGAAAAAAGTTGAAGTTTTTGTTTTAGTTTGAGTTTGATCTAATTAAGATGCACTAAGATGAGCCATTAAAACAATTGGCAAAAGAGTGCTGCTCAAGCATAAATTTTTAGATATTTTCAATTTGTAATCTAGGGATAAAAAGATAATTTTACCATTAAAAAAATGTTAAAAATAATAGTAAAAAAATTAAAAAACATATAACTTTTCCTTTGTGTGTGTGTGTTTTTTTTTAAATTCTTTTTCCTTTTCTTTCATTGTTGTTTATTCGTGTCTCCTTCGTTCATATATATATATATATAATTTTTTTTTTTTTGAAGAACGTTAATATTGTTTATTTTATTTTCAATAGATTTGACAAATGAAATTAATAATTCTTTTTTAAATAAAGAAAAAAACCAACAATCTCATTTTTGAAGTTTGCCCTAATTTCTATCTTTCCATTTCAGTTCTGCCTCTCCACACTCAGTGTCTCTCCCTCCATACCCATTGCAAGCTTCTGCCCTTCTAAAATCTCCGACCGGCGACCACCGTCCTCACGACGGCTACTGTCACTCTCTATCGACCGACTCGTCTTGCAGCTTGCAGGCTCAAAGCTCAAGTATTTCCTTTCACCTTCTCCTCGATATGATTGGTTTTTTTTTTTCCCCAGAAAAATCTCTCTTTCATTTGTTTGTTGTCGATTCATGCGACTTATGCTCCCTCGATTCTAATTTCTAACTAATTTTTTTGTCCTGCCTCCATGTTTAATTGCTTTAGCTCCATAATGTTGGTAGATTATGCAAGTACTTGGACTGTGTTTACAGTATGCAAATGTATGATATTTCATGGGCGTTGCACTGTTTTTTTTCGGAAGTTTGCAGCGATGTGTCTAGGAATTTGTTTTTTCTTTCAAAAAATTCAAAATAGAATACAACTCTCCCTTCTTTTTCCCCCTATTTTCTTTCTTCTCCCTCGCATTGCCGCAGTCGCACACAGGCACGCCCTCTCCGCTGTAGTGGAATCCATTGGCATTGCCTTTTATTTCTTCTCTTCCTGTCTGCTGAGCTGCTCTGGCACGCCTCCTGGGCACGGGACTCTTCTATGAGAGCTCGTCGGTGAGATTCAGACATAGTTTTACGTAACCCCAGATCTCTCAGTTGGAATCATTGTTAACTTTTCACAAATTTTTGTTTTTATGTCCGATATGTCCCTCAACTTTCTTTAAAAATTAATTGATCAATATAATATAAATTTGAAATTTATGTCTAATGGAACTCTAAACTAGTCTTGAGATTGAATTTTAAGAAAAATATCAAAGTTCAAGACTAAATTTGTAATTTTAAAAGCTCAGAAACCAAGTAATCACAAACATCAAAGTTCATAGACTAAATTTGTAATTTAACATTTTTCCCCTGTTCTTATGCTTTTTAGCCTCTTTTGATGATCTTCTTACTAGTTTTTATTTGCAACGTTCAATCATCTATTGTTCTTTGTTCTTATGCCTTTAAGCCTATTTTGTAATATGTATTTCGTCTCAATCTCTATAGCATTTGATTTACAGGGCAAGCATACTCTATCTATCATTGGTTTAATAATTTACTAGTCTCTCACTGGCTTTTTCTCATTCCGTGAAGAGCTTTTGGCCGTTCTCCACAAATCGTTGTGCTGTTCTGAATATAAGGTATTGACATGACTTTAGGCTCCCTTTGTCCCTCCATCCTTTGAAGTTCCCCCAACTTCTAATATTGGAGGTTGTAAAGGTTTTGTTCTTATGCTACTCTATGTGTGTGTGCTTTATTTCTTTCCTATTTTGGGGGAGGAGGAATTTCATTTGGTGAATGTGGGTTTAAGCCTCATTTATGTTGTTGAATTTTAAATGTCAAGGGAATGACCCAGTTCATGGATTGAACTAATTTAAATATCAACCTGGACCCTGGACCAATTAGCGTATTTAGGTATTCAGTTCACTTTCAGTCCTGTTTTGATTTGTGAGTGTAAATGAATTATTTTTATTTTATTTTTCTTCTTTTGTGGGAGAAATCCCCCACCCAAAATGTTGGTGCTGAACTCAAAATGAGTGTGGAGTACATTCAATTCCCACTTTGCTGTGTGGGATTTTGTCATATATTGTTTAAAAACATAATTAAATGTTTGGTCATCAATAATTTGTAGGGGTATGAAGATTGATCTTGTAGTAGTACATACACAAGTGGTTTTATAGGCTAGACTTCACATGCACTCCTGAGCTTTACTTTCTTTGTGTCTTGTGGTTTTTGAAATTCTATCCCTGCGTGTTTTAAGATAGTATGAACTAACTTTGGAAGTTGTACCTTTTTTTTTTTATTTTTCAGTCTAAATAATTAAAGTAAATTACAATTTTGGTCCTTCAGAAAGAGAGTGCTAACCCGAAACACTGTCCCCTACTATCACTGAAAACAACTTAAACATTTTTTTGTTGAGTTGGATGCACAATTAAGCCTATGGGATTCATTCACTTGCATTACTACTAGCGCTACAAAAATTGAGATATTTGTATGTTTTCACCTGTCTGATTCGTTCTCAGATCATAGGAAAAAACTCATGGATGAAGGTGTGATTTAGCCTAATAATTATAATGGTTGAGAATGACTGATTAAAATGATGGTTTAGAAGCAAAGTCCCCAAGATCTATTGGAGATAAATTATTTTTGAATGGTACTTCTTGTTTATTTATTTCTATACTTGGTAAATATAGTTCCTTAAATTAGTATCATTGTTGAATGGATTTGAGTTCTAATATGCACCTTGCCTATCACTCTTCAAAAAGGGAGTGGTTTCTTATGCACAATGCAGTCTTAAAAAGGATGCATGGAAGTTCATTTATTAGTTGAATTATTGGAATGTGACCTTGACCTACTTGCATATTGTGTAAATGTTTTCCGTATGCCTAAATTTTTAGACTGCTTCCTGTTGTGTACGTCTTATGATGTTGTTGAATGCTTGCAGATTTTTCAGTCTTACAGACATGGCATCAGAGAGTGGGAAAAGCTTTGCTAGGAGGGACAGTCTCCGAGAGATTGAAGCAAAGGTTCGAGTTTTGTGGGAAGAGAATGATGTTTTCAGGGCAGAGGCATGTGAAACACCTCCTAAAGAGGGGGAGAAGTTCTTTGGAAATTTCCCCTTCCCTTATATGAATGGGTTCTTGCATATTGGTCATGCTTTCTCTCTTTCAAAGTTGGAGTTCGCTGCAGCATATCATAGGCTAAGAGGTGCAAACGTCCTATTACCATTTGGTTTTCACTGCACAGGAATGCCTATCAAGGCCTCTGCTGATAAGCTTGCTAGGGAAATCCAACAATTTGGTGATCCACCTGTCTTCCCCCGTGAAATAGAAGAGCAAGAAAACATGAAAGCAGAAGCTGAGGAGACAAATGAAAGCAATCCAACGTTGCCCGACAAATTCAAGGGCAAGAAATCTAAGGCAGCCTCTAAGTCAGGTGGACAGATGTACCAGTGGGAAATAATGCGCAGTTTTGGTCTGTCTGATAGTGAGATATCCAAGTTCCAAAATCCGTATAACTGGTTGACTTTTTTCCCTCCTTTGGCTATGGAGGACCTAAAGGCTTTTGGTTTAGGTTGTGACTGGAGACGATCTTTTATTACTACTGATATGAATCCATATTATGATGCATTTATACAATGGCAAATGCGAAAGTTGAAATCCATGGGGAAGATTGTGAAAGATGTTAGATATACTATATATTCACCCTTAGATGGCCAACCCTGTGCAGATCATGATAGGGCAACTGGTGAAGGGGTTCAACCACAGGATTACACCCTGATTAAGATGGAGGTTGTGCCACCTTTTCCTCCTAAATTGGGAGTGTTGGAGGGTAGAAAAGTGTTTCTAGCCGCTGCAACATTGAGACCTGAGACCATGTATGGTCAAACAAATGCATGGGTACTACCTGAGGGTAAATATGGAGCATTTGAAATTAATGATACTGATGTATTTATTATTACCGAACGAGCCGCCCTTAACTTAGCTTATCAGAGATTTTCTAAGGTTCCTGAAAAACCTACTTGCTTGATTCAGCTGACTGGTAATGATTTGATAGGCCTTCCATTGAAATCCCCTCTAGCCTTTAATGAGATCATTTACGCTCTTCCAATGCTTACAATTCTCACGGATAAGGGAACTGGTATTGTGACCAGTGTACCTAGTGATGCTCCCGATGATTATATGGCCATGCATGATTTAAAATCAAAACCAGCTCTTAGGGCCAAGTATGGTGTTAAAGATGAATGGGTGCTTCCCTATGATATTGTTCCCATTATTGATATCCCAGAATTTGGAGACAGGGCTGCTGAAAAAGTTTGCTTGGATCTAAAAATTAAAAGTCAGAATGAGAAGGACAAGCTTGCTGAAGCTAAAAGATTGACGTATTTGAGAGGATTTACTGATGGAACACTAATTGTTGGTGAATTTGCTGGAAGGAAAGTACAGGAAGCCAAGCCTTTGATTCGGAGCCAGCTAATTGAAGCTGGCCAAGCCATCCCATATAGTGAACCCGAGAAGCGTGTTATGTCCCGGTCTGGAGATGAGTGCATTGTAGCTCTTACTGATCAATGGTGACTATTTCCTATAACTAATTCTTTGGTTAATGACTAAACACATCATTATTGACCTAATAATATTTCTAATCTTCTTGTTACAAAATATATATATATTTGTTAAAGAAAATATTTCTAATCCCTACTCTAATGGTATTCCTAACAGGTACATCACATATGGGGAATCAGAATGGAAGAAGTTGTCTGAAGAGTGCTTGGCCAACATGGATTTGTTTTCTGATGAGACAAGACATGGATTTGAGCACACACTGAGTTGGCTCAACCAGTGGGCATGCTCACGAAGTTTCGGCCTTGGAACACGTATCCCTTGGGACAAACAATTTCTAGTCGAGTCACTATCTGATTCCACCATTTACATGGCTTACTACACCATTGCTCACTTGTTACAGAATGGGGACTTGTATGGATCAGGTGACTCTGCAATAAAACCCGAGCAGATGACTGATGAAGTTTGGGATTTTGTCTTCTGTGGTGCTGCAGAACCAAAATCAACTGGCATCCCACAGTCAATTCTTAATAAGATGAAACAGGAGTTTGAGTATTGGTATCCATTTGATCTTAGGGTTTCTGGAAAAGATCTTATTCAGAATCACTTGACATTCTGTATTTACAATCATACTGCAATTATGCCAAGGCGCCATTGGCCTCGTGGGTTCAGATGTAATGGGCATATCATGCTTAATTCTGAAAAGATGTCCAAGTCTACTGGGAATTTTAGAACTCTACGTGAGGCAATTGAAGAGTTTTCTGCTGACGCCACACGGTTCTCATTGGCTGATGCTGGTGATGGTGTCGATGATGCAAATTTTGTATTTGAGACTGCAAATGCTGCAATCTTACGTTTGACTAAAGAAATAGCATGGATGGAAGATATTCTACAGGCTGATTCTGCTTCATTCCTTAGAACAGGCCCTCCATCAACATATGCTGATCGGGTATTCGAAAATGAAATCAATATAGCTGTTAAAATGACTGAGCAAAATTACAAAGATTACATGTTTCGCGAAGCTCTGAAGACTGGATTTTATGATCTCCAAGCAGCTAGGGATGAGTACAGATTTTCATGTGGTGCTGGAGGCATGAATCGTGATTTGGTTTTCCGTTTTATGGATGTCCAGACACGACTTATTACTCCAATCTGTCCACACTATGCGGAACATGTTTGGAGGAATCTGTTGAAGAAGGAAGGATTTGTTGTTAATGCTGGCTGGCCTTCGGCTGATTCTCCTGATTTAACTCTCAAAAGTGCAAACAAATATCTCCAAGACTCAATAGTTTTGATGAGAAAGCTTCTCCAAAAGCAACTTTTAGGATCGAAAAAAGGCAACAAGAAGGGCGCTCCTGTCACAACGGTGATCGAGGACAAGAAGTTGACTGGCTTGATATACGTGAACGAGCAATTTGATGGATGGAAAGCAGAATGCCTTAGGATACTCCAAAGTAAATTTGACTCAACTAAACGTACATTTGCACCGGACAGTGAAATAATGGAGGCACTACAGAAGAGTTCAGTTGGGCAGGCAGCAGATTTTAGACAAACACAGAAGCTGTGTATGCCATTCTTGAGGTTTAAGAAGGATGAGGCTGCTTCACTTGGGGTTCAGGCCTTGGACTTGAAGCTTCCTTTTGGGGAGATGGATGTTCTTAATGAGAACTTGGAATTGATTAGGAGGCAAATAGGTTTGGAAGAGGTGCAGGTTTTGCGTGCATCCGATGCAGATGCTCTTGTGAAAGCCGGTGCTCTGGCTTCACTGTTGAAGCAGAATCCTCCTTCCCCAGGGAATCCCACTGCAATTTTCTTAACAAATTGAGAAAAATATTGAAGGCATTCTGGTGAGATTTAATTATCTTTCTGGCTATATACTCAACTGTTATATTAGACTTGCTATTTTTGTTTGAATCTATACGTTTTTTTTATTTAATTCAAAACTTATAAAGAGTGAGTTTCTTTTGGGTGAAAAAATCATTTTTAATAGGTCATTGCAGTTTTCTTTGAAGTTTTAGCTTGAGCACATTGGATTATGAACTTGATTAAATGGGCAACACTGAAAACAATATTTTGACGATGGGTAGGATATTATAATTATGAAGATAATTCTAACATTTTAATCTTCATTTAGACTACTTTTTCTAGCTACCTGTCATAATTTGTAGTTTCTTTGCAGCATCCTGTTCATGTTGAAGTACGGGGTTCATGGTTTTCCTTTTAAATTCTACAATGTGTGCTTCTCGAACTCTCCTTCTCTCATTATCGATGTTACTCGTAAGGCTTTGATTATGAACATGTTTCAGTTTTGCTGCCTGCTGTCATGAATAAACTGCTGATTTTGAATCTACAGAATTGAAACCGTGTAAGTTTTTGTTTCTATTAATGATAACTTGTTTGCATTGTTTAACAGATGACAATTTCTTTACCAAAAACCCCACTTGTATCACACTGTTGCTAATATTCACATTTCAGTTGCTATGATAGGTGATAATATTGTCCCCAGTTAAATCGAAGTATGCAAAAATCTTGGTTTTTGGACCTATGTTTCCTTGCTGTTTGGATTTAGTGTGTATATATATGTGTTTATTCTTTTGATCTTTAGTGTAATTTAGGGTCTTTGGTTATAATATAGTGATGAGATAGAAGAGTTTCGTCGTCTGAGATTAGATTTCAATTGTAGATTAACATTGACACTATTGTCTGACATTATTTAGAATTTGAGATTCATACAAATGCTCAATTGCTTGTCATGTACTAGAACACGGGTTCCTGAATTGCTTGTTGAGGAGGACTCCTCTTCCATTTTACTTGTACCCCAAGTGGCAAGCTTAATTTAACGAAATTCATTGGGTTTTTTCTTTTCTTTTTAAAGAAAAAGTTGGTTGGTAAATTCTAGTCTTCGAATTTCCAAGGTCAAATTAGAAAATTCCTTTTTCTTTTCAAATGTTTAATATTTAATTAAAGTACAAATACTAAAAATGGACATTTAAAAGTATTATGGATCAGAATGGAATAAATTATCCTCTCATACACTTTTTTAGAATGGTGGTACTTGTGTGCTGCTTTTAAAGGGATGAGATTGACGATATAGCTATCAATGACTTATTTAGATAGATCGTTGTAGGGATCACCTTCAATCTAGGTCTCACCTCGAAAGGAACAATTTTAGATCGATCAAGATTGAATTTCAAGTCATTTCTTGGTGAACATTATTTGCCCCAGTCTCTTTGTTCGCTTTATTTATGTGCAAAAATAAAGAGTTTTGGTAGAAAATAAGAGACTTATGTATACATATATATATATATATTAAAATGAGTGGGAAAGCCGTTGACTCCACATTAAGTAAAGTAAAGAAATTGCACACTATGTGATACTAGCCTAACACAAAGGTAAAGTCTATTTAAGGTTTTTGTTTAAATTCTTGATCATCCTAAATCTATAAGAAGTTGTATGTTACAATAATAGCCAAATAAATAGAGAAAGACTAGGGGAAGAAGAGAAATTGAGAAACTTAATTTAATTTACCATTTGAATAAGTTTACACATTCGCGAGAATTAAGGTATAAAATTTTTAGAGGGAATTTTAACATAGTTTTTTTTTTTTTTTTTTTTTTGGAAGACTTAATAGAATGTCTAAATTGACTTATGAGTAAAGATGTTTATTTTTTCATAGAGATTCTAGGTGAGGAATGAAGGAGGGAGTGAGATTTTTTTTTTTTTTTTTGGTAAGACAAATAAGAATGAAGAAAGCAAATGGATTCTCCATCACGTCCTAGCTCCCACCTCTACTCTTTTTAAATTACTTATTATTGTTGTTGTACATACGATTTAAATTTCAAGCTAATGATCAATATAATAAATATGTTTGAACCATATGGTTGAACATTTAAATTAGATATATTTATAATTTGATAGGTAATTGTTTCATTCTACTAAGAGCTTTAGGGAGTTTGTCTTTAAAATGTAAATTCTCCAATTTACCATTTAAGTGAAACATTAACTATATAATTAAAGCTTTTCAATAGAATTTATTTCATTTAATTGATGTTTTTTTAAACAAAGAAAACCAAACAGGGTATAAGTTTAAACCTAATCCTCGGGAAATTAAATAGAAAATTTTGTGGGATGAGAAATTTATATAATTGTCTAAACTTTTCTATTTTTCACTTGAATAACCTAATGGGAATTTTTTTATACAAATGTTAGTCCAATTTATCTTTTCAACCCTCCTTACTTTTGAGTTTTTGTATGTATGTTTCAATGTATGTATGTGTTTTTGTATGTATGTATATTTAGTCCAAATTTTTTGTGATTATGAACTTTTCAAAACGGTTTTCTTTTCAAAACTTTTACAAATAAGGAAAATTTCTCTAGAAATATTGCCCTCATAAATGAAGGTAAGAATCAGCAAGAAGCATTGAAAGAGAAAACATAGTATATTTGATATATACAACATTATATATTTGAATTTTCTATAAATAAACCAAAGTGTATTCGATAAATGCTTGAACGAGACAATTTGTACAATATATTGTCTTATATATGAACATTTTATGCAAAGTACATTTACATTTTCTAATATGTTTATAAACACACCAAAAAGTAAACTATGATATACGCTATGTTGTATTTACATTTTCCAATATATTCAACATATACAAAGATCTTAGTAGAAATGTAATTGATTTTCAACTATGAATATAGATGAAAATAAATGAAATCTCTTAAATTCAAGAAACATTAATTTGAAATATTGCATTAAATAAATATTAACCGAAATTAATAAATAACAAAAGTAAAGTCAAAATTCAAAAACGATGTTAATAAATAAAGAATTAAATCAAAATTTTATTGATGAGAGATAATGTAAGTAATGATATGTATTTTTCTTAAAAAAATACTTATACAATACTAAATTGAGATATGATATAATTTCTTTATTTAAAATATTATAAAATTAAAAGATGATAAAAAATTTATCAAAAGGTTAAAAATGTCTGAAAATATTGTAAAAATTTAGTTATTAAATATTATTAAATTTTATAACATTTGCAAAATATTAATTATATAGTAAGCTAATTCTCTAAATCTTTTCATTCTTGTTCGTTCTCTCTTCTCATCCCGTTCCGCGGTTTCTTTTATAATTATAAAATCTTCTCACACGTTGTAAAAAAATTTAGGCAGCCACAATTCTTAAAATATTTGCTAAGTGCCAAAGTCACTTAATTTGAGAATCAACTACTACCCCCATTATACACACAATTTCAACTACTACCAATTCTTCTTTTTCAATTCCATAAAGTTTTCCTACTTTTTCTTCTCAAAATCCAGTGCAAAGTTGTTGCTTTAAAACTTTTACTACTGTTAATGCTCGGTTCTCTTGATATTTCGACGCCTAGGAATGTCTGTGGTTTGAGTTGGGTTGAAACACTGTTTTTAGATCCAATGCCCAATTCTTCGGGGTGTAAGTTTCTTCAATCCAAATAATTCTTGTTAAATAATGAGCTCAATCCAACCCAACCATAAGACATCTGAGATGGAATTTGGTTTTGGGTTGGTTAGAGTGACTTGTGTTATTTATTTAAATTTTTGTTCTATAAGTAAGTACAATGCGAATATGTAGAAAGTTTATTTCATTATTTTCAATATTGAATGAAGATTAAAAACTTAATTTCATTTATATTATGAAAATTTTCTTTCCAAGGTGCTGGAAAATTATTTTTAGAAGTTGTTGGAGAATAAATTATATATTAAAAAAACAATGAAATAAAAATAAAAAGATGTATACACAACTGTATCATGTATAAAAAAAACATATTTTTGAGTCATCTGAGTTTTTGCACATTTTGATTTTGAAGCGTCGATCATGCTCTTCTCAAAAATCTCCTCATTTCTAGCCCAACCTATTTGGAGGGATGAAGAAACCGTGGGGGGAGGGATGATACTTTTGGTAAGAGAGAAGGATAAAATGCCACATATGTCCAAATTAGTTTAAAAAGTTAAGCAAAAATTGCCGCCTCAATATCACGTCATTTATCTGTTAGTCAATTATCAATTGATTTTAAGTCAGAGACCATTTAAAATTATTTTCTAAGCTTGAAAAACTAAAATATTTGTTTTGAACTTTTAAGGACTAACTAGGCATCAACTACAAAAATTTAGTGACTTAAATTGCATGTTAAATTGTTAGATGTGAGGGTTTAAATGTAATTGTGTTAAAACTTCTGTGCTAGACAATAAGACTCATAGACATTTGTGTAAATTTCATAAGATTTTGGACATCAATGAAAAATTGGTCGATTAAACCTATCTATGTAGCTATTCCTATTATTTTTGGCTTCTATTTTCAAATTTAGACTTTACCAAACGTATTTTCATTATATCCATTTTATTTCTTATTTTTTTAAAACATAAAACTAGATTTGGATCTTTCAGCAAATAGTCCCTTAAATTTTTAGATTTAAATATACAACAAAATAACAAAAATATAATTCTACTCAAAGTTTTATAAATTTTCTTAGGTTAAAATGTGATTTTGGTTTATATACGTCATCCTAAGCGCCCTAGTTTAAAAAAACTTTTACACTTTGAATAATAAGATCATCTTCATAGTTTCGACTTAGATAAGACTTTTTTTTTTTTTTTTTTTAATGAATAGTCTAGTCTAGCAGTGGTTCAAATCTTGACTACTTGTTACTATGGAGCGGGGGTGAAGCAAGTGAATGTGATCCCACCCTCCCGAAAACATAGGTTGACGGTTGAGCGCACTTTAGCTCTACCATACCACTCATGTAGGTTCCGTCAACAACCAAACCTACACCAACCTACTTAAACACGACTTGATGATCATTCACCAACTCGACATCTCTTTCGTTCAATAATACCTTCGCTTCCAACTCGACATCTCTATCATTTAGCCAATAAGCTCATGGGTTTTGAGGTTCTACAAGCTCAAGGTAACGAAGAAGAGCTAAAATAGTGATAATCAAATTTCACCTTAAAATGACTCACTCCTTTAATCCCTACACTTTCAATTATATAAAATTGGTATTTGTACATTAAAAAATATTAAATTTAGTCATTTAGAGTTAAATTGTTATCAAAGGTAAAAAAAAAAAAAAAGGAAAACCATTGAAGCAGGATAGCTAAATATAATTAAAATGGAGTACAAAAAGTTACTTCTAATAATTTCTTGTTTATCGTTATTACAATTTATTTTAATAAATCCTCAATCCGCTTTTATCCAAAGAGAAAAAGAAGTCCTTAATCCGCGAGACAGATCCATCCAACCACTAAGGCACAATCCATGTGAAATCGAACGGTCACAAGAATAAATCCTTTCGACACACGGATCGCAATCCAACGGCCATCCTTCCATATAATCCTCTATATAATCAACCAACTCTTTCGACCTCTTCATAGAGTGAGCGTCTCAGCCTATTCGTCGGAATCTCCTCCAAATCTTCTTCAAAGCAACAATGTCAGGCAGGGGCAAAGGAGGAAAAGGCCTCGGAAAGGGAGGAGCCAAGAGGCATCGCAAGGTTCTAAGAGACAACATCCAAGGAATCACCAAGCCGGCTATCCGCCGTCTTGCCAGGCGTGGTGGCGTAAAGCGTATCAGCGGCCTGATCTACGAGGAGACTCGCGGCGTTCTCAAGATCTTCCTCGAGAATGTCATTCGCGACGCCGTCACCTACACTGAGCACGCTCGCCGGAAGACCGTCACCGCCATGGACGTCGTGTACGCGCTCAAGAGGCAAGGTCGTACTCTGTATGGCTTTGGAGGTTAGGGTTTATTGAATCTAGGGTTTGGATTTGGGGGTTTTGTGGTTTTGTTGGTCTGGATGTGGAAATCTGGATCTGATTCTGGAGAGAAATTGTATATTATTGCTGATTTTGTTAGCTTTGAATGATGATTTCGAACAGTAGTTAGCTAATCGTTTTTCTCGTTTGATGGAGAATTCTGTAATTGGAGATCATAATTTGCGTAATTAGAAACTGTTTTTTCTTTGTGTTAATCTTTATGTTCATTATGCTTCTGATTGTTGGATCTGATTTGTAAGCCGTAATCTCAACCCTTAAATCAGTTTTTTCTGGCTTCAATCGTATTGCATTGGGTAATAAGATGAAAGAAAAAAGAATATAGAACAACGAATCAACACCTCTATCAGGTTTGGTTTGGATGCTAGTACTTTTATTAATGAAATGATTAGACCTTTATACGCTAAGATTTCCTTTCAACTTTTCAAAGTAATCTTGATCCATGAAAGTTTAATCTAAATGGATACAATCGTTAGTGTTAATTTATAAAATTAAATAATATATATAAATATTTGAACATTTTAGAAGTTTTCGTTCTCCCGCTTTTGCTTTTGAGCGCGAAGGGATTTGAGGACGGAAATTAAACTGCTTTAATGTTTTTCGGTAATCGAAAATAGATTATTCTTAAGAGTTGTAATGCTGAATTCTCTATACTAAAATAAGGAAGGTTCTCCGATAATTAATCATTTTTTTTTTTATGAAATCTTGAATTCGAAAAAAAAAAACCAATTTTATGGAATCCAAATTTGTATACAAAACTTTGTGAAAAATACCTTACTAAAATATTTTCTTTCATTCTTGACGCTTAAATATTTATTAACTAATTTAAAATTGAAATTTTAAATATTAACATTTAGTTTTGGGCAAAATACTTTTTCTTTTTTCATTCTTTTTCCCGATTGAGCTAGGTTATGTTTGGCAAAAAAAAAAAAAAAAAAAAAAACCCTTTTTTCCATGCCAATGTTAAACATTATAAATTAAATAATGTAATTCTTTAGTTTTTGTGTTAAATTAAATTTTAGTTTTTGTGTTAAATTAAATTTTAATAGCGATGAAAATTAGGAAACTTAATTAATTATAATTTTTAACAATTAAGTAGCAGACATTAATTAGGAATATAATCGCAAAATCAGTCAAAATCAGTTTAAACTGACGAAGCTGACCACAATTTGGTTTAACAGGCTCGGTTTGTATGAAAAAAAAAATTTATGATTAAGTTGGTTATATATATATATATATATATATATATATATATATATATATATATATATATATGATTGAATATTACATGAATGTTAGGACTGCGGGGTTCTTTGAGTCGCTGAGTTGATTTTATATATTGAGTTTATATGTATGTGTTTTAGGTGTTTGGGGTACTGAGTTTATATATTAAGGGTATTTGATGAGTTTATATATTAAGGGTATTTGATGCAGTTTTTTTCACATAAATAATATGCTTTATGATGATTATTTTAGTTTAAAAATTTTTTTATTCAATAATTTTACATGTATATTTTTTTTTAACAAACTATAGATTGCACTTCATTTTATTGTTTTTTTAACCAAATATGAATTGTTGAAAGTTTTAGAAAATGAGTTTTAGAATTTATTTTTGGATCATGCATTTCAATATTTTTAAAAAAATTCAAGCAATTATTTTACATATTTGTGCATGTGACATTTCTAATTAGGTCATTTTTATTTCAACACTTTTAAATGAGAAATTTTGGCGAACCAAATTTTGCCATGTCATTGCAATGAAAATCCAAGTCCTTTGTAAAAATTATAGATTGGATAGGGCTAAATAATTAAAATTATTTGGGTTCAAAGTCCAATACAATTCAAACTCATTGGGAAGTTTTGGGCCAAAGAAGATATTGGGCTCAAGCCCAAACCCAAAAGCAACTCGACCCAAACCCATTTAAGGCCCATGGTGAACCTCTATAAATAGAGGCCTTACCTAGAAGTACTTAGACTAGAGCTCAAAAGATTTCTAGAAGATCATAAGGTTTTCTCTCTGAACCTCATCAACAAGATCAACAAGCCATCACCCAAGAAAAATACTGATGACCCAAGAAAATCATCAAGCCAAGCCTAAAGGCTGATCACCCAAGAAAAAGACGAAAAAAAGGATCACCCAAGAAAAAGACGAAAAAAAGGCTGATCATTGCCCAAGAAGATCATCAAGCCCACATCCAAGAAGATCAAGAAATCTAAGGATTAAAGTTTATTTTTTTAGAGAAAGAATCAAATGATCAAATATTAGAAATTGTACTCACAACATTGAAATCAATACAAATATAAAGTTCAAATTCAACTAATTAAATTTCTTCGGAGATATCATTGACAAACACTTTTGATAAAAACTTTTTAAAGTAAAAACACTCACGTGTCTGACGATTTTTCTCAAAAGTGTTTTTACATACAAATTTGTTAGATTTTTTACCTATAAAAATGATTTTATTACATCTTGGTAGAATTGACATTATTTATTTATTTATTCTTAGATTTAAAATTTGGCCATCGAGGATTATTTGAGTGTTTCTATCCTAAAAAAAACCCCTTTAGTCTTGTTATTCAATCAACATGTATTGAAGTTTTAAATTAGTTGATACGAATATTTAAGTGGGGTAAATATTGCAGTAGATAGGGAGAACATGAAATCAGAATTTTCATATGCAGAGCAATGCACAAAAACAACATAAAATAAACTTAAAAGCTTAAAGTCTAAAATAAGATTTTAACTCAAATTGACCATATATAAACAATTATGAATATAAATCATTCTTCAAATATAAAATACATACATTTTGTTTCATAAGATAAGATTATCCCTTGCTACAATGGATTCCCAAAGCCATTGGTTGAGAGTATATACACTTGGCAAGATTGGTAAATCCATATGAAAAATAATAATATATTTTCCCCTTTAAGTGAAAAGAGAATGTATGTTACAAGAGGAATGATTTATTCTATAAATCACTCACATCAGAAAGTGAGTAATACAAATCTACATTACATAATCTTTCACAAATGCTTTTTTTCAGTGCACTCATCATCCACCACTGAAAAAAAGTAAAGAAGAAGAAAAGACAATGCAACTTTGTTCTATAAAATACCATGAAAAAGAAACAAAAAGAAGCCTATGAAGCCAATTCCTCATTGACTTGAAAACACAAGTAAACAACACAAATTTCTCATTTACACACGTTCCCCATGACTGATTGAGCTAGCAAAACCGGGTATAGTATAAGTAACAAATTGAACTTCTGCTATTGTTTTTGGTAGTACCTATCTTGTCTTGTTCAGTGTCGATATAACCTGGACGGTTTTCTTGTTATACACTCGATGTTCTAGGAAATTGGCCTGGTCGTGTGATCACTTGAGTTTGATTTTGCTCCAATGAAGCTTGCCATCTTCTTCTCCATCTGATGAACTCAACTAGGATAGAAGTACCGCTCATCACAACACCGAATCCCGTAAAAGTTGCAAGAAGAATAGATAGAACTGCTTGGATGCCAACCTATTGCGACAACGGAAGCAACACCGAAATGAAAATAACATCTTAATTGCATAAAAGAGATTCATGTGCCCAGAGTTCTCACCACAGAGTAAAAGATATGTGCGAAGAGAACGACGAGAGCAAACTGAAATGAGGCATATACCCAGACGAATCTTCTCTTAACTATATATAATTCACGAGTTAGGATATTGAAAACTTGAAATCACATTTCATAATAACAGAGCATCATAATCAAGTAGTGTAAACAGGTTCCAAAATGAAAATGATAAACACTAAAGCCTACAAAAATGACCACTTTCCAATACGATGATGGCCGGTGAGACCGAAACTAACAAAAATGATAAGATCAGATAAAGGTTAGACAGCATTATTAAATTGCCTACCCATAGTTGATGAGGTCATGGATGAGAGCAGTCCAAGTACACAAGAAAAAGGGAGGGATATCGCGATAGCGCCACTGCCCATTTTACCGACCTGAAAGATGACAACGTTTTTCAAGGGAATGTGCTAAAAATTCAATGTGCAAAATGCAGAGACAAAAATCTTACCAGTAGTTGCTCGAGAAAACAGAAATAGGCAAGCATGCTCACGATAACGAGCACGGGAACTTCCTGCCAGACCCTGTAAAGATTTGCACATTGAACATTTTAATGAACTCCACTTTGTAAAATGTTCCCATAACAGTGTTCCCATAACAGTATATATATGGGAACTTGCATAAAAAATGTGTAATATGTTATGGGCCTAAGAAATTATGTTTAAAAAAGTGAATAAAAGTTTTTCCATGAACTTTTGAACATTTTGACTGTCTTTGAACTTTGCTTCAAAAACCATGTCATCCCTCACTGTTAATTCTTTTGTAAATAATTCCACATCTTTTTATTCATTTATCTTATAAATTAATGTCTAAATGAATGGTTTGAAGCTAGATGTAACGGCTCATGTGCTTAGTTTTGAAACAAATGAAAATTCTAATTCCAGTAATATAAAGTTCTAAAAATTACTGAGAAAAACTAAAATTGTTCTCTAGACAAACTTTGGGGACTAAAAACAATATATTTTAGTGTCAAGTGGACAAAGAAAGAAAAATTAAAACTGTTCCCAAAAAAGAAATCCTGAAATACCTATATCCATTGACATCATCCTGCAGAGCTCTGATTGCTCCAGTGCTTCGAGTTCGAATACTTTGGATCCGTAACAGAGTAACGGGTAAGTTTCGAACCTCTTCCTTACAAATATCACATGTCTTATTCCCCTTGATGCTAAACCATTTGATGGCACAGTCCTTATGTGCCAAAGCAAGTTCGCCTTTGCAGCTGCATTCCATCTTTAGTGTCTCGCCGCCTTCACACAATTCGACCAAACAGATTCTGCAAACAGCCTCTTCTTCAGGTATATCTTCACCAGCATTATCTTCTTCTGAACCATCAAATAAACACCATTAAATTAGTTTTCAAAATGATCTTTCCCCCTAAATGTGAGTAGAAGATCTTTGCTAGTAAAACCATTTGATTAACCTCAAAGTGTCAGTTTCGTTATAAAGAAAAAACCAAAAAAATGTAATCCAACAGTACTTTATATTCTTTCATCAAACCATACCAGCTTCCTCTATGGCTATATTTAGCTTTCCACTTCCTCCCTTCACAAGTGGTGTTGAAGGAATTACCCGGAAAAACGAATCCATCCTCCTCAAACTCGACTCTTTATCATGCACCGGGACTGAAAGCGAACGAGATATTTGTCGTTGTGCTCCTTTTCCCTACACAAAACACAAAGATTGGATAAAATTGCCCAACTTCCAGCATATTTAATCCATAGTAATACAAAATATAGAATGTTTATAATATAGGCACCTATATATCCAAACATATGAAAAGAACAAAGAATTTAAAAGTTTCCAAAATGCTTGAACATTGAGATATTTCGAGGGAGTGGATACATACAATGACGTTGGTAGCGCCTCCTCTGGTTCCTCCGTGTGCCGATTCGGGGTTGGAGTGGATGATGGGAGTAACAGGTAGTGATGAAGTCCTCTTAATCCTGGGGGTGAATATCTTTGAAAGAGACAAAGACCTAGATATTGAAGGCTTTTCTTGTGCCCCATTTGATGAAACTTCAAGGGCAAGGTTAGCGACCTTCTCAATGTCTGAAGAACTTCTATGGATAAAGCTTAACTTAGGGAAGAGACTTCTTATAGATGATTTGCCTCTAGATGAAGATGGACCAGGTGATCCAGATCCATTAATTCTCACATCTGAGGGACTTGGTGTTAAGAGAAAATTTACTTTCCTAGGAGTTTGAGGCATCTTTATAGCATGATAATCTTGAGGGGACGATTCGGGTGTTCGAGACGGTATCTCAAGGACAAGATTTGATCTCTTCCATTGATGAGAATGCTCTTTTTCTTCAATTATCCCAGCTGTACCTTCATCCTAGAAGAAGAAATGAAACTAAGAACATGCACAAGAACAGGAAGAAAACAGAAACAGGGTATTTCACAACACATGAAGATTTTCAGTAATAAAACAGGAAAAAAAAAAAAAAAAAAAATAAAAAAATGCAAAAAAAAAGAAAAAAAACAAAAAAAGGGGATTTCACAACCCATGAAGATTTTAAGTAAAAAAACAGGAAAAAAAAAAAAAAAAAAAACTTCAAACTGATGCTCTGTCACAAATTCACAAAAGAGGGTAGATATAATCTAGTTCAATATTGATTCAGCAAGCTAATTTAAGAACACAGTAGCTACAATCTTTCATTCCTCTTGCCTCTTAGCTCAGCTTAATCAATGTTCTTACAGAATTTAAAAACAAATAAGAATTAGAGCTTCCAGCAGTGAGAAACCACGAGAAAAATCCCAGAAAATTACCCAGAAAAGAAAAAGGAAAAAAAAAAAAGAAAAATTCATTCATCATACCTTTTGGACAGGAATTGAAATGGGTTCTTCACGTGAACCCACCTGAGTTTCTTGAACAACAAGCTTATCCCCGTTTTCCATTAGAGCTAAGAATCAAGAAAAGGCACAAAACCCAGAAGGCAAAACTCCTCAAAAACCACAAAGAACATTCAAATTGGATCAGCTTTGCAGAGAAAAGAGAGAGGGAGAGGGGAAATTGAAATGTAAAGAATAGAATAGAGAAAAAGAGAGAAAAAAGAGGGATGAAAGAAGAAGGAGGAAGGCTACATTTATTGCAGCAAAAGGTGGAGCTACTGACGCCAATGGCACTAAATAAAGGCTTTGCTCACTGTTGTTACTGTTGAAGTCCCTCAAACCCAACACCATAACCGCACGGCCATGTTGGCCGAATCAAATTTAAACACAAAAACACCCTTTTCAAGTTTAAAGCCATTACCCCTCAAATTCACGAGATTTTGATTTTTTAGTCGTCCTTAGAGACTGTTACTCTTCTTGCTTTTTCTCTTCTTCTTAAGCCTATTTTGTTCTCTTTTTCGATTCAAATTTGTCCCTTTTTGAATTGTGTGTGTGATTTTGGACTATTGGTGAGAGTGGAGAAACCGAACCAACTTCGAGATTAATAGTACAAATTTTATGTCACTTGAGTTCTGCTCATTTTGACTTTGAATTGTGTGTGTGTTTTTATTGACACTAACCTTTGACTTGAAGTGGAATGTACATCATTATGCCAATTGAATTTTCAACTTTATGTCAAAATGGTCACTTTAAAGATGTTTAGTGTCTAATTAGTTCAAACTTTTTGTTTTGTGTCTAATAGGTTATTGACATATTTTAAATTTGTAAAAATTAATTGATCTATTAAATTTGAAATTTAATTTTGTGTGTGATAGGATCTTAAATTCTTAATTTCTTGCATCATAAGTTCACAAGTTCTAAAAAATATGAACAAGTTAGGGACGTAAGAAACATAGATTTAAAATGTAGGGCTATTAGATAAAACCTATTAGACACATTTTAAAGTTCAGTGGCTAAATGCACACAAATCTAAATGTTTTGGGGTTAAACTAGTTTTTTTTTTTCGGTTGAGAATATATGTGTTGATGCCAAAATTTGTACAAAGGAAAACATATTTGACCTTCATATAATAACAACGGTAAATTTGTAAAACAAAGAAAAATGACTCCGATGCTAAAGTCGTAGAAGGAGAACTATAGAAGCGAGAAGAAATCAGAAGTTTAAAGTAACTCATATGAGCTATAATGATATATTTTTAGGAGATTTGATCTATAATTAACATTAGCATTTTCTTGATTTTTGACTTATTTTGTCTAGTTAAAATGTACCCACAACAATATGCTTTAATCTAGTTAAACTATGATGAATCATCATAATTTAACTAGATTAAAGCATATTAATGTGTGTAGTAAATTTTTACATGACTAAACTGGTTTTTCTTATATTTATGCAAGGTTTGTATTTGTAAAGTTAGCGAGTCTCTAGGTTAATTTTGGCAAATTAATTATGAGTTTATAAGTTTAGGTGTTTGGCGGTTGAATTTTAAACTCATAATCACCGCGTTATTTGATAATTATTTCATTTTGATTTTTAAAAATTAAGTTTATTTCCTCTATTTTCTTACAATGACTTGCTTCTTTCTTAAGCCTTTTTTAAGTACAAAAGTTAAATTTTTAGTCAAATTCCAATAACAAAAAATAAGTTTTTAAAAACTACTTATTTTTAGTTTTCAAACTTTGACTTGGTTTTTAAAAACATTTGGTAAAATGTAGTAACAAAACAAGAAATTTAGAGGTGGAAAGAGTGTTTATAGGTTTAATTTTTTAAAAATTTAAAAATAAAAAATCAAATAATAATCGAATCGAGGCCTAGATTATTGACACTAATCTATTACACTCAAAATTAAAAGCTTTTAAACATGAAGGATTCATTCTACATATTTTAAAATTTAGAGGTGTATAAGAGACAAATTAAAATTTTTGGGATCATACATAGACTTGAAAGTTTTCTATTTTGTTTTTTAATCTAATAAATTTTAGTGTAAAAATTTGAATTACTGACCTTTAAGAAAAAAAGAATATGTGAATTATATAACTAAATTATGATGATATTTGACGCATTTTGTTTATTTGGAAGTGAGTCAAATGAGTTTAATGATGGAGGATGGAAGTTGTAAGTTTTGGTCTATTTGAGAGGTTATGAGGATCATATTAGAATTTTATTGCGTCACTCATTTGTTGGATCCTTCCATATTTATTTATTTGCTTTTTTTTTTTTTTCTCCCTTTTTAGTTTTTTCAGAGAAAATTTAATTAACTAAATATATATATATATATACTGCTTGGATTCTCCACTTTATCAATAATGGAAAAATAGGAATGAGAAGCATATATATATATATATATTCCCTTTCTAATCTTTGATGGCGTGCAATTTACGGATTTCTACAACTACTTCATTAATTTTAAATAACAATTTATAATCTCAATTTTAATTTTAGAGTTTTATCGATTTGAATTCTAAACTAATAATTGTATCAATTTAAATTCTGAACTTTTAGGTTGTATAGATTTAAATCTCAAACTAATAATTATATCAATTAAAATCTTAAATTTTTATAGGTCTATCAATTTAAACTTTAAACTTTCATAAATATATCAATATAAACCATGAACCTTCATTAAGTGTATCCAAATAAAATATAATGGAGGGTTCAAATTGAAAAGTTCGGTTCTAAATTAATACACTTATGAAGGTTTGTGATTTTAATTGATACAATTATTAGTTTGAGGTTTAGATTGATACAATTATTAGAAATATGCATACCATTGTAAGAAATAATGAGGAAATATGCTTAATTTTTAAAAATCAAAAACAAAATATTTTTGAAAGTTAAGGTTATAAATATTACTTCCACTGTATGTTTTGTTATCTAACTTTTTACTACGTTTTAAAAAAATGAAGTCTAGTTTAAAAAAAGTAATATTAAATCTAATTTGGTCTTTGAATTTTGAAAACTAAGCTTAATTATAGCGAAGATACTACTTCCATCTATTGATGTTTTTTTGGGTTACCTATTTAATAGGAATGCTTTTAAAAACCAAGGAAGTTTTTGGAAACTAAAAAAAATAGTTCTACAATTTTTTTTCCTCTAAGAAATCAAATATTTAAATTAAGAAAGATGAAAAACCATATGGTAATAAAGAAGTTAAGAAAACATGCACAATTTCTCAAAAATCAAATGATTATTAAATAAAATTTTAATTTTAAGAAAGTAATTTTTGTTTTTAAAATTTGACAAGGAACTCAAGTCTTTCTTTTAAGAAATGTAAAAACCAAAACTAAAAATTACGGAGTAAACAATCATAAATTTAAAAAACAGAAAACAAAAAATGAAATTGTTATCAAAGGAGTCTAAATTTTCAATTTTATATTTAATACCTAAACTTTAAACCGGTTGAATCTTTAACTATAAATCTTGTATCTAATATATTTTTGGCTTATATATATTCTTTTTTTTTAATGAACCACAGCTATTAGATTCAAAATTTAAAGTTTAGAAGCATAAATTCAAAAATTTATTAAATACAATTTAAAAAATTTAAGAGTAAAATTTGTTATATTTTCTAAAAATAATAACCTATGTTAGTTGAAATTTGACTTTGGAGAATGTATCCATTAAAAATAATAACCTATGTTATATTGACTGATCCTTCGAATTGATACCAAATCCTATGAATTTACGGATACATATTGTTTTTTATTTTTTATTTTTTTAATTTTTTTTTCTTTTTAAATATAACGTTGATCATGGTATCAAGAATATTCATTACTTTCTATAAGATTCCTATATTGTATTTCAAATTGGGTCTCATGATTCATATATTTGAAAAAAAAGGGTAAAGTTAACAGACTAAACTTAAATCTTACTTTCAATGGCTATAAATTCTAAAGTTTCTAAATATACATTTGGCCTAACCAAATTTAAATTTGGGAAGTTGATAAGAGAGATACGACTCTACTAGTTTTTCAATTATGGAAGTTCTCTTTTCATTTATGGATGAATAATTTTGGAAACATTGAACTCACCAATTAGTTTTTGTATTTTCAATGAATCTTAAATTTAGTTCCTCAAAATTAATTTACACTAAAATTAGTTAAACGATAATAATAATAATTTTCATGCAAGGGAATAATATGTGAATATGTTTTTAAAATCGACTGTAAAAAAATACTAATAGATAACAAAAAGTTTTTGAAAAAATTAACAATAAACTAAGAATGGAGATAAAATTTAAGATTTAATAAAAATACAAAGATTAAAATTAGACATTTGAAAGTATAAAGACTCAAATTTTATAAATTAATCTAAAATATAAAGAAAAAGAAAAAGAAAAAGGAAAACAAAAAGAAAAAGATTGAGTAGGTTTATATACAAACTTGTTGTTGGTGGCTGAGTTGATGACAAATATACTTACATTTATATTCTCTTTTAAGGAGAAATAATGGGTCGAAGTCACCATTTGTTTGGTAATGATTAATACTTCCACACTTTCTAATACTGTGGGTGAGTCACTTTTTGTAGTAAATAACACCACCAGTCCCCCCCTCCAAAACAAAAAAAAAAACTGAAATTCTTTATTCAGAAAAGAGAAAGGTTATGAAACAACAGAACACGCAAGATTTAGTAAAAAATAATACAAGCATTAAGAAGAATTAGACATGAATGTTTAATAAAACAATTTTTGATTCGATCTAATGAAACTAATGGTTGCCAAGTCGTAGGGATGTAGGGAAATATGTCGAATCTTGAACTTGGGGTGTTACAATTGAGTTCAATGACTACATCAATTTCTTGAATGCAACGTCTTGCTACTTGACATCAATTGGTGGGTTCGAATATGGCATAGGAGTTGCTGACTTCATTCAAGTGGACACAACAATTATGACTCGATTGGATATCCAAAAGATGACTTGTATACCAACTGTGCTGCAGCTGGCTCAAAAGCGGATGTATCAACAATGATAACTCAACAGGCTCCGAAAGACTATAGCTTTGTTGTGGGTGACCTTACTACTCATGGCTTTCCTCATAGGGGTAGACAAACATCTTTTTTACGAGGTAAACAAATGATTGTAAAATCTATAAAATAAAATTGTAAAATTGAAAAAAAAAAAGAAAATATCTTGTTGTTGTGTAATGATCCTCGTTTCTGTTGTGGTCTTTGTGTTCACGAGCCTTGAAACTCTCATTTAACCTTCCAAGAGTCCCCCCAACTTTTACTTAAGAATGAGTAGAGAAATAAAATATAATTGAAAAGAAAACAACAAAACTAGAAACACAAGAATCAACGTGGAAAAACTCCAAACTTGGGAAAAACCAATAACTAGAAAAATTATATTATGTGAAATTATTACAATCACACAAAATAATTCTCTCTCAATTTCAATTACAAAAGCACTCTCTCAACACTTTTATACTACGGGTTGTAGTATTATAATTATTGGTTGTTCAATATTTACTGATTAGCCAGGAGTGAAGCAGACATGTTAAACTTAATGGGTCTAGTAAAATTTGACAGAGAGAAATTAACCTTATGAAACCTATGTTCACCTCTGAATGTCTATGTTATGTTGTTCATTTTCTACCAATATTTTAAAAAATTAAGCTAATTTTTGAAATTTGAAAAAGTAATTTCTAAAAACATAATTTTGTTTTTAGATTTTAACTAAAGATTGAAATGTATCTCTAAGAAAAGTAAAAATCATAATAAGAAAATGGAGAGAAAATAAACATAAATTTCTTAAACAGAAAATTAAATAGTTATCAAATAGAGTTTATGACAATTGAACTATCTTCATTTATGTAACAATTTAGTTAATTTTATTTTGACATTGTTACCTCCCTTGATTGATTAAAAAATATTAGAAAAAATAGTTCAAATATTTTCAAATTTTCTCTAATTATCCGCCTAAAATTTTCAAATTGAAAACTTTTATTATATGAAATCTCCACATGAACATATTTCTAATACTACAATTATAGAAAATTTTTTATATTCCTTCCACTAATTAGTGCTACGCCAACACACTTTTAAAAATAGAATAAAATCTACTGACTTTAAGATAAAGTCAATATATATTTATGAATACGAATTTATATTATGAAAAAAAATATAATATTTTCATAGTACTAAAAAAATTCTGGATTGGTGGATACAATTTCGTAAATCGGGCAGTGGAGCTGCCAGCTCAGCTAAGGGCGTGGGTGTGATGATTCAAGTCACCTTCAAATCGCGCTTCGCCAATTCAATCCCCATTTCCTTTTCTCAACTACTTTTTTTGTTCTTTTTATTTTTATTTTTTATTTTTTTATTTTAAATTTTTTAGGGTTTGTTCCTTTTAATTTAAATTTTTCTTGGGAGACGTGTGAAGTCAGAAGAAGATTAGGTTTCCGGTAATTTAAAAAGTAAACAAATTATATTGTAAATTTGTAATTCCATATTTCCGCCGTTTTTTTCCCCTTGTAATTAATTTTATAGCATTTTAGAAAAAAAAAAAATAAAAGTTAAAAATCTTATCGTAGCAATTTCTTTTCTTTTTTTTTTTTTTTTTT
>QLSR01000052.1:60177-87365 GCA_031780015.1 Citrullus colocynthis
ATAATTTTTAAAACTATGATCTAATTTTTTAATTTAAATATATTTTGAACAATATGTGAGATGAGAGAATTTAACCTCTAACTTCAAAATTGATATTATAAGTTTTATTTCAGCTTAATTATGTTCATATTGGTATTTAACTATTTTTTTTCTAAAGACTACCGGTAAAGATTAAAGTTGTTGAATAGGTTAGATAACTATTTACTAGGAATTTCTTTGCATGAAGGAATAATAAGATTAGAATTTTATTTTTGATTTTTTCACTTTCATGTTTATTTGTCTATGAATATTCAAAATGTTTTTTTTTTTTTTTTTTGATAAAACTTAAAATCTTCATTTAGTTGGTATGAAAACAATCATTCTAGTTCTTTAAAAAAAATTATTTTAGTCTTGACATAATAGTTAATATCTTCCTATTTATTATTGTTCATCCATGATCTAACCTAACTTATACAATTCTAATAATATGTCCAAATATAATAAATTTTTAAAAGTTAGACAAACAAAATTATGTTAAAAGTTTAGGAATAAAAATAAAATACTACAAATTTAAAAATTAAAAATATTTCACATAACAAAATATAACAATTCCTCAAATTCTCAAGCCAAATTAAAATGAATTTAGTCAATAATAGTTTCAAAGTATGCGTACATATAAAATTTAAAATATTAACAAAGGTAAAAAAGATTAGATATATTAGACCATAACACGTGGAACACATGTGAAATTTATAGCTTATTTACTCTAGTACATAAAAAAAAAAGGTTTAAAAAAGATTTTTAAATAATGAAAAGTTTTTCACATTGTTTGACATGCATGTATAATTGTAACTATATGAAGAAAAACATAAAATAAAAATCTATAAAAATTTAAAGAAAAAATGATGTGATTATTCGTTTAAACATATGTCCAATTTAGATTGTGATGTTTTAGATCTATGGTTCAATACATCAATGCACAAACTACTTTGACTCGAATAATTATTGTAATAGGACAAAGAGATATGATTTTCTGTTCAAACATATATTCACTGTTAGATTATGATGTTTTGTGTATGGTTAGATCATGTCCATACACAAAAGGATACCAATTAGTTGCGTGACCACTTGATCTGAATCATTGTAACAGTGCAAAAGATGTGACTATTCGATTAAATATATAGTCACCGTTACATCGTGATATCAAATCTAGTATATAAAAAATATTACACCCTTTTATGTGTAACCATCTCAACTTAAAAATTTTTAACAAAGGATAAAATAAGAATCACAGGTAAGTAGTAAAAACACTAATATATTCCCTATGAAACCATATAAAGGTAGCCAAAAGGTGCATATATACATATTTCATAATGATTTTGTTTTTATTCATACCTCTTGTTGTTTAATTTCTTAATTTTTTTTAAAGTCACTCAATGATTGACAATAAATTCAAATATTTATAATAATAATTTTATTTATATAGAAAAGCTCATTCTAGTTCTATGTTTTTTTTTTTTTAAATATTTAAAATGCTTTAAAATTTTGTGCAAATGTTAAAATAAAAATATGAACTTTCAAATTACATAAACTTTTCGAAGAGTGTAGACAACAACAGAACAAAGCCCACATTTCAAAATTCAAAATTTATACTTTTGTACTTACATTAGGGAATACTTCTTTGGTGAGAGATACCATTCAATAAAGGAAATTACTTTTAGAATCAATTTAAAAATTTAGGGTTTAATTTAATTAAGGATGGGAAAAGGTGATATTGTAAAAGTAGCAAGCTTGAACTCTTTTCTCAAGGCTTTCTTTTAGTAGGGAAAGGAATAAAATGTGTAGAAGCTTTTTTTTTTTTTTTTTTCACCTTAAAAGAAAATGGGAGAGTTGGCTTTTGATTTTTGGAGGACCACAATTCAAATTAAATAAAGATCATTATTCATTTTTGTAAACTTAGTTATATAGGATGAACAACTCGAGTATAAATCAACTAGTTATGATTAACGTAGTGTAATGCTGCTTAATGATTTGTTTAAGATGGTGTCTCATTTGAGTTCACCATTCTTGATTGGATCCTAATTTCTTTTCATTGGACTGAATACCAATTTGGGCTTTATGGGCTCTAATACCATATTATATAATATGAGGTTCATCTCTAAAACAATTGGCAATAAAAGGAGTAACCCATCTATCTTATAAAGAGTGTAAGGTCATCGGTTATGCATTACTAGCTTATATAACTGACCAAAGTTATTGGTCGAAGGTATGCCCAAAATCCCTTACCATTCTCTTATATATGTAAAGTTACTCACAATTCAAGACTTGAGTGTTGGAGTATGTATATGGTGCTTGACATCACACCGATGTTCTATTCTTTTTTTTTTTTTTTTTTTTTTTTTTTTTTTTTTTTTNATATAAATTTTACCATTGATCTATTTTTGGCCATAAAAAAAAAAATTATACTTTTGTTTAGTACTATATAATTGTAGATATTGTTAGTGTCATTTTTAATTTAATTTGAAACTACACAAGAATAAGGAATAAATATATTATAGAGAAAACAAGTCATCCAAAAAGATATATACCTTTTAAACGGTGATTAATAATGGTTAACTTCAATGAATAGTTAATTTAATCATCAATATCGATTCACTTCAATAATAATATAATTTATTATGTACTCAAAATCAAGAATTATTGAAATATATATATACACATTATTAAGAAAATTATTTTAAATAACAAAATTCATGAAAATATTTATAAATAATAACAAAATATGTGATAGATTGCGACGCACATAGACTAAGTAAAATTTTGTTATATTATAAATATTTTGTTCCATTTGTTTCTATATTTAAAAACAACTCCTTGCTATTATCACATGAATATTGATAAACGATTTTACATTATATTAGAAAATAAAGATACTGATTTTTTTTTTTTTTTTTTAATATTTAAAGCACTCAATCTTTCAAAAGTTATTTATTTATTAAGAAACATCTTTAAGCTTTGTACATACATATATTTTTAGATTCTTTATTAGTGAGAGTTGTTAGATAAAGTTTGAATGGTGTTATAACCATTCAAACAGTTATTTAAATAAAACTTCACAAAATTGATTAACCCTACAAAATTAATTTGTTGTCAGTTAAACTCTAACTCAAATGTCGAATCTCAATTTTATGAAAATAATATTAATTGATAAGATGGATATTATAAATACAAGAAAGAAAAAAAAAAAACTAGTAACAAACTTTTTGGCTTTTAAACAAATAAAAATATGAATTTTTTTCAAATATAGAAAAATGAGTCAAACTATTTACAAAATAGAAAAATTTCGACGATACTTCTATTGCTATTGCTCAGTGATAGAAAGAGGGCGCAGAAATTTTTCTATATTTGTAAATAGTTTAATATTTTTTTTCATTTATAATAATTTTTTAAAAAATATTTATTATTATTTGTATTGTATTCGTATTCTTAACATTTTGCTACTTACTTTTTTTACGTTTTATAGAATTTTTTGTTGAGTGATGTAATGAAAATATAAATATAAAATTCATAGAAAATATAGAAATACTTGTGGATATATCAGCAAAAATTTAATATCATGTGGAACCACACCCTACCAACAATTATGAATAATAAAAATGGTTTTGGGATGCCAAACAAAGAGAATTAACAAAAATTTAAATCTCAATTATGGAAGCCACTTTGGTGCATGGTGAACAATGTGTGTGTGTGTATATATAGAATAACTTTGTTCCAATTGTGTGGTACCACAAAGAAAAAAAAAAAAAAAAAAAAAGAGGTTGTTAAATGGATTGCAAGCATTCAATTGGCTTCAAAAGTTTTTATTTGATTATGAAGATGTTTCATTTTCAATTTGATCAATGTGGTTTGTGGTCGTGGGACCCACATCTTAATTACCACAAAACCCAATCAAACACAAACATATATATATATATATATATATTTTGTTTTTTTAGGTATTTGTCTTGTGAAATTGGTATAGATGAAGGGGACAAAGATGAAGTTTTTCCCCCTTATCTCAGTTGTATAAAGAAAAGGAAAATTAAAAACAATAATAAAGTTTTTTCTATATTCATTTATGTAGAAACCATTCTTACATTTGAGTCCTCCAACCTGTTATTCTTAAATGAAATATCTATCCATATTTTTCTATAGATATTTCTATATATTTCTATAGATATTTCTATAAATCAAAGTTTTTTTTTCTTTTTTTCCAAAGTTAAAAAAATAATTTTAGTTTCTAAACTTGGGTTGATGATGATTTAGATTGTGTATCTTCAAATTTGTAACAACTTTATTTGTCTTTGAACTTTTAAAAAGTAAAAATTTAGTTACTATACTTTATAATTTGTATAATTTTGTCCTTATACATGTTGATGTAGGTATCTATGAAAGTCATATAGGTTGACTAAGCTGTTGGATTTTAGTAAAATATTAAAAAAGGGCCGTTGCTTTCATATTTGAAGGGTTAAAAAAAGTGATGGACTCTAAGTATTATAAAAAAAGTCTTATGTCTTTTGGTATACTAGCTTAGTTATTGTGTGAGTGGTATAATACTTTAAGAGCTTTTGTAGTTGGGGCCAGCGAGAAATTTTTGTGCGTTTGTAATAATTTTTCACACAGTTGAATTTTTCTGCTCCATGTTTTTTTTTTCTCTGGTTTGAAATCATTTTACGTTAATTCTTATGTTTTCAAATTTATTATTTTCTTTTAATTTTTCTCCTTATTTCTGCAATAATGGTGAGAGGTTTTTTTTTTCTTTTTTTTTTACAAAAACTAGTTATTGATGGATTATATATTAATTATTAAGTAGTAGCAAATTAAGAACAAAGACTAAAATAGCTTTTTTTTTTCTTTGTTTTTTTTAAAGTTCAATAGAGAATATTCGAACTTCAGATTTCTTAAATTAAAATATTCTTGGAATGAAAAAAATGTGTGTCATATAAACCCATCTTATTAAAGAGTAACATTTATAGTAATGAACTTTATATGAACTTTCGAATCAAATATGAGACGTGCAAGACACGGTATTATAAAATACTTGGAAAAATTATAAATAAATAAATAAATAAAAATAAATGAAAGGTGAGGAAAAATCAAAACACAACCGCCACAAATTAATATTATGCCAATGCACAATTCCATTAACACCTCCAAAAAGGAAGATCAAATACTTGGAATGCAATCTGATTAGGACCCAACTAAACCTTTCCTTACCTCATTTCCATATCAATTATTGCTCTCTCATGAAACACATTGGCCTTTTGTAATTCATACATATAAACATTATCAAATGCATTTGTATTGGTTTAGTCTTTGAAATTTGTAACAATCAAATAACATAGAGTTTTTATTGAGAAGATTTATGGTAGACTTTTCTCAAGGTTCTTTTTTCCTTATTTGTGTTGTGTGTTTGGTTGTTTTGTTGCCTTGTCTTCAGTGAAGTCCAATCCTCTTTATTGCTAGAGTAAAAATTTTCGTTAGATTCTTTTCTTTTATATGTGGGTCAAGTTTCTCGAACCACTGTATGTGTTTTTAAATTTAAAAAGTGTATAAGTCTTTATTTACTAGTTGAGATTCATTAGGATAGAGTCAAAGTCATTACAAATTCTAATACTTAAGAGACTAAATTATATAAATTTGAAAGGTGAAATTAGAAGTTTTAATCCTTCAACTTTCGGGGTTTTATCTATGCATGTTTGGTTTTTAATAACTTTCAAAGATGTATGATAAATACCTAGAACTTACATATTAATTTGTGTCTATTTGGTCCCTTACTATTAGTATGTCTACTAATAGGTCTTGAAACTTTCACTTTTGTATCAATAGATCTTGATGAAATTTTAATTAATTTTGTGTTAAGTCTTTTATCAATCCAATATTCCAATACACCGATTTATTAAATACTAAATGGAAAGTTTAGGGTCTCTTGTAAACATAAAATTCAATTATGTATATAATATATCAATAATCTTTTAAAATTTTGAGTATGCCAGAGACCTAATAGCACAAAATTGAAAACTCAACTACCTTGTTAATCAAATTGAAAATCCATGACTTTTTGAATTCAAATTGGAATCCATTAAATATATATATATATATATATATATATATTAAGGTCAGAGGCCTTTTAGCACAAGTTTAAAAGTTTATAAACTAAACTTATAAATTTAAAAAAATTAAATTATATAGATTAATTTGTCACAAATTGAAATTTCAAGACTAAATTATCCCTTAAATAACTAACTATATATCTTATTATATCTATAAAAAGGGTAGAGCCCAACTAATTTATCATTATATGAGGACAAATAGTGTCATACTAGTAATAGATAAAGATGTTCTTAGTTTATAGATTTAACTAGCTTTCTTACTTAGTTAATAATTGAGAGTTGCCAATTTGTATAGAATATTCAACCATTAATTTTTTAAATAGTGATTAGTATCTTATTTATTTATCGAGTAATATGTTTGGAGGAGCGAAAAAGAATATTTTTTTGGGGAGTCATATTAGCACGTATTTTTAGTGAAATAAAAAAGAGGAAATTGATTGATGTAACTTTAGAATGTCTTAAAACAACTATGTTAAATGCGTATAGTGACAATTATGTAATTATATAATGGACCTCTCGAAGTCCATTTTTTAAAAAAGTCTCAATATATGATTTTTTTTTTATAAAATATTTATATACGATAAATAATAATAGTCATGTGAGCTATACCAATAATTTGCCTCAAGAATAGAAGTATAAGAAAACCTTCCACTATAATAACAAGAATAAGTTCAAATATAAGTGAAGAATTAAAAGAAATTATGTATGCAAAACTCAAAATTTGGATAAAAACCATGGAAAAAAAAATCTACTATATGAATTTGTTTTACAATCAAATGGAAAGTTTTCTCGAATGCCAATTACAACAAAGACTCTCTCAAAACTTTTGTACTATCCATGTTTTTGTCTAAGGCGATTTCAAATCAAAGCTATAAGCTCTTATTATGGCTCTTAATTAGAGCCATCACTTCCTTTTAACATTTTCACATTTTCAATACGAGATAACTACTCTTCTAATATTTTGTCAAAATTTTACATATAAATTAATAAAAAAAACTATACATAGGAAGAATAAAAAAGACCCTCTATTCCTTGTGAGGGATAAATTACATGTGTAGAAAAAATGAAACAAATTCGTTTGTAATGCTTTAGTTTTCTTTTTTATTATTAATTTCTACATATTTGTTTCCTGTTTTTCGTTTCTTGTTTTTCAATAAATAAAAACAAAAAAAAATATTTCGTAAAATTATTTTTTTGTTCTTTTATTTATTTTTTAATGAAAAATAAAATAAAAACATATTGGATAACGATTTCTTGTTTCACTTAGATATAAAGCATGTGGATAGAGAAAAATCAATCTCAATTTCAATTATGCATTCCAACTTATATAGATTTCATCTCAAATTTTAGATAAAAGCTTTTCAAACTATGACTTAGAGGCACCTCAAATAATGCCTCTCTAGATCCTTAGTCAATAATGAATGAGCAATGTGTGGCAAACTAAGATGGTCAACTGCCAAGTGTATGTATATATATGGAAAATTATTATAAATGAAAAAAATATCAAATTATTTATAAATATAGACAAAATTCACTGTTTATCAAAGATAAACTGCGATAAACTTCCATCAATGAGCGATAGGAGTCTACCGTGGTCTATTGTTGATAGACAGTGAAATTTTTCTCTACTAGTTACAAAACTACATACACTAAAAAAAGGAACAAAAAAACAAAAAAAAACTACATCTCATATATGTCATTTGCATTGATATTTTATACTTTTGAAGCATGTCTGTTTAGATAGGTATACTGCAATTAATTAACCCACATTAAATAGCACTTATATATCGAGTTATGTAATTACTATTTAATAAACATATTGGACCAATAATTTTTCACATATAGTGATATGAACATTGTGCAAAATAACTACATATAAGGTTTTGGTCCTTAATATACACTATGCTTCTTGAGCCTCTTATTTATCGTCGTCTGATAGGAATGACCTGTCCATGCTCATCTTAATACAAATTACATAATTGAAAAAGACTCAAAACCACACAAATTCTACTATATAGAAATAATTTGTTTCATTTTAATGGATATGGTAACTCATATCTCTCTATTGATTTGGGCTTACTCCCACACTTTAAGTCCTATACAAATAAAGTTGTTAAAGTTTGATTTCCAACTATGTATATGCTTTGACTTTACCAAAGTAAATAATATTCACACATTCCTGTGAATTTTGTTAGTTATTGAATTAAATAGCTCCAACCTCCAAAATTTATTACTCTATGTTTAACTAATTTCAAGTTTAAAACCTTATTATTAGTGTGGTTAACAAAATAATTACTTGTTTTTAATTCTCAGTTTCATTGTAATACATGTATATAGTTTAAGAAGTATATAATATTGAGAATTATTTATAAAGGTAGGCTTTATTATGTTCTCTAAAGCTGGCAATACTATGGACTAATTGCTTACTATTTAATACCTTTTCTTCCAATAAATAAATGCCTATTGGTATGTGGCAAATCAAACCTAGCTAATCATCTTTTTCACTCAAAAGATTATAATGCATTCTAAAAAGGTATTTTACATTGTGATAGAATTGTTGATAAGAATTGATGTGACATCTTAGTTTGGCATTTTGCTTAACAAAGATGGCTTTCTTTTCAATTTATTTGTCTTCAAATGCATTTGATGTTTCAATTAGGCTTAGGAACTTCAAGTATATAATTTGTTTTGATGAAAATTGATGGACATATATTGTATTATTGAGATGTTTCCTGCTATTTATTATATAGAACTCAATAAGACAACCTCAACACATCTTATTCAAAATGGAGTTGAAAAACGAACGTCACAAGAAATTAATTTTGGTCATAAAAAATTATACGTGACAAATGAACTTGATGAATATAGTGAAGTTAAATGGAGACACGTAGCGTTGAGGTTGACACAATAGTGTGATGTGACATCTCAATAATTACATTTCGGGATGATGAGACATATACTTGAATAATGAAACATGGCATACTAGACAAATAAAATTGTGACATGGGGGAATAGTAGTCGAGGAGGCAATTTTAACGTAAAAGAGCAAATTAGAATAAAATAGAAAACAAATAAGAATAAAATATTAAAAAAAAAAAAAAAAGGGGGGAAAAAGGAAAAAAAAGCAAGTTGTTTGGGGTTTAAAAATTCAAATATAAACAGAAAAAAAAATTACAAATTATTATAAACAAAAAAACAAAAAAAAAATAAAAAAAAAAAAAAAGGAGGATAAAGGACAAGTATGCATGTTGGTTGGGGTTTAGAAGTGCAAATATGATGAGTATGTATGATTATGGTCCCCAATGTTAGGGACAACAAATTCCTCCATAATTTTAGAGTACTACCATATTGCATATAGAATCTCATTATACAAAATAAATAAATAAATAAATAAGTAAATAAAGGGCCCACATATCCTCCTCACAATCATCCTCGAACTTGTCCAATAATATTATATGTTCCATCTCCTTTCAGTGCATTGCTTTAATCCATGTCAATGCTTCTTTGAATTATGTTACTTTGTTCAATAGAGCTCAACAGTCGTGTATAGCTAAGTATAAGACATGATTTTGATACCAATTATGTTAGGGATCGAGAATTATTTCTTCCAAATTTTCACAATAATATGATATTATTTACTTTGGACATAATTTCTCATCTTTTTTTTTTCATTTAATTTTTTTGTTGTTTCATTGAAAAAATCTATAACAATATAGTTATCGTGCGTTACTTATATCTATCCATGCGATCTTATTTCCTACGTAATTAGAGACTTTGGCTACACACTCTCAAATAGTTTGAGTGTTTTAAATCTTCTTTTTGAGAATTGATAAGATCATTTTTTTTTTCTTTTTCTCTTATTTTTCTCAAGGTCATAGAGTAATTTTTTAGATACAAAATTAATGCAAAGGGTGTAAGAGTTAATGTTCCTTGATCTTGCTGTGACTCTAGCATGTGAGCAAGGAGTATCCATATGGTCGAACTCTTTGCACATGCATTCACACGTATGTATGTTGATGATACTATCCAAGTGACCGTCCTTGATGATGAATGTATGGTAGCCAATTGGGTTTACTTGGTACCATCTGCCCTTTTCAAACTTCGCCACCACTCGTTGTTCTTTGTAGTGTAAATATAAAAATGTAGATGTCGGACCAATGGTTCCTACGTTCCAAAATGCATGCCTAAAGTTTCTCTATAGTGAATTCAAGCAAAGGTATTATTGTTAGGAGTCTCGGTTCAACTGTAAGGGCATCGAAACACTTTGCATTGTTGTGTGTCATATTGTCATACCATCTTTGAGTTTGATGGACCGGGTCCATCAGTCTAAGTCGACATCCTCCAAGTAACATGTCGCAACCCCATTTTGAAATCCACATAGTTCTTCCCCAAATATATTGAGTTTAGATTCTCTATATTGCTCTACATGCATGGTAGAAAACCTTAAGAATTGCCTTGTCCTTAAAGTGTGTTTTGATGTTATTCTTTAGGTGGTAAGTACAAAAGACATAAAATGTATTCGGGAAGACTTGTTTGTTGGCTTTTTGGTTTTTAATCTCAAATTAATTAATTAATTAATTAATTAATATTTTGATGATAACAAACTTGAAGTAATTTACTAACAATTTTAGTGTTTTGAAGAGCCTATTACATAGAGCTTCAAATAACGATTTCAATGCAAATTGAATCACTCCAATTGGAGCTTAAACGAAGAAGTTATAGTCGAAACAAGCTTAATGAAAAAATTCCCAAGGTGATGACGTGGTGGCCAAATCATCTAACATGAACCTAATTAGAAAGTGACACGTGGAGTAATGGAGAAGTAACACTTGATGAACTTTGGTTGAATTTTAAAAGGAAAAGAAATTTAAAAAAAAATTATATATATGTCCACCAACGGTAACCAAGGTTCAAAATATCGATGTTGATGGAAATATCGAGATCCTAGTTTTATGGAAATATCAATAAAAATATTGACATTGATAAAAATTTTGGAAAATTTTGTGGAGATTGATGGAAATCGTTATAAATAATTAATGAAATTTTGATTGTGGCTAAATTAGACTATAAGTAGCCATTTTTAATTATCATTTTAGTAAAGTCTCATGTCCAACCCAACTCAACCCTTAAAATTCGGGTTGTTGGGTTATAACTTTTTTTTTTTATTATTATTTAAAATACGTAAATTTATCTACAACTCGTAGCTAATAACTAAAATCTTATAAAATTTAAATGTTAAATCCCAAATATCTACGTATTTATTAAAAACTTTAAATAAACACAAATATTTTAAAAGAAAAATATTAAAAATTCAAAATTTCATTCATCCAAAGTAGTCAAATTTAAACAAAGAGAAATATATATAATTTTAGTTTGGATTGAGTCAATCCAATTTTTTTTAGTCAACCCAAGACCCAACCTAACCCAACAAAAATAGAGAAAGTTCAACTCGACCTAACCAAGAACAAAACTAACCCAACCCAACCAAACGCTTAAAGTTTAAGTTGGATATTCTAAATTATTTTGGTTATCGGATTTTTGAAAACTCCTAACGCGATCAAATGGCTTGGCCGAGCTTAAATAAAGTTTAGACTAAACCTGGGCCAGATTTTGGGCTTCGAACCCGCTGATACAAGTTTCGGTCTAAATAGATTTTTTTCTATACTTTAGAAAAATATTTGTTACCAAAGTTGGGCATGTTAGGCTAGTGAGTAGGCTTTTGTAAAGTAGTTTATTAGTCAAATATTTGGATCCTATGAAGTAGCTGCCATCGAGGTATGATTCATATTTTGACCATTAAAAAATAAAAAAGCTAAAAGTATATACGACAATTTAGAGATTTCACCTAATTATTTTTAATTTTAATTTTAACGTTTTAAAAGATTCAATTATATATATGTGTTTATGTGTACATATATATATACACACACGTATTTAATTTGCTTAAAAGAGTGAAAATTTATTATAAATAAAAAAATATTAAACTATTTACAAATATTGCAAAATTTTAGTTTCTTCTTGTGATAGATTGCGATAGATGTGTCTATCGTGGTCTATCATAAAATTTTGCTATATTTGTAATTATTTTTAAACCGTTTTTTTTTTAATTTTTTAAAAACATTTCTAAAAGATTCCCTCAACTGCTAATTTTTGCAAAACTAGAATTAAAAGATTGATGGTAGAAATTGAGTTTTGCAAGAGTTTAGTGAAAAAATTGAAACCAACTCCAATTAAATTATAATAATAGCTACTGGAGTTGGATGGTTCTTTTAATTATTTTCAAATTAATTAATAGATGTTAGCAGCCAATATTGAAAATGAATATTCTGTAAAAAAAATGTTAAAATTGTAAATCTTAAAACCTTAAATTGAAACAAAACTCAATTTTTAAGGATAAATTTCTAACATTTTAAAACATATGACTAAATTGAAATCAAACTCAACTAAAAGTGTAACATTTTAACACCTTTGACTAAATTGAAATAAAACACAACTGAAATGTAACATTTTAAAAGCTAGGGTCAAAATGGAAATTAAAATTTCCCAAAAATAAAAAAGATACATTTGGAATCATTATTTAAAAATTGAACTTTAATTTGAAAAAAAATCAAATCCTAGAGAACATGAAAATAAAATAGTTAACCAAATAATTTGGCTTTTCTTTTTTCAATAAAATTAAAAAGCAAAAAAAAAGAAAAGACATAGATACCAAACACTTTTTTCCCCTTAAAAAGCAGAAACAATGAAAAAAGAAACTACAAATGGCAAAAAGGAAAAATTAAAAATAAAATAAAATAAAATAAAATAAAATAAATTCTACCAGAAATGTGAGAACATAAATCTTTCCACACAATTTTGCAGTTAAAAGCCTTGAGAAAAGACAATATAACTAAAGGAGAAACAGTTCTCTTCTTTCCTAGCAAATGAACATTTCAAATAATAGCAACTTCCTGAGGTTCTACTTTTCTAGGATCTCAAATTCTCACCTGTTCAAATCTTCAGTTCAGAAAACACAAGAATCAAGTTGGTTTCTTAATACAATACCTACCTTCCTGTGATCCCATCACAATTGATAGAGCCAAAATGTAAGCTATTCCTCTAACCTCTGCCAACGGCTCGAAGAGAGAGAAAATTTGGACCAGCAGACTTACCTGACTGATTACTCGTTAAAAACGACGCGTGAGAAAGGCTGTTCGTGCCGATTTGAGCACTGAACAGTAAGATATGATGATAGGAGCACAGGCAGTGAAATTCGAGCTGACTTACCATTGAATCAAAGCATAGAAATGTTAGAATTGAACAATTATCCAGTGACTGGAGAGGCTATAAATATTTATTAGTAAAGACACAATGAAGAAAAACAGGATGAATTGTGACAGACGAGAGAATTTGATCAAACTAACCAACAGGAGAACATAGAAACAAGAGCACAATCCAAATATAGGCACATTAAGCAACTGAAAACCATACACGGCGGATGAACAGTTGTAGCCGACCGAGATAAATGTAGTGAGGAGCTCCAAAAGTGCCAGATCTGGTTTCAGAATCAGGCTCTTCTGTCCAATTATTCTATAAGCAACCCATAACAGCACAGTTATAGACAAACACTCCGACGTGCTCCTTCACACCAAGAAACTTCCAATCCAAGGCTCCATTCCTCATGCCAAACTTCGGGGAACACGCATTCAGTACGATTGCTTCACCGTTTGGACCTTTCTGTCCACCAATCACAAGAAGTTCCTCGCCGCAGGCCTTGAAAGCCAGGCCCCAGCCATTTGAAGAATCAGCCCTCAGAGGAAGCCTTCCCAATACATTCCAAGTGTTTTTTATTTTGTCATACCTCTTAACCAGGTTGGTTAAATACTCCACTGCATATAATTGGTTGTCCACCACAGCAACAAGGGGAGGAGCCTGAGCAGCCCTATTAACATAGGGATACATTCCTTCAATTTTCCTCCATTTTCTTGTTTGAAAATTGTACTCCTCCCCACAAGTTAATGAAACAGTGGAGCTCGACATTCCACCGATCACAAAAAACTTCCCGTCCATAAAAAAACCAGAACACAATCTACGCGGGGTCATCATTTTGGGTAACATTTCCCATGTACCCAATGAAGAGTCATACAACTCTGCAGAGTCTAAAACATTCCCATTTATATCACTCCCACCTGCTACAATAGCAATCGAACCAAGGCTACCCGAGCCAAACAGACAGCGAGGTCGATTCATTCCTTGACACTTTGCCCAGCTATTATAAGTCGAATTGTACTTCCATATAGCAAAATCAAACATTTCTCGGCCAAAAACTAACAGCTCACTTCCTACAGCCAATGATTCCTTGTCCGCGTGATTGAAGCACTCATCGCAAGGCATTTTAGGCAAAGTCATCCATACTTTCCTCAACGGATCAAATGCTTCCCAACCCTTTAAATCACAAACCAGATACACCCAATGCTCCTTAATTCCCAAATGTTTTCTCCACTCATACAAATCACCATTTCTAACCAACTTGTTAAACCTTGAGTTAAGACATGACAATGCTGTGTAATCTGATTGGCAAGCCCAAGCAAGACAGTTCAAGGCAACATCATCAATAAGACCAGGGAACAGTGAATCACTTGATCCAAGGTGATGATCATCATTCACTCTTCCTCTTGTGTTCAAGTCCAAGAGATGAGGTACTTCTTCTTCTTCTTCTTTACTGTCCACCTCCATACAAGTATCAACGCAAATTCTGTTTTTCATGTTAATAAATATTTGGTATACCCAAAAAAACCCCACCAAATCCACCAAACAAAAACCATCAAAAAGAAAAGTTAAACAAAAAGTTATCTATGCTATGCCACATCTCAGCAGAATCCTCCCCACATCCAGAAAGAAATTCTGATCCTTGTGTGCAATCAGATTACGTCTGTTTATTTCTTCCATCAATCCAATAATTTCAACAACAATACCCCTGATAAACCCTCAAATTTCTCCATATACGTATCTATACAATTACCGAAAACGGAAAACACCATTCAAATCCAACCAACCAACCAAACAAACAAACAAGAGTTTTTAGAATCCCAACAATACCCTGAATTGAAACTCCTTTCCAGAAGCCCTCCAGCCGCTACCCGAAAGCTCAGACAGAATCCTCATCTGAAAAATCAAAGAACAAAAAAGAGTAAACCACTAATTCACACTCCATTGCAACACTAACACAATTCGTCGCAAAAATTCAGGGTACCAATCCGATCCCAACCGTAGAAAATCACATGGGTCAAGACGAAATCAAATTACAACACGGATCCAGCAGAAGAAACAGAAAATCAATAACCGGAAAGGGGGAAAAGGCAAAATTACATACCCGGAAGACTGGAAAGTGAATCGGATCCTTGAGTTACGGGTTGGCGGAAAAAAAGTAGTTGGAAATAAACATGTCGCCGGCGGAGGGCAGAGGGTGGAGAGAGGCGGCGGCGTGAAAATGGAGAGTATTGAGAGAGATCGAAGAGGGTGGGGCTATGGAAGCCGGAAAATGGGCAGTTTTGCAGCACTGGCCGTACATTTGGATATTTGTACTACCTCCTCTCTTTACCATCATCACTTCCTCTAAAGCTTTCTTTTTTCCCTTTTTTTTTTTTTCTTCTTTTCTTCCTTTACAACTTTTCTTTTCTAATTTCTCTGACAAGAAAAATCATATTCTTAATTTTTTTAAAAAGAAAATTGAAGGTTCATTATTATTATTATTATTTTTGGTTTAGGAATGAGATTCTTTGTTACAGTGGGAAAAAAGGTAATAATGAGGAAGAAAAATTAGATTTGTGAAATCTATTGTGAAAAAAATAAGTTGAGGGAAGAACTATAGTATATATATATGTATGTAATTAAAGAAAAAATGGTGGGGAGAGGGAATGGATAGTTTTTTTTTAGTTTAACAATATATTGGCTGAAAGTTTAAAATGTTGATACAGACAAAAATATCGAGGTTTCAATCTTACAAAAATTTCAATGAAGATATCAATAAAATGTTGATGTGAATGGAATTTCTAGAAAAATTATAAAAATATTAAAATTAAAAATTGTATTGTCAACTAGTGTAAATTGCAAGTATATAATCCGATGGAATACAACTTAACTCATCTCTTGAAAAAGAAAGATTTGAGTTTATCTAGATCGCAAGTTAAGTTGTGTTTGGGTCTAATTGAGCAAAGTAATTGTGAGAGCAAAGTTGAAACGGTTTGAATGCCTTTTTTCTCTCATTATCTATCTACCACATTTCTTTCTTTTCTTGTTTTCAATTTTCTAGAAACTATTCTGATTTTTTCTCATTGGATTTCATTCAAACCATTTGGTTTCGCCGTGTTGTAACAGAGACACGAATGCTGATGAGAAAAATCATTTGAATAAGAAAGAGATATAGAAATATATCGATGATTATGGATGCAGTAAACTCATAGTGGGCTAATTCATGAATTGAATCAAATGGGCCCTTTTTTTAACGAAGCGGTAGAGTCACGCTCTTTAAACGCCCTAAGAAATAGGCGTAAGTCATCGGTTCTAATCCGATAAAGGTGCTCTCTTTTCTTTTCAAAGCACCCATACCGAATCAAATCATTTTTATCTTGATTACCTTTAGCCAGAAATTTTGAGGTAGTCTTTATTTGATTAATTGAATTACTGTACCCCGTTTCCTTATATGATTTGATACTTAGACTCATCCATTTTATATTACTTTTTGGCAGTGTATACTTACAGTTAGAGACGATTTGTGTCAATATTTAGCAGTTGTGGGGACTTATGACCTGAAGATTTTGTTGTCTCACAAATCAATTCTTAATTTGGTGCAATAATTTGATTGTTGTACATCTTAATGTGAACCTTATCTTATACTCAAAGATGAAGCACATTGTATTACATGAATACCTTGTAAGAGATCTTATTCTCGAACAACGTATTTTTGCTCAACATCTCCCTGCATTTACTCAAGTTGTGGATGTTTTAACTCAACCCTTATCCGGTGCAAATTTTCTTGGGCTTAAATCTAAGCTCAATGTTCATTCTTGTTTGATTATTGGGGTTTTACTTCTTTGTTATATTGAGTATGTTTGTCCAATGTGAGTATTGGAGATTTTTTCCATTTTTAGATTGAACAAACCAAAAACGGGTTCTCTTATTGTCATTAGAGATGTCCATTTAACTGGCTTTGTGGGGACTCGCCTCAAATGGAGCAGGGAATCTCCGACTAGACGAGAAATGGAGAGGAAGAGGGGAGAAATTTCTCCCCGATGGCTAAACGAAAATGGGGACAGTGATTATATTTCCCGTCCTTGACCTCGACCCTAGCTTCGTCCCACCCCATCTTAATTGATTATTCATTTAATTATATATATATGACACTTGTGTGTGTGAATATTTATAATGTAAATTATGTTGTAACATTACCTTTTAGAAATTATGGAAAGTAAACATTTTAATTATATCTTTTACCCATTGAATATTATTGTTCTTAGTAAGAGCTTTTATAATGTTTTATTTAAATAAAAAATTTATTAAAAATGACTAATTTAATACATAATTTTTTTTTAAAAAAAATTATTTAGTTAAAACTAAATTAAAAATTGTTAAAAGGTAAATTAATTAAAAAAAAATAAATGGAGAATAATTTTCCCTGCGTAGAATTCGTGGGAATGAGATTTGAAATAGGGGTGAATAAGCCTTCTCCATTCTTGCAGTCCTGTGGACATCTCTAGTTGTTATGGGAGTGTTCTTATTAAATTGAATAATAGCTTAAACATATTTATTTTGTTTCATATCTAGCCATAAAAACACTTAAATTAAAATGAAAGCTCAAACGATTGCACCGAAAGACTTAAATTCAATAAAATGTTTTTGTTTTAATATTTTTTTAGAGTAGGGTACATCATCAATATTAGTTTAGGTCACTACTATACTAATTTTCATTTGACATTGGAAAGAATTTGTTTCGACCATACTTTTAAAACGTTTATAAACAGTCAAGGGTTAATACGGTAGATTTTAACAAAATATTAATAGTTTCTTTTAAGAAAAAAAAAAAAGGAAAAATTGAGGGATATTTTTATAATAAAAAAATATATGCACATCACTTATTTTGATTGAGGGCTGAATTCCAAAGTATATAAAATTTTAAAAATTAAATTTGACACTCTCATGTTTATAAAAGAACGAAAACTTTAATTTTTCCATTAATTTACCTCTAAATTTTTGTCTTATCTTTTTTCTTACTTTCATTTTTTTTTTTTAAAAAAAATGTTTTGTATCATTGGGTTTCTTGCTCTCTGACATGCCCTCAACATGCATCAAAATGTGTTGGAAAAAAAAAGGAAAAATTAAAAAAAGAAAAAAAAAACCTCTCAAAATCGTGCATCAAATATATATATATATATCGGGTTCCTATATATAATAAACAACAATAATTGGGGTAATTCTTTCTCGAGGGAAAGTAGATAAAAAAATAAGTCGAATTATAGAAAATACACTAAGAAGTTTATATATTTTTTTTTCTCAAAAATATCTCTAAACTTTAACAAGTTCTATTAATATCTTTAAACTTTTAAAAAATTAAAATAAATTTATTGTAAGTTTTTTAAAAAATTGTTAGCTTTTTTTTTTAAAAAAATACTATTAAATTTTCAAAGTGTCATTCATATCCTTAATTAAACGTTGAGACAGTTCTAAAATATTATTACTATTAGTTTTGAGAAAACCATTAATACCTTGTCTCAAAAATATTGCTTAACTTTAAAAAATTACATTACTACACTTAAAAAAAAGTTAAAAAAATGTTATTCCGCTAGTATATGGACATATCCTCTCTTCATTTCATTCCCTCACTTTTTCAATTAACCCCTCTTTATACTCCCCTTTTTGCCATTCCTCCATTATAATTTTTTTTTTTTTTTTTCATTTCTCCTGTTTTTTCCCTCTCTACTTAAATATCATAACTTTAAATAAACAAATAAACTCTCTCATCTAGCATGCTCGAACATAAATATAAGAAATCTCAACACCTAAATAATCATTTATTTAAAGTTATCTTAAGTTGGGAAAGAAAGCCAATTTGAAAACAATACCTTAGTTTTTTTTTTTCAAAGCAATATTGTATAAATTTGATAATGTCCTAAAAAATATGACCCAAATTTTGAACATATATCTCTTTTTGTTTATATCTAAGCATATTAACTCACATTCAACAATTAATAATGTACATTTCTTTTAAACATTCAAGTCTTAATGTCCCTTAGTGGTTCAACTATTTTCTTATCTTCTTGCTACACCCTATATACCTTGATTGAACGAGAAAGTTCAAAAATTGAGAAATGGAAGAAAAGTAAGATTAGATCGAAGTATAGGAGAGACAGGAAATAGAAGATGGAGGTAAAATGTGATGTAAGTAAACATTTTCTATCTATATACTAACGACTTAAGGGCATTTTTAACTTTTTTTTTTTTTCGAGGGTTAATATCATTAATGAAACTTTTGAATGCTTAGTGATATTTTTAATATGTGCTGATAACTTTTTCCATCCACAAATAACAACAAAAGTATTTTTGAACTTTTTTATAAAAAAAGTTAAGGATATTAATAAAACTTTGAAAGTTTATAGGTATTTTTTAAATTAAAAAACTAATATTCTTTTTTTGGTTAAAAATAGATGGTAAATATATTTTTGAACTTTTTTTCAAAGTTCAAGGGTATCAATAAAACTTTTGAAACTTTTGGAGTATTTTTAAAGTAAAGTACAAAATACAGCGTAATTTTTATAATTTAGCCTAAAAAATATATAGAAAATAGTTATCCCCAAATTTGCCTCCGTATACATCTCAAGGAATAAGGAACATGAAAATAAGAATCTACAAAATATTATAAAAGAATAGAATGTTTGTTCACAATATCACTTGAGTTTGTGGAATTTGGAATTGAAAGTATAAGCCCCTGGTAAACTCAGTAAAGCAGCGGAGATCATCTCAGCCATTGGCGGGAATTTCGCCCGCATCCGATCCCCAATTCTTGTAAACTTTTTCTTCTTTTTAAAAAAAAAAAAATTAACCATATCAATGGAAGTTGAAACCTTATCAAAATTTTTTAGAAAAGTATATACCTTAACCAATTAAGATATATTCAAATTGCTTCCAAATTAAGAATTTTGATAATATAATTTATATTTGAGTCGTTTTTTCAATTCAACAAGGTAGATGAGAGGATTCAAACTTCTAACTTTTAATTTTGTGTTTAAAAATTTATAATATAAGCTATAAAATCAATTCTTTTTAATTTACAAATTTATAATTTGTAAGAGGGTGGTTTTTTATTAATGAATGTTTAACATAAAAAATTAATCAACTCAATCAATTATATCTAAAAAAAAAAAACTAAAACTTCATACAAAATAATACCGTAAACACTAACTTTATTTTATAACAAATTCATAACCGATAACATAATAAAGCCATAAATAAATATAATTTACAGATGATTTTGTTTTCCCAAATAATGAAACGTGATATTATTAATAAAATGTTGGGGTCCCCAATATCAATGTAGTGCCTCATTTTTTTAACAATCCAATCAATTGCTAACTTTATTTATTTATTAAAAGAAAAGTGAAACGTGTCGACACAAAGTTAGAAGGGGGACAAGGTTTGGTTTATTTCTTTGAGGTATGGGACAAAGATTCATTAAATTATAATGCTTCTTGTTATTTGTAAAAGAAGAATTAAAGTTTTATTTTAGTCACGATTCAAATAATAATGATCAAGTTTAATTCCACCACCATTTATTGTAAATAATAATAATAAATAAATAAATAAATAACTGATTTTTGGTTTTTGACTTTGCAAAATTAATCTTATAAAACACTAATTTCATTTATTGATTTCAAAATTAAGTCAACTATTAAAAACTAAAAAAAAAAAATTAGAAAAATTAAAAACTACTATAACGAAGTTGTTAGAAAACAATGAGCTATCATTGTTTTGTTTGGAGTTTATACAAAATATACATATCTAGTCACCAATAGTAACAAGAATTGATACAATGTATTCAACTATAAAAGTGAAAAAAAAAAAAAAAAAAAGACAAAAAGCAATGTTTAAAAATTGTTGCAATTAAACTATTTCTTTCAAATAGGGAACCTAGCTAACACAAATCTCAGGTCTAAAATGTTCGTTTGGCTCAAATTTTGAAAATAATGAAGAATAATATTTTGTTTATGTACAAAATCACCATTTACTAACGATTTTTTTCGGAGTTGCAAGAACGAGCACAAGGGCAAATGAGAGAGAGGAAGGAGGAGCAAAGTGCAAGAGAGTGAGAGAGGAATAACTTTATGTGTGAGAGGCTATTGTATTAGATTAATTAAACGTGAGGAGGGTAGATAAGTTTGAGCGCAAGAGAGGGAATGCAAGCAAAGGTTATAATACATCCTTATTTTCAAAAACATGATCAAACGATATTTTGTCCATAAAATTTGGATCATCCGTGTAAAAATTCCTAATTATACTATTGTTATTAATTTAGATACTAAAGAGATTTTCTTGGAGTTCTAAAATAGTTCAAATACTATTTGTCTTTTGTGTTTTACTTTAAGAAAAAATTCCTTGAATTTTTAAGAATAGTTACATTTGATTCTTAAAGTTTCAATGTAGCAATTTAATCTAAAAAGTCCATATTAGATGAATTAAATATTTTTCTATTATTTTAAAACATTTTTCAATAAAAAAAAAAAAAAAATATTTTATCTCTCATGCCCTTCTACCTTCAAGGATTAAAAAAAGTAATTTACTATCATCATTAATTATTAGTTTGGGGAGTTCACAGTATGTGAGGTAAAAGAGTCTTTTAATTTCTTAGTCTAAAACTATATACCTTAAACTTGAAACAAAATGTCTTCCATAGCTTTGGAATTGTTAAAATAAGAAAATATTTATGTTTCATAATAAAGTGACTAGTAATAATCTAAGAGATACTAAATAACTAAAACTAAATCTAAAATATCTTATCTACTTTTTCTCATTTTCAATGATCTTTTAAAATAAATATTTATTTGAAACTATATAGTTATCATCCAATCTATTATATATACCTAAAATTCAAAATTTAATTGCAAGTTTTGCCCCTAATATTAAAGAATGAGAGTGGTTGCCAAGAATTTCCATAGATTGACTACAAGAATTTTCACATATATATTTATTTCCAATTATAATCTGAAAAGCGATAAACAAATGGCCCCTAATTTGAACCATTCTTTCCATTGGAGTTAATCTATGCGTCAAAAATCACCAAACACCTTCTATAGACTCCCCATTTAGAATCCAAATCTCATCTCTTTAGGTAAATAAATTCCTAAATCAAATACCTCCAAAAATTTAAAATGATAATTGAATAAAAAATGCAAATAATAAAACTTACCATTAGAAATAGATTCAATCAAAGATTTATTATTCACATGCAAAATGCTTCAGCCGATAAGTTTTTTTTTTTTTTTTATTGTTCTTCCATTTTTATCGGTGATCTTATTGATCTTATTCCTCCCCCAAAATTAGGATTTCTTCGGTTTTAAGTGAAGTGAGGGTAGAAGGGAGTTTTAGAATACCCCATAACCAAACTGTGGACTCCAAATGGATGAAGTTATAGATATGTGCCTACTTGTATCTCTTGGATGAAAGATTTCGTTTGAGTTGCCATTGTTTCAAGATTTCGTTTGAGCTGGCGTTGTTTCATAAATGAGGTGCATTTCCATGGAGGGCTTGAATTGAAAAGAACGAAAGGCACGTATACACACAATGGAGAGGTGTGATTATGAGGGTAAAATGAGAATTCTAAAAAAAAATTAAAGGCAAATTGAGAACCTAAAGATTCTCCTTTATCCGACCTTTTATATATATATATATATATATATATATAGTAAGATTAAAGGAGACATTGTATTTGGTTTTGATCTTTCGTTTACAACACTTTTAAAAACTACATTCTATACAATCACCCGACAACAGAGTGCATTTCTTGTAGTGTTTATCACATGAGACTTATTTTTTAGGTTATTTTCAAATATAGCAAAATGAGTCAAACTATTTACAAATATAGAAAATTTTCACTATTTATCAACGATAAACCACGATAGAAAAATTTCACTGTTTATCAGCAATAAACCGCGATCGAAGTCTATCACGGTCTATCAGCTGATAGATAGTGAAATTTTTCTATATTTATAAACAGTTTGATATTTTTTCTATTTATAATACTTTTCCTAAAAGTTACAATATTATATTTGACTTTTAATAAACCTTCCAAAATTATCTTTGAGGTAGAAGTTCACTAGAATGTTGGACAAAATTTTAGACATTAAACGATGTGACATTTATCTAAAACAGAAAATTGTGATTCAAATAACGCTACTCTATTTTAGGGCACTGTCACACCATACTCATTCAAAATTTCAATTTTCATATGATATTCTAACAGATTTGTACTTCAATACTGATGGTTTTGAAATGAAGAATAGTCAGAGTTTTAATTGAGTTAATGATTAGTGGCTCGCTTGCCCCCCTTAAATAAAAGCACATTACTTAGACTACTAAACTTATGCAAGCAAAATTCCTCAGTACCCATGGGCCAAAGCATTTTATAAAACAGTTGATATTAATTACTGATGGCCACACAATACCAAAAGTGAGAGAAACCCCATCCTTCTCTCTTGCAAAAGCCTATAAGTCGGTCATTGGATAAGATTCGTTCCTGAGCGCAAAGTGTAACAAGCAATTAGGCCTTGCCGATCTCGCATATATTTTGATTCTAGAGAATGATGATGCTATAGATGAGGACCTCATTGTTTAAGAAGTAACCTTAAAGACGAAGGAACCCGCTATTTCTTTGTCCATTTCTATTTTAATTACAACTTTTAAAAGAATAGTTATATTTTTGTTTTAAAATAGTTAAAAGATGTTCAAAGGTTTTTTTCTTTTTTTTCTTTTTAATATCATTTTGGTCTCTTTACTTTGAAATTTGTTTAATTTTAGTCACTATAATGTTAACTGTCCAATTTTAGTCCCTACACTTTCAAGAAATCTTAAATTTAGTTCCTAATCGCCTTGTTTATTGTTGATTTTTTCAAAACCTTTTTTTTTATTAACATTTTCACTTTAAATTTTGAAAACATATTCACATATTATATTTTATTGCAATAAAACTATTATTATTATTTAGTCAATTTTGGTAAAAATTAACTTTGAATGACTAAGTTTAAGATTTATTAAAAGGACTAAAATTAGACATATAAAATTATAAAGACTAAAATTAAATAAACCTCAAAATATAGGGACCAATATATATATATATATATATATATATATATATATATATATGTTTTGATAATTTAGGCCCTGTTGGGTAACAATTTTATTTTTTGTTGTTGGTTTTTAAAAATTAAATCTATAAACACTACTTTCATCTCCAAATTTCTTAATTACCAAACGAGGTCCAATCCTTTTTTTTTTTTTTTTTTAACACGCATGTGAAAGCTATTTGTAATAATGTGGAAACTATTTGTAATAAGGTAGGAAGAAGATAGGGGGTTTGACCTCTTAAGAAAGTACATACAAACACAAAACTTACTTGAAAGTAAAAAGCAACCCAACACTAAAACTTCACTTCACTTCTCTTTACCTTTGCTTGTCTTTTTACTTTTGCCTTTTGCCCCCCCCCCCCCCCCCCCCCCCCCCCCCCTCCTCCTCCTCCTCCTCCTAAACGAAGCAGTTTTTCAATTAACCCTTATTCTTTCTAGTACAGTAGTGTATAAGTTAAATTTATAGGTTATTCATGTTATTAAGGTTGAAAAGTGAGATTATAATGTGATTTTGAGCCTATTTATGTGGCTATATTGTGATTCTATGCCTAATTTTTGTTGGAAAGTGTTCATCGAAGCTTACTTGTATGACTAAAGTAGGGTCTTCAGTATAAATGTACATAACATGTTATTGTCGCAGTATAATCAACATATATATAACATGCATATTGTTATTATTGCTAACCTTTATATATTGAGTCAAATTCTAAAATGAATGTTTTTTTTTTTTTTATAAGGTTCCTGGACAATGTAATTGAAGCAAGGAAACCCACCAACCAANAACGATCGTACTTTTCAAATTTTATTGTTATTAATTTTTTTTTTTTTGTAAATCGCCAAAAACCACCTTAAAAGTATTGTGGTAGTTGTAATTACACTTTTAAGCTTTGAATTGTAAAAATTAGACCCTCAAAATTATATAAGAATTAAAATTGTACACTCAAACTTACGTAATTGTAGAAATTGTAACGATTGTATAAGTATGAAGGTTCAATTTTTATTAGTTGGAAGTCTGATTTCTATATTTATTGTAATTCTGAAGATCTAATTGTAACACTTCTAGAAGTTTGAGGGCTCAATTTTTACAATTAAAAATTTAAAAGTGTAATTGCAACTACCATCCTACCTCATATAATTTTTTTGTAATTTGACTTAAGAAATTAAAAAAAAAGAACTCAAGTAGAATCAACAAGCACCTCAAAAGTAGTGGGGTTGGTAAACCACTCAGACACAAAAGAACTTAGTCCTCCATGTCTTAGAATAAGAAAAATTCCCAAAACAACACACAAAATTCCCAAATTCAACTATGGGAAACCCCATTTGCCAATCTCTAACACCAAACCACCGAAAGCCACTCACCCCACATCAAACTAACACAAAATAGGCCTAACCCTAAGGAAAGAGTTAAGTTCAAGTTTGAAAAGTTAAACAAATTCAATCCTAATTTGTTCAGATTAGAAAAAAATTTGCATTCTAATTTTACGATTAAGATGACCCTTACGTCAATTTGCCTATAAATATATCATAATAGCTCTATATAACGTAACTTGAACTTCCTACTTTTCAAGTATTTTTCAATTTTCAATCTTTGATTTTGGCGTCTAGATCTTTGTTTTGCAATCATCTCTTCTTCTAGATTATAAATTTATCATTAAACCACCTACAAAATAAAATTTTCTTGCACTTTTTTTGGTTGGGCAGTTATGACATTTTTTTCTCTCTTGTTTATTTTGGCTTCACTATATAGTATCATGGAACCAACTTCTGTGGTAGTGTGTATTTAATTGATTGTTAAAACTTTAATTACAAGTTTAATCTTTTACTCCAAGATAAGACTCATGTTTTCATCACAATTACTTCCTTTAAGTAGAAATTTGTACTTCATTCGATCATCACTTCAATTTAAAATAACATAACATATTTAATAACTAAATGTGTGGCCCTACACATGAATTGAATTTCTATATATATTATTAGTGGCTCTTGCAAAAAGGTAAAGCAAAATATATTAATTAGGTCCATAGTCCACATGTTTGTTATTTGTAAAAATAGCAAAAACGAAATCCAGTCCACATACAAAAGATATAAAATGTCACAAATGCCTCACTACTTATATACACTTGATACACTTAACTGATGTACTTGATAATTATGTGCATATACTTGGTATACTTGTCAATCATGCACTCATTTATACTTGACTAGTATATTTGATATACTTGATAATGATGTATTTGACTGATAAATTGTTGATAAATTTGTCAATCATTCACTCATTTATATTGCTGATAAACTTGATAATGATGTACTATTTTATAATGTTAATACATTTGATCGATATATTGTTGATACCATTGATTGATATGTTGTTCATAAACTTGATAATGATGCATTAGACTAAGTTGGTATACTTTACAATAATACACTTAGATAAAAAAAAGAAAGAAAAAAAAAAAAGATTGAACTTCTTTTTTGTAGCTGCAGACTGCCCCTCCCCACATCTCTCTTTCATCAACCAGCACTCCTCCACACCATATGTCGTCGGCCACCACTCTACCTACCTCGCCGCTTACCTTCATCGAACACTGCACATCCGATCGTTGGTCGCTGGTCGTCGCCTCTCTCTCTCTCTCTCTCCCTCCCCCCCCCCCCCCCCCCCCCCCCCCCCCCCCCCCCCCCCCCCCCCCCC
>QLSR01000052.1:87430-108236 GCA_031780015.1 Citrullus colocynthis
CCCCCCCCCCCCCCCCCCCCCCCCCCCACACCCACCCACCCACACAACTAGCACGGCTGCACACCATCTGCTGCCAGCCACTACTCCACCTCCCTGCCACTTACCTCCGTCAATCACTACATGTCAAGTCTCTCTATCCATTGATTGTTGAGGGAAAATATTGAATAAAAAATAATTAGAAATCAAATTTTGAAGTTTTATGCTATATTTTCAAAATATCAAATATGGGAGACATACTTACAAAATACCATATTCAAATTTTCACCCATTGCAAGTTTCCATTTTATTATGCTTCATTTGAATAAACATCGTGCGAGACATATAGCTTTATTAATTAAACCTCTAGACTTTTATAAGGGATTAAATTCTAACTCATTTAAAATTGTATACGTATACATATTGATGAATTGACAATTGTCAAAGACAAACTTAATAAAGTAACAATAATAGGTTTCATACAATATATGTCACAAGCAAAATGTGAAACAAGGGGTGTAAATTGATATATTTGCTAAAATTCAAGATTTAAATTGATACAATTACTAGTTCAAGGTTTTAATTGATAAAACCCTAAAGTTTTGAAGAATAAATTGATATTTTTCATTAGATGTGATATACGCAATTGATAAAATTTTAGAAAAAAGACCATTAGAGCCAAATTTATTATTGACATTTATCAATTTTGTATAAAGAAAAGTAAAAAAAGTTCAACACAAACATGTGGGCGAGGGATTGAAACCTTTGACCTTTTAGTCGAAAACAATTCTTTATACCACTTGAGCTATGCCTAGGTTAGAAATTTTATTCAATGCTAAATTTTTTGCATTGGTCAAACTCATTTTTTGAAAAAAATTATTTTTATTGAGATTAGTTAATTTATGATTTTATTTATTCATGCTAAAATTAGTAGGCGAATAGGTGGAAAATGTGAGGATAAAGACTATAACACTTATTAAGTTTCTGTTCAATTTAATAAAATTGAAAATTCAAAGTTCAAATTGATCCAAACCAGACGAGTGACAAGTTCATGGATCAAAATGAATTGTCTTCTGACAAAACTTTAAACAATGGAGAATGAAAAAACCTAGTACAAAGATTTTTTTTAGTACACCTATAACATAGAGTTGCTCGAAAAGATTAGTGGGATGTTTAGCCTACCAACTTAAATTTGGTAGCATTGGTTAACATACTAACACTATGTTAAATAATTTCACTCCACCAACTTCAGTTATATTCACTATTGAAGTTTGTGTATTTCTTGAGAACTTCATCTTCCTCTCCTACCCCTCCCTCCAATATGTTTTCAATATCTTCATCCCACAAAAAATATTAATTTTACAAAAATAAAATAAAATAAAACAGACTTCTCAATTTGAAACCCTTATCAAATTATAATCCACAAATTTGGTCAAATTACAATCAAAAGGTCATAAGTTAGATAAGTTTTGAATTTGATTCAATTTGAATCAAATTACACAAAGACTATCTTTGAATTCCATTCCAAATCTATGTTTAGCTTGAATGACATTTGGAGAAATTCTAAACTTCATTTCAATTTGTTTAAAAAAAGAAAATATGTATTTAAGCCATCTAGAATTAATCTCAAGTTAAGAAAATTTCTATAAACTAATCAATTTCAGATTCAATAACTCAATTCATCTCTAGGATATTAGCTGTCTGACACTTAGTAAAGAAACAAGAAAAAATAAAGGAAAAAAAAATGTAACTTTTGAAGTCAGATGTGGTAAAATAATGTCAACCATAGTACAAAGATCCTTCCCTCAACTACTTTATACAAACCCTTTAAAAAAAAAAAAAAAAAAAAAACAGAATAAATAAATAAATAAATAAAACCCTACTTTGTGCATTTATTCTATCTACCACTCTCACTGCACTATCACTCAACCCTGCTTTTTTGTCTCTCTAATATTTATAACTTCAAAGTGCTCATATAATTACAAGGTTAAAAAGTACCTTTATTTGTTCCACATAGGTTTCTTTTATTAATATTAATCTTTTTTTTTCTTTTTTTTTAATATATAAAGTGAGAACGCTTATTGAACTACGCTAGTTGTTTGCGATAATTCTTTAGTCTTTAAATTTGACTACATACCAAAAAATATAGATATTTTTTAAAGAGAACTTCATTAAAAATCAGTAGAACTTGATAATGGTAACTCTTCATTTAGAGCATTCAACAACCAACCGAAGAAATCATAATCCCAAAAGACTCCATCATCTTCCAAATTGGAAGAGACTCCTAAAAAGTTCTTCAAACTAGCCACAACACGACCATCCCATGCTTGTGGAAGAAGGAAAAAGACCGTGAAGAGGGACCCAATGAGAGTGTTACTTCTTCAATTTCATCGATGGAGTTCGTCACTTCAGTGAGATTTATTGCATATGGATGGATTTGGTCCACAACTCCTTTTGCATCGGAGTCAACTAAGATGGATGGGGAAAGATCACAATTGAGGGGTAGGAGACTTCTCAGGCCTTGAGCGATTGTTTGATGGCCACTTCCGTGAGACACACTTGAAACCATCGCAAATTGAAGATCGAAGTGATTTTTTTTTTTACGCTTGATACAAGTATGGTATATGATTTAAAATTCTAGGCAATGCGATTTTTTTAGTTCAGTATGTGGGGTAAAAAGATCTTAATCTTAGTCGAAAGTATCGTTAATTCTTATTTCTAGTTTAATAAAATATCAACTTTTAATAAAATCATTGTTTTATATGACAAAATTGCTAAAAATATTTTCAAACATAACAAACGGTCACTATTTTACTATTTTCATAAATAAGTTTGCTCATTTTGCTATATTTGAAAACAACTCTTTTAATATGCAATGATTTTAATACATACTTTGGTTCACAAGCAATTTACCACTCCACATGCTTAAAAACCCTTCATCACATATTAATAATAAAAAAAATTATGGCAAGGAGTACTACTATGACAGATTTTAAGCAGCAATAATTCAGTTTTTAAATGCTAAAGTTCATGAAGTAAATTACTATAAAAGTAAATTGTTATCTTAATTTAAAATTTGAGCAAGGTAAGTAATTATTTAGTAGGAAGAGACTTCCATTCCACATTTGGCGGGATAAAAAGACGAGAGGTTGTTGAAGCTTGTTCTGGTTTCAAATTGGTCTAGCCACTGACCAGGCTTCGAAAAGAAATATTTCATAAAATACAAAAATAAATAACTTAAAGAGAAATGAAATAATTGATTGCAAAATGTTGTTGTTGAAGGTCTTGTAAATGTGCCAATGGGAAGACGATTTCCTTGATTGGCTTATCCATTTGGAACTTAAAAAAATATAATAATAATAATAATAAAAAAAAAAAAAAGTCTAATTGATCTTAGCATTTCAATTTCATTTTCAATTGGTTCTAGAATGTCTTCTAATTTTGTATTATCTAGCTTTACCAATTTGATGTCTTCTAAATTTCGAACTTTCAACATTGAAAAAGTTTAGGATCTTATAAAATCTATTAAATTATTTTATTTTTATTAATTTTAAATATATCAAGGATATATTAAAAACAAAATTTGAGGTTCAAATTTATTAGACATTTTTAATGTTAAGGGACCTATTTATTAGCCACGAAATTGAAAGTTTATAGTTCTTTTTAACCTAATTATTAATTTATTATAATAATTATTGTAATAAAAATAAGTAGAAATGAAAAACAGAACTCCAAAATTTCAGAAGCTTAAAAGATATCCATTGGAAATTAAGATCTCTCTCACAAGTCACCTTTATTGTTATACAGATTGATCGCGTTTGATGGCTTTTATTTTCCTTTTGCAAGAAACAATCCACCAAATTGTGATCATTTTTCCTTTTTTCTTTTTTTTTTTTCCCTCTTCAAGACTCCTTTTCTTTCTTTCTCCTTCTACTATTCTTTTCTTTTAGTTGTCTCTCGTCCTTTAGTTATACAAGGAATTAGACATAATGGTTCAAATTCACTCAATGAAGAGCAGTATTAGGCATAGTCAATGTACCTTATTATTGACAAGAGGCTTCTACCGCTAAGCTCTTTGTTTTTCCTCTACACGGATCGCCGAATGCTCTAGTCGAAACGTGAACGCTACAACTTTTTGATCCAATGCAAGCCTGTAGATAAGTAAGCATCAATCAGTACAATCTAATTCTACAATATTCAAAGAAAAATCATGAGATTCCATTGTATCATCAGGTAATATAAAACACCTTTTGTACAATGGAGAGTGCATTTTGGCTGCTGCATTGGCCATGACTAAAGCTCCCACAAGTTCCAAGAGGGGTGCCAAAACTTGCAAATTTTATAGAAGAAATGACTTGATTGGGTGATGGGCACTCTAGAGAGAGTACAGGTCCTGATTTCTGTCGTAGTTTTGAGTCAGAGCTCCACATCTCTACAGGAGGTGGATGGAACTCGGATACATGAGAACACAAAGATCCGATCTGTTTCGAAGCAAACGACAACCGAGTCGGATCGCTGCCAATTTCCTCAAAAAGTACAAGCGTGTTGCCAGTTGGCTTCAACCATGACTGTGGTACATGGTATCTGAGAATTAGTAATGAAATGTAAGGACTTTTGAAGTAATTCTATTAAATCACTTAATGACCCAAAAATTTAAGTTGATGGTTCTAACGAACTCACAAGACTTATTCTTCTTTTAAGTTGTGACAACTTACAAAGTTTGGGATGGTTTGCCACAGTTTCTAAGGCATTTGTTTGCGCTGTAAGATCCTTTGTAGTTGCAATATGCAGTACATTGACCAGAGGCAATATATGAGGGCCAATAACGTCCAATACTTTGTCCGTTTATCCATGCCTCACCCTTTCCAAATCCTGTGAAGTCTAGAGCAACTGGGTCACTACCAGCAGGGGCATCAAATGTGGTCTGGATCAACAGATATTGTACTTGTCAGTGTCAAGAAAGCCAATGGCTCAATCTAACTGTTATAAAATCGACAAATAAAGTAAGCGAGAAAAGGTAAGCAGTAAAGATCGACACAAAGATTTATTTACATGGTTCACTAACAGTGTTAGCTACGTCCATAACAAAGGAAGGGAGTAGTTTTATTATTAGAGAGAAATATCAAATAATACAGGACTGCAAAGACATTAATAAGATTTGAGAGTTTATATATGACGCATCTCTAAACTCTAGGCCCAAGAACGTAAATAAAATAAAATACGAATATAATTTAGATTTCAAGAGATTCTAACACTAACAGCATTTTGTGTTTTTTTCCATCCTCGCGGAAGTAAATGTGTAAGATTGATGCCTTTTTAAGTAATTCAAAGATTAGAAATAATGGGCACTCGCAAGAAATCAATACACTCTTCCCCAGATTGATGCCCTAATAAACCCTATTAAATCCTCACAATGTAATGGGAACCAACTCTCTCACAATTTTCATATTCTTCTATTGATATACATGAAATAAGCATACCTTGTACCACGTCAAAGGCTTATTTTTAGGCAAGCTAGGTTGTGAAAGCCATTGTGAAGAACTTCCACTCGACAGACCTAAATCTTCACCTTGAAGTCCAATCTGTCATCACAGAAACAAAACAAGGTGAAATTATAGCATCAATGCGTATGAAAGAAACCTAAAAAGAAAACAGAACTAAAGCCCTAATATAATGAATTAAAACTATGAAACACAGATACTTCATGTGAGGCAAAGAATCGATATAAAATATGTATCAAATATGATATACATGTACTCTTCCCGAAACGTTAAAGGGACACATGGGACCTTTTCTAAAAATGAAAAAAGAAAAACAACTCATCTAATCTTTTTGAACCCTAAACTAAGCAACCTATTGAAAAAGACCACTGCCCCAGCTGAGAACTAAAAGGAAAATAAATAAACCAGAACCTAAACTCATCTAATCTTCATCTTTATGCTTGAAGTCTGCAAAGCCACCGGAACAATAACCTACTTGAATACCTTCAACAATTCAAAAAAGAAGTTTATCTTCGTAATCACACTTCTCCCTCTAGTGTTCTTCTTCTCTGATCGACCTGACTCCATCATGCTACCAACCTTTTTCTATTGTATTCTATTGACTATAGTATTTCAATATCTCTAATGTTGTTTTTTGAATTGTATTTCAATGTTTGTGTTGTATTTTATATTATTGTTGTTAACTTGACATTTTATGCTCTTTAGCATATTACATAATATCCTCAATGAATACATGTCCTAAATTTTTAAAAATTGACGTAGCGTCGTATCCAAGCATATTTGGGTTGGTACTAAATAGAAATTAAATCAATTATGAAACCACAAATGAGGTAGTATAGGCAATCTTTTCTTCCCCCTTTTGGATTAGACAATTCAACTCCAGGATGTTTGAAGAAACGAACCTGATACGTCCATTGTCCTGATGAGAAATCAACAGTTATGTTATCTTTTTGGCTTTCCAGTTTTACAGGACCTGTGACCCCTGCACCTCTCAGCTCAAAAAAAGCTCCATAGTTCTGATAGATTGCATTACAGATTGTCAGTTTAAAATATTTTGAATCACAATAAAATATATTTGAAAATGTTCATCCAACAAAAGAAATGCACAGATATAAACAATTATATATATTTTTCATATCCATGAGTGTCTGGGCTAGCTTACGTGCACCTTGACTAATCTCAAGGGCCAACCCGCCTGACCTTACAACATTTAGATGTCAAGGAAACTTGTATGATATTAAATTCTAAGTAGGTGGCCACCATGGATAAATAATTAATTTTATGAAGTGAAGCATAACCTGAAGTCCTACTGTCAAACTCAGCAGGTCAATTGTGTTTTTCCCGGGTACAAGTGTGATGGGGATCTCCAAAGAAACCTTAGAATTGTCGCCACTGCCTTTTCCACTTCCTATAAAGCGATTCAAACAGCACCGATAAATCAGCCATTGCAACAATGAAGGAATAATTATAAAGCCATTGAAATGCACAGATATAAATATTTAATCCCAATCACCTGCAAGTTTTTTATTAATGAAAACATGAAGAGCATGACCAAGGGAATTCACATGGAGGACTGTTTCAGATCCATTTGCAAGGAAAGGTTCGTCACCTTTTATATCAGTGCTGCCAAACGGTAGTAGCAAAAGTTGACAAAAATATTTTTAAAGTTGGTTAGCTAAAATAAATAAACTGAGATTTGATAAACAATATAATATATATACCTTAAGGAATACCACAAGTAATCGCTTTTATCTGCTGTAGTATTTATTTGCTCTGAGAGTCCAAGTTTCGCAAAAGAATTATTCTTTGTGATACCTACTGGTTCATCTATCCAACTCCAACCGGAGTCGAATGCTTCAGAAGCACTGACATCAACTTTCAAAGGTTGATTTGAAAACGACGGCCTCGTTGTTACCGAATTAATCTGTGTCACAAAATTAGGTATACTTCATTCATGCAACTATTTGACCCACAAAGAGAAATAAAAGAGAAATACAATTGAAAAGAGATCACTTGACAAGAGTGCCAAACCATAGGTCACAAACGATAGATAGAATTATAGTTTCAACCGGACTATATATACATTTGGTGAGAAAACCGTAACCTTTGCAGTATTGAGCACCACATTCTTGCAGTCTGGCAAGATGCTGACGGACCATGCTGGCAAATGATACGAGTTGCCATTGAACGTCACCGTCGCATCAGATTGGGTATCCACGTTGGCAAGAAAAGCAGAACATTGAGAACCGGACTTATAAACTGTCGCCTGAAATTAGAAAGTACAAACAGAAACATGTGATAAACCTCTTTCAGAATCTTAATTTTTGAAAACATAGCACACAAAGAAATTTGATTATTGAAGGTTAGAGCACCATTTTACAATTGTGATTGGGACAATTTTTCCTTGGATACTAACTCGGCAACTTCTAAGAGTAGTTTGTCTGGTTTTCTTTTTCATATATTCTTCTGCATATTTTCGCCAGGTTTCATGTTAAACTAAAGCCAGAAATAATAGCCCTTTCGTATATGACGTCCAATTACATTTCTTTTCCCTAATAAAGGGAATTCCCAAACTAGACATGTGATAAAAGCATTCTTCACATATTTTTACAATAATATGATATTGTCGCCGCCTCGTACAAAAATCAAAAGAAATAATAGGTCGCTCACTTATATATCATAACTCACTCCCTACTTTAACCAATATGGAATTTGTTTGCACATAACAAGACTTCAGAATTTCATCAACTAGTATTGTACTGGGTCAGCTTTTGATAGTTCTAAGAAGAAAAGAGCAGAGTTATTTACTGCACAATCACACCTCGGGTGTAATATGACTAGTCAAACTAACTTTTTGAGATTTTTCTTGATCGTACTGATTAATTTTAATTTTTGTTATGACTTCTTTTCCTTTTTTCAAAACTTCAAAGTTCTGTTATGACCTGTTGCTGCAATTACAATTATATTCCAGAAAAGGGATTAAAAACTTTAAAGTTGTTTTATAAATGATTTTGGATCAAATTAGGTACAATATCCATCCAACAAGTTCAAATCCAGACCATTAATAGAAAGATCAAACGAACAATAGATCGAACATAAACATTAGAAAATACTGTCACTACTTTGAGTTTGAGTCGAATCTCCTTGGATGGTTAAATGAGAACCGATTACAGTTTTTCAGGGACTGTACCAGAGAGCCCATAATACTTGCCGTAAGAGTAGGGGACGATAGAGATCAAAGGGCTACAGTTATGCTAAGTTAAGCTATGCTTAGAATCCTGATATAGTACACTTTCTGAGACTTATCATGAATTATACATGGAATTACAAGAAAGCACGGAATTTATCCACTCGAACAAGAATAAAAGGTTATCGGAATAACTAACCTCCAAGTTTTGACCAAGAGAACTAACTGCGGGTTCTGCGCTCACTAATGCTTCTTCGCACATCTTTATAGCTTTATGGACATCCCTCAAGTGACCCCACTTAGGTTGCCTAACCAGTCCTGTGCAATTGAACAACTATCGTATAAAAGATCGTAGGTTCTAATGAATTTGGATGATCGTATATTCATATCATTTTTTTTTCTTTTTTATGATTAGAGATCACAACTTGAGTACAAGTTCGACAACCATCTTAAACTCTATATGCACAATTTCAAGATATAATTGCTAAGTCCTGAGAAGATTTTCAGATCGTTAAACCAATCAATTAAGGAATAAGGAGCCCGAAAAAAATAGTGGATATTTAATAGACAGAAACCACACCATACTCATCGATAGGGGCATCATAATCATAACTAGTAGCAATAAACGGTCCACCAGTAGTCCTGCCAAAGTTTGTCCCGCCATGGTACTGTATAAGTGAAAATAAAGCAAAACTGATATAATTTATCACGGGTTCATACTTTTCAAGGAAGCGTACAGAAATCAATTATTCTGTCAACCACAATGAGTACATCACAAGTGAGTACCATGTAGTAATTTTGTGAAGTTCCACCATTCTGGTAAAAGCGTGTCACAGCAAATGCAAGATCTTCAACGGGTCTGTATGGCGAGGCTCCACCAAAGGACAGAAACCTAGGATAAAATAATCTAAATTGTCAAGGTAAAATGACTCGGGACTAACAAGAAATCACGTGATGCAATAAAAAGAGAGTCTACCATCCACTCCAGTTCTCAGTCCACATTTTGGGCTTATTCTTAGAATTTGGAGTGAATTGATCACAGTAAAATCCATTGCAAGTGTTAATCTGCGAGTCAAATAAGAAGCACGAGAAAATTAAAAAATAAAAAATAAAAAATAAAATAGGTTAGCTTATCTTCAATTAAAATTTGGCATAGTTGTAATTTATAACTAGACAATGTTGGATTTGCCGTCAAACAATTCATGGTCAAGATAAGGAAAGATTTCTCACAATAGGATCGGGGGCATCAGGTTGGTTGCACATAACCCAAGGAACTCCCGTGTTCAAAGACGTAGCCATGGTTGCGGCCCATTGGACATAGGATTTAGCAGCAGACCCAAAAGAGGACTGAACGTTTCCATATTCATTTTCGATCTGTTTATAGAACAAAAACAACCATTTTATTAAACTTCAACATACTCTTACTCAAAAATGGGCAGTAGTTCAAGTAATAAACGGTTTGTCACCGTAACAGGAAATATGCAAGCAAAAGCCAGAAATTGAAATTGGAATATATATACTTCCATATCTGTTCAAATGGAAAGGGCGGACAGGAGAAACTGAACAAAATACAAGAAATCCACCTGAGATAAAATAACTGGTCCGCCCTGGGATGCATATAGTTTCTCCTGCTTCAATACATCAACAATCTTGGCCGTAAATCGCTTCATTTCAGCCTATACAGAATCATTATTTATTTATTTTTCTTAATATGTGGATAAACAAAATCACTCGAGCAGCAAAAAGTAAAGTGCCGAAATGGTGAAGCAATAATTAACCTTGAATGGTTCATTGTCTGTCCGAAACTTAATGCCAGGTACGAAATGCAACCAAACTGGAAAACCCCTGTTTTTACATCAAACAGTTTCCGGATGGTCAATAAAATTGAAAGATGTCATTGGCATTGCCCAAAAGAGGAAGGCTGAAAGAAAACCAAGAGAGACAAAAATGGAAAGAAATTTAAGAATTGAGAATAAACGTACCCGTAATTCCATTCGGCACACACATAAGGACCAATTCGTACGTGTACATATAAACCAGCAGCTCCTACCAGCTTTATGAATTTAACTAAATCCTTTCTTCCCTCAAAGTCATACTGTTGATTAAGAAATCACAACGTTTTATATACTAATCATATAAAACTGAGTAATAATTGTCCACTTTTTGGTAGACAAGAAAACGTAAGAAGACGGAGAAGATGATAAACAGAAGACAAGTTCCATCAATCATTCAGCTTTTTCAAGAGATGAAAAACACAACTCAATTTTAAACAACTCTCTCAAATATCTCCCAATCCAACGAAAAACGAATTCTTGAGAACCAAGACGTAGCTAGCTCTTGAATCAATGAATTCGCAAGAATGTACCTGGTTTCGAACCGGTTCATGTAGATTCCAAAACACATAAGTCTCAATCACATCCAAACCTCCATCCTTAGATTTCTGAATAATCCCCGGCCACATCTGAAAATTCCAGAAACCACAAACCGATTCAGATATGAAAAAAATCCTCAGAGCAAGAACGACGTCTAACTGCCAAGAACAAAGGAAACGGACCTCAGGAGTGCTGCGAGGGTAGTGTATGGATCCAGAAACCAAGACTCTTCGCTTGCCGTCAATTACCAACGCCCGATGATCGTACGTAACATTAGCAGCAAGCGAAAAAGAGTCTAGAACGCCAAGAACTAGCAAAACAACCACCACCGCAGATCGTACTCCCCTCATTGCTCAAATCTAATCCAAAAAAAGAAAAAAAGTTTACAAAATTCACAAATCATCCAGAGATAGTAAATTTCCATTTCCAAACATGCTTAAAATCAACTTCCATTAATAAACACGCACAAACACACACTAAAAAGTTCCATCAATAGAAAATGTTGCTTCACCGCTTAGTATAACAAAGAGGAATCAAAGAGAAAAACAGAGATTAGTATTAGCGTGAAGCAAACTAATCTACAGAGAGAAAGGAAACACGCTACCTCTGGATGCTTTGAAGTTCAAAGGCGATTGCAAAACACGTCTTCTTGTTCTTGATTTCTCTCTCTAGATTCGAGTTTTTGAGGATTTTTGGTTCACTCCATTGTTTTCACTGCCATATTCTGTAATAATCTTCCTGTTTATTATAGGGGACGCGGGAGAAAGAAAGAAAGAAAGGTACTTCATAGTGTTATTGAGGGGGAATCCAGTGCGGACGAATCTATAGAAATTTTTGTGTCCTCACCGGTTGATCTCTGCCACGTGGTTGTTGTGCAAGGCTTAATTAAGCTAAAATTTTGACTTCTTATCTATATGGACGCCCAGGCAAAGGACTTCTTACTTAACCTGTCGTATGATATTTAATTATTGGTTAAAATATCATTCTCCTTATAATATTTTGGTGTTTTGTTGTTTGGTTAATTTTTGTTTATATATTTTATAAAAGAGGCAGTTACAAATATATTAATTAAAATTAAAGTATTAACAAAGATAATATAATGTAAAAGAATTTATAAATATAGCACAATTTTGATTCTGTTATTACTAGGAGGAGTTGATTTTATTATATTTGCAATTCTATAAAAATATTGTTATATATTTAATTATTAACTCTAAAAGTGCTACCCATTATAATTATCCTTTAAAAAATCTTAATCTTTTTCCTTTAAAGTTAATTTTTATCGAAATTTATCAAATAATATTAATAATTTTCATGCAAGAAAATACATTAAGGGAACATTTTTTCAAAAATTATAGTGAGAAAGAGTAATAAATATTAAAGTTTTTGAAAAAAAGAATCAACAATAAACTTGAAGTGTGGACTAATTAATTTAGGATTTATTAAAAGTAGATAGTCTAATATTAACACATTTGAAAGTATAGAGATTAAAATTTTAAAAAATTTAAAGTATATTAATCTAAATGATATTTTAGCTTTAATTATTTATGGAGTTAGGTTTCCAGAATACAATAAATAAATAGGACATTTGGGGACAAGGAGTAGAGATGTTTAAACATAACAGGGAGACTATGAAAAAAATTAATAAGTCGTGAAGTTGATATATATTAATAAGTTGTGGGGCCCACAGTCAGTAAGAATCCTCATTCTACCCCACCTCAACTTCTCTCATACGCATGTATCCCTAAAAAGTTTTCAATTTAGCCTTTGAAGGTTGATCTTTTTTAAAAAAGAAATTATAGACGAAAACGTTTGTGTATGTTTGTTTGTTACTTAAGTGCATATCTAAACGCATATAAAAAGTAAATTTGGGGATCAAAATTAGTGAAAAATCATAAACGAAAGAATAGAAATTAAATTTGGGAGTGTAAGGTTGAAATGAGGAAAACGACAATATATATAGTTTATAGATGCACCAGGTATCTTTCTTATTATTTTTTCTATATATGTGTTCAAATTTGGTCACATATAAGCATATACAAATTTTTTTTGTCTATGAATTTAAAGGTAAAAGCTTACAAGGATTGTTTTGAAATAAATTTTAAACCTAGAATTGAAATGGAACTTTTAAAAGTTTAGCACCAAACCAACCCCTAGTTAAAAGGTATTTTTTAAAAAGAATAATAATAACCTTATTTAATAAATTAAAAGCTCTACAAATAAAAAAAATATCAAACTATTTACAAATATAGCAAAATTTTACATTTTATTTGTGATACACTGCGATAGACCTAAATAGACATCTATATGTATATGTTATAAAGTAAAATTTTGCTATCTTTGTAATTATTTTTAGCTATTTTTTTATTTTTAAAACATTTATACTAAATATTTCTCCTTGAATTGATTATTTTTTTCGTCTCTATCATAAAAGTGACGGTCTTTTTTTTTATATATAATATTTTATATTTTAACAATACTTTTTTCATATTCTAATTTAAAAAAGTATTGTTGTTTTGGATAAAGCGTAGACTTATTTAACAACAGAATTTTGTAATTTTTTCTTGAATGTCGAAAAATATAATTTTAGGATTTCATAGTTTTGAAATTACTGCCGGAAAAAATGGTAAAAAGAAACATAAGTAATTGCATGCTTCAAAATTTTAAATATATATATTAATTTTCAAATGTTTTCAATATTACAACATTTTTTTTAAAATATTTTACTAAAAATTTCTTACAATATCCAGTATGTTAGAGTTTAACGATGATAAATGATGTCAAAACATGTAACTAAATATTATTTCTTTAAATAAAAGAGAAAGGAAACTTCATTCTTTTTTTAAATAAAAAGGAAAAGAAATTAATAAAATACTAAAATAGAAAAGGAGTAAAAGTAAGGGGACTAAGATCCTGGGTCTTAGAGAAAGAAATATTTAATAGCCAAGCAATTATGAAGAAACAAAATAAGAAATTTCGACCACCAATTATTTAAATTCTTTTGAATTGGGCGACACAACAAGATAAAGATTTGGGATTAAAAGGTTATTGGAAAAAATTAGGTTAAGGAAAAAAATTACATTACAATCGACCAATCGATTTACGTTGGGTTTAAACAAACTAACCAACATCATTGACTACATAAACGAATCAATTGATGTTGGTTCAGTAAGTGACTTCCTGCCCAAATATAGTTACATTCAAACTCTAATGGTAGTTATACTTAGGGGTGTTCAAATAACCCATTAATCCAAATAAACCCTAGCCAAATTGATTTTTCTTTTCTTGTTGAGTTTGGTTTTTCACATAAACAAATTTTCGATTTAATTTGTAGTTTGAATTTATTTAGGCTCAGTTCAACTCAAATCAAACTAAAGTTGTCTTAAATGATAATAATACTAAATCCTAGTTTTACTTATAGTTATATGATTAAATGTCAATTCTCCTACTTATCATCAACTACAATACCTATCTTGTTAACGTTGAGTCAATGGTGTTGTCCATCCCTATCTCTCTTCATTGTCTGATCCTATTGTCTTCACTGACAACAATATCTCCATCATTTTCATGTTGAGTCATTAACGTGGCTCCTTCCCATTTCATTTTCAATGTAGATCCTTCATTATCCCTAACTGGGCAATATGTTTGTCTTGTTCGTGTTGAGTTGCTAATACTCCTCTCCACATTTCGTTTAATGTCGTCATCATTGTTGCCCAAACTTTAGATGTGTATTCTTTTATTGTGTTGTTCTTTATTTATTGGTTGTGGTTTTTTCTTTTGGGAATAACATTTGTATATTTTTTTTAATGAAGCTTTCTAATTTGTTGCTTTCTCTGATTATTAGTTCATCTTATTGTTATGGGTTAGATGGAAAGTAGTATTTTGTGCCAGGGTTAGATCTTATTTTAAGTTACATTGGTTGAACAAACACAACATTAAAAAATTTATGCCAAACTTATTAAATATCTAATAAAAAATACAGTTTAATTAATTAAAATATTATTGACTCGTTTGATAACGTTTTCGTTTTTTGTTTTTTATTTTTATTTTCCATTTTTTAAAAAGCAGAGTTGTGTTATAATTCATTTTATTTATTGTTTTCTAAATTTTAAAAAACGTTTCTTATATTCAGACTAAATTTTAGAAACTATTAAAATACTTTCTCCCTATTTCATTTTTATATATTTTTTCCTGTTTCGTTATTGTATCAGTATTAATGTTGGTTGTGTTGGTTTTTAAGTGCTCTTTTTTGTTATCCTTTGGGTCAAGTTCATGTAAATGCTAAATTTTTTTTCATTTTTATTGTCTTAATTTTGTCTTAGTTTAATTTTGGATTTTAAAATTTTCAATATTTAAGTTTATATATTATAGTAATTTCCAATTTTTCAATATTTATATTTAAATATTTGTTTAAATTTTGTTATATTTATGTATTATTTTAATTCTAATTGTTTGATTTTTTAATACATTTGAAATTCAGACTTTTACCGTATATAAATTTTATTTACTTTAACATATTACAATTACGGTGCTTTTATATATATATATATATATATATATATATATATTACAATCACTATATTTAAATTATAATTTAAGTTGAGTCAACTTCATTTAAGACGAATAACTCGAGTAAGAAATTACATCAGTAGATCAAATTTGAGCAACATTTAAAAAGGTGAAAACAATTATATTGTTGTTAATTTTTGCATAAAAACTTATTTGTATTATATATATATATATATATATATATATATATATATATATATATATATATATATATATATATTATCCACTTTTTATATTATATAATAATATTTAAACTATAAAAAATGGTAAAATTTCAAAATTCCCATCTTTTTTCTTTTAAAGGAAAAAAAAAATCCCTTCTAGCCATTTAATTTCACTCGTGAGAGTCTTGATTTTTCATATTATGCGGCTGTTTGGTCGTTTCCTCGGTACAAAATTCAAAATCCTATGTATTTCTTTTCCATCTTTTTTCCTTTTTTCTTTTTTTTTTTCTTTTGTCGGTAAGACTCTTGTCGGCGAATGGAAGTGGTCCCACACACAACCGTCCAATCAGTGGACGTGAATTCTGGAAATACCATGCACTTGATACCACACGATCTTCTCTCCTTTATTTAATTAAAATTTTCAATACAATTACATAAATCACCCATTTATTATGTTCTCCGACCTGTTTTATTTTATTTTTTTTTTCTCTTGTTGGTGGGCTTACATCGTTTGAGTTATGAATTATACTTATGAATTGCTATATGAGATTCTTGATGTTTGGATATAGTTTTAATTTAGGATAATTGTGTTGAAGAGTACTTTTAAGAATAGTAGTTGAGGGTATAATAATATTTTTCAAAAAGTTATAAATATATCAAAATATATTTGTGATAGACTCCTACTAACAATATATATTTTTTTTTTTACATTGTGGTATATCTGCAAATATACTTTAGACCTTATTGCTATATTTGCATCCCTTCTTTAGATTTCATTCGAATAACGTTGTGTAGAGAACTACAGTTATATCATTAAACTCCTAAATTGTCATAAGTGAACCAAACTTAGACCTTTTATTGAGACAACCTCTATAGACTTTTAAATTCTTACACATGTATTGACTTTTAAACATGATTCTCAAATGAAAACATAAACGAAAGTCTAAATGGATTCACATATATGAAAATGTTAGATTTTTAATAGATATAAAATTATAAGTCTCACATACATAATGTTTATCCAAACTGAAACGTAATGGAAAATATAAATTGATGTACTTATAAAAATTGTTCAGAGTTTTTAATTAATACAACTCTCAAAATTTCAAAGGTTAAATTGAATTTTTAGTTTAATATATTGAATAAATCCCTAGTTCGTTGCGTTAAAGAGAAAAAACTGCACAAACTACACTCCTAAAATATGAGGTTTGTAACAATTACAATTCACAAACTTTCAATTTATAATCAATCTTCAACTTGAACTATCTAGTTTGAACTTTTTAATTTGATGAATTACCTCGTAATTTTTCCAACAAATCCCCTATATTAGTATTGATTATTATATTCTCAATATATATCTATAAAATTGAAGAATTCAACTAATTACCATATACAAAAATTCTTAACAAGTTAGACTAAAAGAATTTGAAATGTAGCAAACATTTGTCAACTAAATATAAACCTCTAACAGAAATTCAGCAACCATTTGTGTGCTAAAGTTAAATTGGAGAGGACATGCAAGAGAACATCGTTTAAAAATTAAAAGGAAAAAAAAAAGAAAAAAGAAAAAAACTCTTTAACCACCACCACCTTTGCATGCAAAACACCTATAGAACTTTACTGCCTCAACCAAACAAAAACAACATTAATTGGTTCAACATTCACATCCACTATTGCTCTTTTAAAATCTCTACCTTTAACCAAGAATCAACATTAATTGACTCTTTAACCATCACCATATATAACTCCATAGTAAAACAACATTCTTTTTTTCTCTTAATAGTAGTATGTATTTCTTCCATTTGGATAAAAATATTATTTTAATTTATGAGCCTACACAATTCTTAAATGTTTTTCTTATAACAAATAATAAATAAATATAGTATGTAAAAAATTTATACTAGCGGTAGTACCAGATATTTTTCTTATAATAACAAAATTTTTTGTTGAACTATTAATTAAAAAATATCAGATTATAAATATGTTTTTTTATTTTTTACTATGTATTCTGAGAATTTTCGATTGTTTCTTTTTTTAAAAGAAAATATTGATCTTTGTCTATACAAGAAAATTGTTGATAAAATTCCAAAATTCAAATTTGGGTTATTTTTAAATACAACAAAATGAGTCAAAAAATATTTACAAATATAGCAAAATTCAAAGTTTTATCAACTTTCAAAAACTTCATTAATACCCATAAAATTTAAGAAAAGTTCAAAAATACATTTACATTTAGTAGGCAATTAGAAATCGTTAGTATCTCGTTTTGAAAATACTATAGAACATTCCAAAGTTGCATGAGTACTCTTAGTTTTTTATCAAAAAAAAGTTTAAAAAATAACCTTCCTATTTACCCTATCACCTCCCCTCTTCCATTTCCTTCTAAACTTCTTCAATACCCTTAAAATGAAAGATGAAGGTGAAATGGGTTTGTGCAAGTAAATGTTTTTTTTTTAAAAAAAAAAATAATTTATTTACTAGCTTAGGACAATTTTTAAATTCTTTTTTTCAAAAGGTAAAGATATTAATTCAACTTTTGAAAGTTCAGCGATATTTTTTAATCGAGGTACTAACAATAACAATTTTTGATAGAGTGTATTTTAAAACATTTTTTCAAAAGTATAAGGGCATTAACGAAACTTTGAATATTTATGGGTATTTTTTAAAAAAAATAAATATATTTTCGAATTTTTCTTTAATTAAAAGGTATTAATGAAATTGAATGTTTTAGGAGTATTTTTAGGGATATTTTTTAAAACAAAAAAGTATTTAAATAATGTAGCTGTCTTTTATTTTCTATAGTTATTAAACAACTATTCAATTCAATGTAGGATATCCAGATGTAAAAATTTGCAATTGTGGAGAAAGATATATATAATGAGTCTAAGTGATTAGAATGTATAGTTAAGAACTTTTAATAAAAATACTTTTTATTATTTATATTATTTTATTTTATTTTTGAGGAAAAAAATACTTAATAAACATTTTAATCAAGTACTCTTTTCTCTAATTTAAATATAAAGGTTGTGTGTGTATGTGGAGGAAGAAGAGGGATGGACCATGACGAAAATAGAGAACAAGTTCAGAGGATAGGATAGGATAAAGACATTTATTTTTCTTACACACACATATATACATATGTATATATCACAAATAGGGTACAATATTTAATTTTTAAATTATATTATTTGGTTTTTAAAATTTTAAAAAATTGTGTCTATTTATTTAATAGGTCTCCAAATTAAATTATATATATATATATATTTAGTATTTCTACTTCCAAAATATTTTACTTGGTTCTTCAACATTAGGCTAATAAGTTTTTGTCTTAAAAACTTATTAATTTAGCATTTATGCTTCTAAATACCTAAACTTTTTCACAATTAGCTTATTGTGTAATCTTTAAGTAATGACAAACAAATGTTAAACGGAGATAACAAATAAAATTTATTAGATACGGAATTGAAAGGTCAAAGAATTAGAGCCTATTTGGTAGAGAATTTGAATTTTGTTTTTATGTTTTTAGATTCACTAAATTTAGTAATATATGTTTGGCAGACAACTCTGATTTTGTTTTTGAAAACTGTGATTCAAACTGTGCAAATTTTGAAAACAATAGTATTTTCATTGTAACCAAAATTTGAATTTTAAATTTGAAAATGTAGAATTATATTAAATAAAGTTAATAACATTTAGAAATACAATATGCAATATGTCATGTTATAAACTCAATTCATTTTTTAAAAAATATAATATATATTATGTAATGTAATACAAATTATATAATATTACAAAATGTCAATTATATAATTTTTTTAACATAAATCATTTCATAAATAAAATTAATAATAGTTTATTGTCAACTAAATATTAGTTGATAGCTACAATTAGTTTTATGATTTATAAATATATTAATATCAAACACATTTAAAACAGGGGGTTTAAATTAGAATCCAATTTTTGAATCTATTACCAGACACATGTCTAAAAACATGAAATACGACTTTGTTTTGATTGAATCTTTTGTTTTTAAATTCTTTACCAAATAATTTCTTATAAATTTGAAATTGAAAAATGAGAATGCATCTAACCGTATCTAAAGATCCTTCACATGGCATTTTCGAAATTCCTTCAATCGAAACCAGGTGCACTAAAGAGTGCTTGCCATAAATTTAAGAAATTCTTATTTTTGCTATTCTTCAAAATCAAACCCTCAATTTTGTTATCCCATCCAATTTGTTAGCTTTAAGCTTCAATTAAATAATATATTTCAAACATTTATCCTTGTGACCATAAGAAGATACAAAAGAAAAATTTATGACATGATAGTTAGATCAATTCGTACATATTGACATGTGGCATGTTGGCTGATGTGGCATACACATTTGATAGCTTATTATATTTAGCTGATGATCAAATCGTGATACATGGCACTATAAAAATTTTCCTTTTAATTAAAAGAAATTAAAAAAAAAAATTGAATCTTAAAAACGATTTTAGAAAAACACACACAATAGCGACCAACGGTCACTTTTGATTTATTATAATTGTTATTATTATCATCATCTTTCTTATATACTTTCTTTTTTTTACCATTTAATCTCCACCCTTCGTTCTTTTAAGTTATCATTTAATGGTCATTTCCAAATCATATTTTAATATTCTTTTTAAGCCAAAATTCTCTTTAAAATTCAACAATCATCCTCGTTTATTGCGTGGGATTTCAATTTTTTCAATTCAATTGAGATTTTGTAATAAGGTGTAGGTGCACTTTGAGATTAAGTGTAGTGATTTAATCCTGAACAGAAAAAAGAATTTGTAATAGTTTGATCTTTGAACTCGTTAAAAAAGATCGAAATAAGTTGGATCCTATAAAATTCTTATTTGCAATTAAGCTTATAAAAACTACTTCTATCTATGAGTTTATTTGTTTTGTTATTTACTTTTAAGATTGTTTTCAAAATTCAAGCGATGTTTTGAAAACTAAAACTAGGTTTTGGTTTTTTTTTTTTTTTTTTTTTTTTTTTTTTTTTTTTT